>JAVJIF010007664.1:0-188884 GCA_038442645.1 Agave tequilana
ACACTGTGTAGAAAAATCAGGATACGCATCTGAGTGCGTATTCTGAGGACGGGGGTGTTACACTGACAGACCCCAACGGCTATATTTTTCTGGCCTATAAATTTGGGGGTTTGGTCATTGTTTTGAGCCAAGATTTTGGAGACTTTTAGAGCCAGTTTTTCCCATTCTTTCAGAAGAGTTTTTTCTCCACAAAATTGAGTGCTAATACTTCCAATCAAAAGGGAAGATTTTATAAGAGTGTTAAAAGTGATTCTTTGAGTTTTCACCATAGTTCTTTCCTTGCTTTCTCACACAAACACTTGAGCTTTCCATTGCTATATCTACCTATAGGAGTGTTGTAGCAAGAGCTTTCATTGGTGATCAAAGTGTTTAGATCACCAAGAAATCATTTCTTGTACTTTGAGGAGGCGGACGTGCGTGTCCGCGTTGTTTCGAGTTCGGGTGCGAACTTGTTGTTCGAGGTGCGGCCTCGGCGAGCCGGTGAGCTTGCGTGTGTACGGGACTAGGGAGTCCGAGGGCTTGTAGGTGTTGCGGCACCGAGGAGAGATCCATTGGGATCTTGCATAGTGAAAATCCTTCGTGTGTCGAAGGCGGGGATGTAGAGCAAGTGTGCTCGAACCTCGAAACATACCTTTGTGTTTGCGATTGTCATTTCTCTCTCTCCCCCTTGTTTATATCTTGCATTCAATTATTGTCTATCTTTATATGCTTGATATATTCATTTGTGCTTAATTGATATACTTGCGTGGGTTTGTTGCTAACACTTGTATTCAACCAAGAGAGCCAACGCGGCACCTCAACCCATTCAAGGGGAATCTAGAGGAGTTTGTCCAGAGCCCTTCATGGGGAATTCGGCAACACTCTTTGGTTATATGTGGTGTTTAGTGTAAAAGATTTAGTTAGGTCATAATTGTTTTAGCTTCCGCATTATTAGGCATTAAGTGACCATTAGATTAGCCATCACCTATTCACCCCCCCTCTAGGTGAACTTACAATTGGTATCAGAGCTTGATACTCTGATTTGGTCTAACAACCTAGAGTAAAAGATCCTCATTTTAGGCTAATCACTTTATTTGTACACACACCATGGACTTCTTGTCACCACCCGTGTTTGACATTGTTAACATCCATATATGGAAGGTGAAGATGTCCTTGTACCTCAAAGCCTTAGGTATTCATGTTTATCTTGCCACAACTAATAATGCATATTGTTTAAATGGTAAGAATATTGAGGCTAATGCAAAAGCCCTACATGCTTTAAGATCTACCCTAAATGATGATTATTTATCTAGGGTGGCTAATCTTGATTTGGCTTTTGTAGTGTGGAACACCCTCCTCTCCCTTGACGAAAAAGAACAATATTATGCCGGGAGCGATTCGGACGTTGGAAGCGACATCTCCAATGTGTGCTACATGGTCCAAGGGGATAACCCCCTTGAGGTAACTACCGAATCCGAGGATGAGGATGTAGACATGTCATATGATGAACTTTCTACTTTTTGTCATTTGCTAATTGAAAAATATGACATGATTAAGAAAGATAATAAAAATTTGAAAAAGAACATTGCTTGCATGCATAAAGAACATGATTCATTTAAGAATACTATTGCATGCTTAGAAAAAGAGAATGAGGTTTTGAAAAATGAAAATATTTCCTTGATGTCTAAATTGAATGATTCATGTGAAGGAAATATGGCTTTGAAAAATGATATTGCTTTGGTGGAAAAACAAAAGGAAGTTGTTTTTCAAGAAAATCTTACTTTGAAAAGAAATTTGTTGAAAAAGAAAAAGAATTTGTTTCTAAAAAGAAAAAGAAAAATGATTTCATATCTCATCATGCTTTACATGCCACCACAAATGAGATAAATGTTTTGAAAAATAAAATGAATAATTTGAACTCAACCTTGAGCTCATGTGCTTTTAATCATTTTAGATTGGAGTCAATGTTTTCAAAGAAACAAACTCCACACATTCATGCACATCATAATCATGCATTTGCTTATGTTGCACAACACGATCACAAACATTCACATAAGCATACTAAGCATAAGCATACTAAGGTGTACAAATGTACACATTGTAGCCGCAAAGGCCATTTAGCAAAGTTTTGTTATGATAGATTGCATCATTTTAATTTTTCTAAAAATAAAAATGTTTGGGTGCCTTACAAAGCTAACCCCCAAGGACCCAAGAAAAAATGGGTACAAAACCCCCACCCCATGTTTTTGATGTAGGTGAGGGATCTCTCAAGACGTGAGAGATTTGGTACCTTGATGGTGGATGCACTTGGACTTGATGGACACATATATAGATGCATCGCTATCAAGGAGTTTTGGTGGGACAACCACCATGATTGGAGCTTTGGAGTTGGTAACAATCTCTAAACTCCCATTTTATTTATGTTCATGCTTGTTCATTCATAATATTTTGAGCATGTTCATGTTTTATGATTTATTGTGCTTCATGTGGTAAAATCTTGTTTAGATGTAGTATTTGTCAAAACTTGGATTTATACATGTACAAATAGTGAGTTACATTTGGTTTATATATGTTTGCACTTCATGCTCATTTGTACCCACTTTATGCACATGTATAGCCTAGTTTTGTTGATTTCCTCATTTATACTTGTTTTACCTATTTTCATGCTTTTACTTCATGTATATGTATCTTTTATTCAAATCTAATAAATATACATGTATATCCATTTTGAGTCTCTTGCCTTCATGCAAACACTATTAATAGCCTCGTTTTATGTTTGGGATATGTATGTATATTGTTAGGATTGGATAAATCATACATATACCTAGAAGATTGTTTGTTTTATTGAAAAATAATTTTTCATGTTTTTGTAAAAATTTGATACATGATCACTTTTGAGCTTCAATGACCATTTTCATGAAAATACCATTTACATAACTCTTGAACACTCATCTTTTATTTTTCCAAGATAATTTTGAGCTTTATGGACTATGAGTGCTTGAACTTTTATGTACTTAGTATGATTCATGAAATACATATGCTTTGATTTCATGTTTTTGAAGGATCTTTAACTAGTTTTTCAAAAATTATTTTAACTAGTTATTGTTCCTCATTTGGTAGTGATTTTCAATGCTAAAATATCTTCAAATCTATTTTTGAAAACCCCTACCATCAATGGGAGGATGGATGGGCGATTATGCCTTGTATGCTTCATTGAAAATCTTCTATCTTGAGCATATAAAGGGTGGTAGGTTATGAGTTATACACTTGATTTTATTGTTATGTCAATTGGTATCATTGGATTCTTTCAATTGGTATCTAAATTGATAATTTTTGTATATACTCATATTTTGTTTGCTTATATATGTATGTGTAAATTTCAATTGGTATACTTATTTCATACATAAATATGATTTTCATGTGCTTAACTTACAATTGGCTCACATTTTTAAAAAGCACAAAGTTTATGATGAAAAATAAAAATTTTGGATCATTATGTTTACTATTGGTATCAATATGCTTCAACTTCATATTTGTTAAATTTCAATTGGTATCAATAAGTTTTATAATAATGACTATTTTCAATTTGGTATCTTAAAAATTTGATTGTTTTACAAGAGCTCTGATACCTTTAAAAATGTTATTTAAAAAAAATTAAAAAATGTTTTGATATGTATTTCCTATATGCAAGGAGAGCTTAACATCTCTTTTACATATAGATTCATGTTGAGTATATTATAAATTGAGGAGCTTGACAACTCTTCTTTATATGATATATGTGTAGGGGGAGCTTCACATCTCCTCTTATGCATTACATAATATGTGTTATGTGAGTTAGGGCTTGTCATCCCTTCTTCATGTAATGCATATGTGTAGGGAAGCTAACTTAGCGTCTTCCTCTTCATGAATGTATATCGCATATAAATCTTTATTGATTGATTTGTTTAACCCCTTCTTGATCTTTTTGTTTTTGACAAAAAGGGGAGAAAAATTTGTTTGATTTGATTTTACTTTGAACCCTTTGTTGATGAGTGACAAAAAGGGGGAGAAGTATTTGAGTTTATATGCATGTTTTCATTGCTTAAGGGGGAGAAGTATTTGTCTTCCTTGTTCATTATGCATATATTTTTGTATTGCAAATAGGAGAAAAAGATTTTGATTTATGCTTGTTGCATGTTTTATCTCCATACTTGCATACATATTCATGTGCCTCATTTCCATATCTATTATTTATTTTATATGCATGAGTTAAGGGGGAGCTTCTTTGAAGCTTTACTTTAATCCATGCATATATAACCTCATGAGTTTTGTCATCATCAAAAAGGGGGAGATTGTTGGCCCAAAGGCCTATCACCCTAGTTTTGATGATGATCAACTCATGAAGTTATGTTTACTAATGATCTTGTGTTTAATTAGTGACAGATTCATTATCAAGATCTTAGTAGGTGCATAGCTCAACAAAGGATAAAATGTCAAGATTTGGACCTAGCACGGTGTGATCCAAGGAGCTTTTGGATCAAGCTTGGACGAAGTCAAGAAGATGAAAAGCCTTCAAGTGAAGACTTCAAGAAGATGAAGACTTGTGTCTAGGTATAAGATTTTGTTTTTATTTTAGATAAAATGTAAAGGATAGAATAGTTGGTGGATTGCTCAAGTATACCATGCACACACACTCTTGATTTAGTTTGTTTTAGAAAAGAATTTTAACCAAAAACCAAAATAGTATTTCAAGTGACTTTTGGTATTTCTCATATACATATCTTTAAACCAAAAAAGTTTAGAGCTTTATGACAAAAACTTAGATATTTCATCTTATTTGTGTAGTGGATCATATCCATACACACTATGCTTTAATGAGTTCAAAATATCTAGTTTTTATTTGAAGATACTTTGAAAAAACAAAGTTTAGAAAACATGTTTTGGAAAAAACAGTTTTTATCATGAGCCAAATATTTCCAAGTTATAAAAATAGTCCAATCTTTTATAACATGCCTTGACTTTGTGCAAGCATGTTTGATTATCAAAGTATATTGGTTAAACTATTTTTGTAGATTTTTAAGTATTTTATGGGATTTTATTTGAGCCAAAAAGACTAACTTTTTAATCTCAGAAAACTGTTTCAGGCTTCGGATAAGTCGACTAGTAGCCTTTATAAGTCGACTAATCCTGGAGTCGGCCGACCGGACCGGTCGACCGACGTGCACAGATGTGCACGCCTTTGTGCACTGGAGGACGGCCGACCTACGGGTCGACCGCTCCAGAGAGCAGAGCTCTCTGGAAAGTTCGGCCGACCGTACGGGTCGACCGACAGAGAGTTAGACTCTCAGCTCCAGTGGGTCGGTCGACCCAGGCGGTCAATCGTGGCTCCAACGGTCTGATTTCTGACCGTTGGCGGTCGACCGCACGGGTCGACCGGCAGCTCTGACAGACCCCAGCGGCTATATTTTTCTGGCCTATAAATTTTGGGGGTTTGGTCATTGTTTTGAGCCAAGATTTTGGAGACTTTTAGAGCCAGTTTTTCCCATTCTTTCAGAAGAGTTTTTCTCCACAAAATTGAGTGCTAATACTTCCAATCAAAAGGAAGATTTTATAAGAGTGTTAAAAGTGATTCTTTGAGTTTTTCACCATAGTTCTTTCCTTACTTTCTCACACAAACACTTGAGCTTTCCATTGCTATATCTACCTATAGGAGTGTTGTAGTGAGAGCTTTCATTGGTGATCAAAGTGTTTAGATCACCAAGAAATTATTTCTTGTACTTTGAGGAGGCGGACGTGCGTGTCCGCGTTGTTTCGAGTTCGGGTGCGAACTTGTTGTTCGAGGTGCGGCCTCGGCGAGCCGGTGAGCTTGCGTGTGTACGGGACTAGGGAGTCCGAGGGCTTGTAGGTGTTGCGGCACCGAGGACAGATCCATTGGGATCTTGCATAGTGAAAATCCTTCGTGTGTCGAAGGCGGGGATGTAGAGCAAGTGTGCTCGAACCTCGAAACATACCTTTGTGTTTGCGATTGCCATTTCTCTCTCTCCCCCTTGTTTATATCTTGCATTCAATTATTGTCTATCTTTATATGCTTGATATATTCATTTGTGCTTAATTGATATACTTGCGTGGGTTTGTTGCTAACACTTGTATTCAACCAAGAGAGCCAACGCGGCACCTCAACCCATTCAAGGGAATCTAGAGGAGTTTGTCCAGAGCCCTTCACGGGGAATTCGGCAACACTCTTTGGTTATACGTGGTGTTTAGTGTAAAAGATTTAGTTAGGTCATAATTGTTTTAGCTTCCGCATTATTAGGCATTAAGTGACCATTAGATTAGCCATCACCTATTCACCCCCCCTCTAGGTGAACTTACATAAGTGATGTGAGGCACTGGCAGGGAGGCGATTGAAATATCAAACAGTACTGATTATTATTATTGAATAACTTAAAATGCAACACATTTATATTCTCCAGTTATAGTGATGAATCATTTAATCAGGTATTATGCTCTGAGTTAACACCCTGCGTTATAACATATGATTTATGTGGCACAATGATTACTACTGACACACTCTAGTTCAGTTACTCCGAGGACAACTCAAGTTGTATGAACTCAGATGATGGGGACATGGGATATGTGGTATATAGATGAGAGTTTCTTTGTTTAGATTATCTCCTTGATGTATCGATCTCATGAATCCATAATCTGAGCTTATACAACTAGTTTTGTCCATACTTGCATTTATCGCATGTTTAATGTATTTATCGCATGTTTATTTGTACTTAAGCTCACACTTTTTTACATGCATGTTTTCTGATTCAGACTTATCGATATACAAGTATTTACTTGATTTCAGATTTACCGTCGTTCCTTTAATTTCTTTTATGTTACTTGTCATTGTATGTACCTGTATGCCTGGACTACGTCACTTGATCATGTACACATGTGTCTGATATGCACGCCACTTGACTTTATCATATGTACTCGCGGGTTGCATATGAGAACCATGGATTCTCATGTCCAGATTCAGGAGCATGGACTGCGTTGACCTTGTTGTAGCTGATCAGAGGGCGCAGCAGAGGCGTGGATTAGCGGATACCATCGTAGCCCTTTCCTCCCAGCTCCTCTTCTGATTGGCTCCCAAGACTGCTCTTGCTGCTCGTGAGCACCTCTCAGCCTTTAATTATGTCTATCCTTTTGTATATTACTTTTGTATTTTTCGGTGATATAATATTCCTGTAATATTGTATCACTCTCTGTGATAACCATGTACTTGTACTTTTCTGTTGGAATGTATATTACCACTGTGCTTCCTACTCTGATTCTTACCCGTACTGATGCTTAGCGTATATACGTGAGGGTATTTCTGACCTGCGTATATACGTCGCAACGCCATCTCCGTACCCGCGGGATCGGGGCGTCACAGGATGGTATCAGAGCCTAGGCTTTAACATCTTCAGTACAACTAGTTGGCAGATTAATGATATATTAATTTGCAGCTGGAGAGCATGAGTCTTGAATATACATTCTAAGCACAAGTGCGGTGTTATCTATTCCTTCCCCATAATCTTTTCCTTGGATCCTGAGACCCCATTCTATCTTTTTCCTTTTAGCTTCTTCCGGTCAATCCTTCAACTAACTTAGATATGAAAAGACGGAGAACACGTAACGGTCCTTACACTTCTCGTGATAGTTCTAACGGAGAAAGCGATAACATGATGAAGGTACTTCATGGCATGATGGAGACTCAGCATCAACAGACATAGTTCTTGCGACAAGCGTTATTGATAGCACTTAGAAAGCAGAGGCATGGTAATGTATTCGATTTCAAAAGATCGCAGCCAGCTACATTTTCTGGTACCGAGAGGCCGTTGGACGCTGAACAGTGGCTAATTGATACTACATATCTTTTGAAGGCAGCTCGAATCCCAAATGAGAACCAAGTGGAAGTGGCTAAGATACAACTAAAGGATGTAGCCAGAACTTGGTGGTTGGCAGAAAAGCAAGGCTAGAGAAGCCCATCACTTAGGACCAGTTCTCGAAGAGTTTCTATGAGAGATTCTTCTCTAAGACAGCACAGAAGGAGATGGAAGAACAATTTATCAGATTGCAGCAGAGGGACCAAACCGTAGACGAGTATGCTGCAGAGTTCCTGAGACTAAGCCGGTTCACGCCGTACATGATGGCCAATGAGGTGAACCGAGCGAGTAGATTTCAGCAAGGCCTGAGAATGCAAATCCAGATGTTTCTTATACCCCAGCAACTCAAGACGTATTCTCAGGTCCTTATCGTCGCTCGTGAGGTAGAATGGGGATTGGGAAAGAAGCGTCAGGATGAGATGCGAAGGAAGTCAATAAAGAGACTCTTTCAGTTGAAAGGAGGTGAAG
This sequence comes from Agave tequilana, assembly GCA_038442645.1. Taxonomy (NCBI): domain Eukaryota; kingdom Viridiplantae; phylum Streptophyta; class Magnoliopsida; order Asparagales; family Asparagaceae; genus Agave; species Agave tequilana. Next base: position 8,346 of record JAVJIF010007664.1, read on the forward strand.
ACTCAGTCAGACCCCTGGATACCCCGCTAGCAGAGCAATTACTCTGACCTCTCCCTCACAAATGAGATGTGGGTATTGTCTGAAGTTCGGGCACTACGAGCGTGATTGCCGAATGGAAAATAATGCTTAGCATGTGGGTCTGATGGTCATTTGATAAGGAATTGTTCATTCAGATGGATGGGGAATACACCCCAATTCAACCAACACTTCCGGTACCACTGGTGAGAAGAGGCCTAAGACCAATCGAAAGGAAAACTCTATTCCCTTCCCCGTAGTATATCTTCAATCAAGCACAGAGAAGACCAAGAGATAGAGCAGATGGAAGAAAGCGGAAAGCATATCATTTGACCGCCGAGGAAACTAAAGTATCAGATGAAGTGGAATAGGGAGTGATGCCCTATATTTGGAACAAGGACCCCTGAAGGTAACGCCTGTGATCACTACGCCTATGACCATTATTCCCATTTTATCATGTCTTGAGTTGGTAAATTTTTCATTATCATGTCCATTCTATCATGATATTCCTACTAACCCTATTTTTTTCCTGTGTTCATCTTCTCCTTATCGAAATTTTGAGGACAAAAATTTTGTGAGGTGGGTAGATTGTAGCACCCCGTGTTGGCCCAAAAGGTTACACTCTCTATTTGTTTAAGTTTTGATGATAACAAAACACATAGAAGCTATTTGGTACTAATAAGTTATTTAGAATGAGTTTCAGCTTTGTACTAGTCATGATGGCCTTTTTAAGCATATTGCAAGGATTATGATGCTAAAAGGCAAATGGCGCAAGAGGACGTTTTCATTCGAGAGAAGGCTCTAGCTTGGTGTAACGCGGCTCAGAGACTTCCTTTCTCAGTTTTTATAATTTTTAGTTTGTTAGAGGATAGTGTATAGTGTTGAAGCTCATTATTTCCCACACACAAGTTTTTGCACATGATTTTTCTAAAGATATTTCTCTTATATATAAAATACTTTTATAAACATACTCTAATACTTACAAACTCTATTTTATATAGTATACTAAGTCTTGATCAAAATTAATTTGGGTTTGTGCATGTGTGTACGTTACCCGATCGACCGGTCGGTCGACCGGACCCCATGTCGGTCGACCGAGCTTCGGCCGACTGAAAGCATGTTTGTCTCTGTTTGGGACAGTCGACCGGGCGGTCGACCGTGGGCTGGCAACGGTCAAATATTTTGAAAACCGGTTGACCGGCCGGTCGACCGTGAGCTTAATTTCAGCCCAAACAGCTAGTTTTTTAAACACGTTTTAAAACGTGTTTTTCTTCTCCAAACGATTTTTAGGGCTGGATCTGGGTCTAATCTTTCCTAATTATTCATTATAACAGTTTACCTTTTAATCCCTACCTTTATCCTATAAATAGGGATGATTAGGGTTGAGGTGATTACAACAATCCTTTGCAAAAGAAATCAAGTTTAAGTCTTTCAAAAGAAATTTTTGCTCTTAGTTTTGTACTCAAAATTTCTCTTTTCACTGAAGTTTTTGATTCAAAACTCTCTTCAATTTTATTTTCTTTTTCGCTTACAAAACTTGAGCTTCAATCCTATACATTATTCTCTAGGGTTTTTGTAAGGGAAAAAGTTTTTCAAAAAAGGGTTTGTGGTCTTTTGATCACCAAGATATTCTTGTATTTGTGGCTCCACTACCTCTGGACTAGAGGAGTGTGATAGAGGAGTTAGGTGCTCCCTTGTGGTTGTAATTCTTTGTGAAAGTTATAGTGGTTCGAAAATCCTTCTGGGTGAAGGCGGGGACGTAGAGCTGGGTGCTCGAACCTCGAAACAAATCTCAGTGTTTGCAATTGGTTTATTTGTGTTATTTACTTGCTTTCTATTCATTACTATATTGTCGATCAATACTCACACAACAAGATTGCATTACGCACCTCAAACTCTTATCTAGAGGAATCACGAGGAAGGAGTTCAGAGCCCTTCATGGGGTATTCGGCTTCTAATCTTGTTTTGGGTGATCGTTGCATCATATCATTTTAAATTTGTGCATTGATTAGCATTATCACCTATTCACCCCCCTCTAGGTGATTTCACCCCGTTCCTGGGATATCTACCCAGATACGTGTCCCATTCTCTCCCTCTCTCCTCCTTCTTTTAATCTCCTTTATTTCTTCTTTTTCTCCTTCTCCATCATCTCCTATTTCATTTCCCACCTAACACCCTCACCCACTCCTAATCGTCGCCTCCACCATCAGCGCCGCCCCTAGCCGCCGGCGCCGCCGCCCAACCCCCCACTTCCCTTCCTCACTTCCATCATCTCCAAATTCCCTCTCCTTTTCTCCAATTTCAACAAAACCCATCACTCCACCACCTTTCTTCTCCAAAATTCACTACCAAAACCTTCAATTCCTCCACTCCAACCACCCACAACAATCTCCTCCTCCTTCTCCAACTACCCACAACACCATCAACCACAACAACCACCACCACCACCATCAACCACCACCACCTTCAACAACTATAACAAACAACAACAACAACAACTCTGACCAACCACCCCTCCCCCGGGACCTAGGCCGCGCGCCCTCTTCCCCGGCTGCGTCGCCGCCGCCCCCAGGCCGCCGACCAGCCCCCCAACTCCCCTTCCTTCCTTTCTTTTCCTTCTTTCCTTCTTTTTTTCTTTCTTTTATTTCTTTCCTTTCTTTCTTTCCACTTTTACCCCCTCTTTAGTCCCCTAATTACCTCTCTATATTTTCTAACATACCCCTCTTCTTTATTTCTTTATTTCTTTCTTTCCTCTTTCTACTTTTCCTTTTTCCTCTTTTAAAACACTTCCAACAAATACTCTCTCTCTCTCTAACTAATCCTCTCTCCTCTCCCTTATTCTCTCAAAATATATTATATATATTATTATATTATTATATATACTTATTTGGATTGTTGGCTTGCACGTGGTGTTCGTGAATCTCCCGAATATTACTCGGTATTTCGTTTCGATTTTAGGCGAGTACAATTTTTCTTGAATAAGCATTTATTTTATTTTGAGCGAGTACTTTTCTTTTGTTGCTTCATACCTTGTTACTACAGTAACATGCCTAACAATTGCTATTGTAGTTTTTAGTACATGATAAAACGCTATACGAGTTAATATAAGATTTTTTACTCTGTATATGGATCGGATGAATAACATAAGAATGTAACAACCAAACAGTAATAATATTAAGAACGTATGATATTTGGTCTCTCCTTTATTCGGGTCCTAGTACTTACATATCAGACCAAAGTAAGTTCTACTAAAGTGCGAACTCTAGTATGGACTATCAGTGATGTGAGGCGCTGGTAGTGAGGCGATTGAAATATCAAATGGTACTGATTATTATTATTAAATAACTTAAAATGTAACACATTTATATTCTTCAGTTATAGTGATGAATCATTTAATCAGGTATTATGCTCTGAGTTGACACCCTGCTTTATGACATATGATTTATGTGGCACAATGATTACTACTGACACACTCTAGTTTTGTTACTCTGAAGACAACTCAAGTTGTATGAACTCAGATGATGGTGATATGGGACATGTGGTATATAGATGAGGGTTTCCTTGTTTGGATTATCCCCTTAACGTGTCGATCCCTTGAATCCATAATCTGAGCTTATATAACTAGTTTTATCCATACTTATATTTATTGCATGTTTAATGTATTTATCGCATGTTTATTTGTACTCAAGCTCTCGACACTATTTTACATGCATGTTTTCTGATTCAGACTTATCAATATACATGTATTTGCTTGATTTCAGATTTACCGTCGTTCCTTTAATTTTCCTTATATTACTTGTCGTTGCATGTACTTGTATGCCTGAACTACGTCACTTGATCATGTACACGTGTGTCTGATATGCACGCCACTTGGCTTTATCATATGTACTCGTAGGTTGCATCTGGCAACCCTGAATTCTCATATTCAGATCCAGGAGCATGGACTGCGTTGACCTTACTGTAGCTGATCAGAAGACGCAGCAGAGGCGTGGATTAGCGGATGCCACCTAGCCCCTTCCTCCCAGCTCCTCTCCTGATTGGCTCCTGAGACTCCTCTTGTTGCTCCTGAGCACCTCTCAGCTTTTAATTATGTCTATACTTTTGTATATGTATTTTTATATTTTCCGGTGATGTAATATTCCTGTAATATTGTATCACTCTCTGTGATAACCATGTACTTGTACTTTTCCGTTGGAATGTATATTACCACTGTACTTCCGTACTCTGATTCTTACCTGTACTGATGCTTAGCGTATATACGTGAGGGTATTTTCGAGCTGCGTATATACGTCGCAGTGACGTCTCCGTACCCGCGAGATCGGGGCGTCACATGTTTTCAATCTAACTTTTTTTCATTTACAGTTATGATTGCGATATATTTTTTTATACATACGTGAGGGCAATTATTTGGGGCAGCGAGCTCCGTAAAGTTATCCCTACTGGGAAGTCCCTGATGGTGCCAAACGAAGACCTATGCCAACTGCTGATGGAGGGCCAAATAATGAAGATGAAGACATCTGCCATACCAGCTGTACCACTAGCTCGTTACAACCCTGAACAATTTTTGTAAAAAAAATGGCATATATTTCATAATGTTAGACATATTTTCGAAAATGTGGACATTTACTTGGAAACGTCGACATATACTCCTAAATTTGGACATATATTCATAAATGTAGGCATATATTTCAAATGTGGACATATAGTTGGTAATGTGGACATAATGTCCAAAATGTGAATAGAAACATACTAAAATGGACAGATAATATTGTTCAAGTTCCCAAAATGTGGACATATATTTCAAAAGGTGAACATATAGTCCAAAATGTGGGTATATGTCCAAAATTTTTAGATAGATAAATACAAAATAGAAAATCCCACATTTCCAATTTGATTACTAAGTAGGATTACTGATATCCTCATCCACCACAGCATGGTCCATTATTTCCTCATCTATCCCATCGTTGCATGTACGATGATTGACCATATTTTCGGCATCTACTGCACAAAATCAGGCACATCAGAAATCGATTGTTGATTTTCCTTGTTTTATTTCTCCCACAACATTTCTTCGTTACTGGAGGTCTTATTTGTAGTCTCCTCTGTTATCTGTGTGACACATAAGTTAGTCCCAAAGTATAAATAGTGGGTAGTAATTTGTACATATACTTCATAATGTGGATATATAATCCGAAATGTGGGCATATACTCTTAAATTTGAACATATATTCATAAATATGGACATATACCTGGAAATGTGGACATGTACCCGAAAATATGAACAGAATGTCAAAAAAGTGGACAGAAATATACTAAGGTGGATAAAATATTGGAGAATGATACTTTTGGCTTGTCGAAATTGGGAATAGAATATAGCATTAGGGCATAAGTTTGCTTGAATGTTTCCACCTTCATGTGATCATTTAGATAATTCACTACACTGTGCTACATGAATCGAATGATGGCACAGGCGTGTCTGCATGGGATGCGGGTAACGTTCCATTCCCGGCAGGTGCAAGAGCGCAGTGTAGGTCGAATTGTACCTGTACGCCAGTCGAACACCTCATACATGTCATCGGCTGCCATTATTACATGACGGGAAAAGGATGTTGACATGCTTTCATTCAGATTCTTATGTAGTTCAGGGCAGAGGACAGTGGCACATTTCTCAGCCCTCTGCCTTCTGGTGTTCATACGGTCCATGTTTGAACGCGTATGTAGTCAACTACTTGTACCATAGGGAGAAACCTAGCCTTACGTATCCAGCTATTATATGACTCCACATAATTAGAAGTGACATGTTCATATCTGACAGAATATAAGATGAAAACACAAATTTGACTTAATGTGAACAGAAGCCTAAAATAGTGGACACAAATTTAAAATTATGGACAAAAACGTATACTCGTGGACAAAAACGTATAATAATGGACAAAAACTTAAAATTGTAGACACAAACCACATATCTCACTCCCAGAAAAAATGCGTTGGCCCAAGTTTTTGGGTGATAGGACAAAGCAAATGGTATGCAAGTACGCACCTCTTATTGATTTTCTCCACTTGTGCTTGTAATCTGTAACAACCCGCTCCCCGAATACGTACTTAGTTGCGTATTCGTATTTTTCGATCATATTTTTCGATTTACTTCCTGTATTTCTTTTGTATTATGAATTATTTATATTATTTTTTGCCTTGGATCTGTATTTCTCGAATTGGTCTTTCTGCTATTCCGATTTGACCGATTTCAATTTTAAACATCATTTTACAATATTTTAGATTTTTTATGATTTTCTGGAATTTTCCTGAATTAAATTGAAAATCTTCAAAACCGGTGTCGACCAGTGCCGCTGACCGATTCCCGGATTTTTAGTTTATAATTGGAATTGAATTTCTGAATTCCACTTTCACATTTCTTCTTAGAATCATAATTTCTTCTTTAAATACATTTTTTGAGATTTTTCTGAATTTATCAAAATCCGGCCGATCCGGTGTAGACCGGTATCGACGGTTGACTTCTGGATTTTTAATTTAAAAATGGGATTTTATTTCTGAAAAATGATTTCACCAAAATTTTTAAATAATATTTATTATTTTTGAGAATTTTTGGAAAACTTTCCGAGTTACTTTATTTTTCGGCCTTTTCCGGAGTTCTCGGTGTTTTCCCAGATACCGGAATTTTATCCAGATATTCCACTTTTCTCTTTTTTCCATTTTTATCTCTTTTCTTAGACGCGAGTCTCACCAGACTCAGATCTGATTTTTAATGCGAAGATTCGCATCCATTCTGCATTAAATGCACTTCAGATCAACTCTGATAAGTCATTATGACTTTCTCTCTCCTCTGTTAAACGCGACTTTCGCTTTTTCTACTGGACGCGGCTTTAATTTTCGCGTTTGGCTCTCTTTGGCCTAGACGCAAGTTTGGGAGATGCGTTTGGCAGTTGGAGACGCAAGTCTCATTAATTGGAATGGCAAACTTGTTATAATCTTAAACTTTCCCTTTATATAAACACCCCACTCCTCTCTCTTTCATTTTTTTCTCTTCTTTCTTCTCCAACAGTAAGCAACGGCAGCACCCAAGCTAGCCGTGCCCTCCTTTGGCCGGCCACTCTCCATCTCCACCACCATCTCCTCCACCAATTCCTCCACCATTCTCCCCTCCATCTCCTCCTCTATTTCCAACAACAACACCACCTCCACTCCACCTTCTTCTTCCTCTTTTTCACCAAGAAACACCAAACAACTCATTCTCACCATCAATTTTACCACCTTCCCCACCACCATTTTCACCACCTTGGCCGCCACCAACCACGCCATCTTCCTCTCCTCGGCGTGCTCTTTCCAACGGACCTATTCGTCGCTCTCCGAAACACCATTTCCAAAACTCTAATTTTTTCCATTTTAACTACACTTGCACCCTCCACATATTGCTTTGGCCACCCATCTCCGGCCACCTCCGGCCGCCACCAGTGACCGCCGGCCAAGCCGTGACCGGCTATCCCCTCTCCCTCTCCCTCTTTCCTTCTTTCTTTCTTTCCTTTCTTTTCCTTTCCTTTCCTTTCCTTTTTCCTTTTCCTTTTCTTCCCTGTTTTTCCCCTCATTTCCTGTGTCTCCCCTTTTTCCCTCTCCCCCCCTTTCTCTTGTTGTATGATTACTAGACGCGGATTTCACCCCCTGCGTCCAAGTAATTATTTAACGCGACCTTCGCGTTCTTATATCAACGCGACACGGAGTTCATGCTCGCGTCTGCGTTCTCCTCGTGTCCTTGCTAGAACGCAGATCTCGAACCCCGCGTTTGTGACATCTCCGCAACGCGGCTCCCGCGTCTGCGATTCCCGCGTCTTCATTCTCTCTCCTCTTCTACATAATACGATCTTTACTTTATTGAACGCGTTTACGCGTTGATTTCCTGGATTCCGGAGATCGAGGATTTCACAGTATTTTTCGTATTTAGGTGAGTGTCCTCGCCTCCATTCGATTTTCTCCGCTTTGTCGGATCGACTTGTATTTACATTATGTATCACTTGACAACTGATGTGTTATCATTTACCATGCTACTACTGGACACCTGCTTCTGTTATGTTATCTCTTATCACTTGTTCCTTGTTATGACATGACTTACTACCTGTCACCTGCCTGATCACTTGTCATTGGCATGTTGAGACCTTATACCTGTTATGATTAACTCTCTACCATGATTATCACATTATGGGAATGTAGTACTTGATCTCTTGTCATGAACTCCCGTTATGCTTGTTATGTACTCCTGTTATGACCAGTTATGATCCTACTCATTCCTGTGATCCGATAATTATGTTAATAAACCATAAAAAGGATAACTTGCACGGGGAATGGGAGGAAGTGATGGATGCCGGTATGATGCCTTACTTATAGTAATAGAATACAAAACTGACGATTCGTGTTAGGGAGATTTCAGGCCCCCAGAAGATGCGTGTTAGGGGGATTTCAGGCCCCTAGAAGATGCGTGTTATGGGGTTTAAGGCCCCAATGGCTGTGTCCCGGGTGGACGGGAACTATTATAATTAGGAGCTATCAGTTCTTCATTAGCTTCCAATAATAACCAACCTCGACTTGTTTATATATGGATGTATGTGCGTTGAGATGTACACCAGGACACATATCTAGATATATGGGTCGGACGAGTAATAATAATAAAAGATGCCAACTATGTATCCGTTGTATGATTTACCAAGAATACTTCCATCGGATTTTACTTCCGATTTTCAGTTTTATGATTATTATACTATACCTGTTCATGTCCTGCCTTTCCACTTATATTCTATTCCACCAGTCTCCTACTCTTATCTTATCATGCCATGAGTAGTTCCTGCTTGATATTACTTGTTATATATCTACTTGTCCTTGCATGCCTGTGCTCACAACACGGTTTTTCTATGCATGTTTATGATTCGGATTTGTCGACACACTTGTGCCCGGGAGTACTGACTCCTCTGGATCCTCATGTCCAGGTCTCGGAGCTTGGACTGAAGGGGATTCTTCTTGCTGAGGACCAAGTTTATTTCTGCGGAGCAGACAGACCAGCTGTAGCTCCAGTCCCATCCTTGCTCCCCCTAGTTGGCTCGCGGCATCTCCAGCTATCTTGTGAGCGCCCTTTTGTACTATTCATACTTGTACATCTTTGTATTCTCGCATTTGCGCCTATCTGTGATGTAATATTCTTGTAATATTTGTCACCTCGGGTGATAACTTTATAATTGTACTCGTATGATGGAATGTATAATGCACTACGTGCTTCCGTACTCTGATTCTTGCTTGTACTGATGCTTAGCGTATATACGTGAGGATATTTCTGACCTGCGTATATACGTCGCAGTGACGTCCCCGTATCCGCGGGATCGGGGCGTTACATAATCTTCAGCACCGTACTTGTAAGCCACCCACTATAACATTTTTGTTAATTCCTGAGAAGTGTGCAAATTTAAACCTAGGTTTTTTTTTTTTACAATTGTTCTTGTAATTTTTCATGAGATAGAGCACACAACTAGAGTGCAACACATCAGAAAAATATTATTCAATGGTACTTTCAAGCCCATTATCAGCATTGGACATGAATGCTAGTTGATGTGGTGGAGCATATGGTTTGGTACTTCATACAACATTTTTCGTAATCCACTAATAAACCAATTCAAGTTGTCCTCGTTTTCAATGTCACACACGCTAAAGGCTAGTGGAATAATCTGTTGTCACCATTGTAAGCTGTAACAGCCAAAAGTGTACCTAGTAACGATCCTTAAGAAAGGTACCGTTCAAGAAAATCAAAGGTCTACAACAGGCAAGATAACCTTCCACGCAAGCAGCATAAGCAGTATAGAGCCTTGTAAACAACAGTTTTCACTGTCAAGAGAAACGAAGCTACCCGGGTACGTTCCAATACCTTCTGCTCGTACCTGAGTAATATAAAATATTAGGCCAAGTGGATGGAAATCAAGAGAAGTGGATATATATTAGTTTAGGTGGACATAATATATAATTTTGGACAGAAATATAAGTGTGAAAAAATTTAGAAAAACACGTAGCACTACAGGAAGTCATAAGAGTGTCTTGTCATTTCATAAAGCTCGTTCCGCGCCAATTCCTTTCCCCAACAAACCTTGTGGTACTTAAGCGACACTCCAAATTAAGCTTTGAAATCTTTTCTAGCATCACAGACTCTGTATGTGGGACGGTGCATGGGTATATTCTGCAAGATAGATACTATAAATTTCCTCGATGCTTTCTGGTGCCCATCACTACCCATGCCTGCACCACACGTGTGCACAAGGTTGAAGGTTTTAATAGCAAACCTGGTGCTGTATGTGACCGGCGATGCATGAAACCTCCAAGTGCAGCAGTGTCTTACTTCTTTAAGCATTCCACAATGATCTATTTTTGTATCGTTCTTCACAAATTTCTTGGCAATAGTGTAGTAAATCAGTGTGAGCCTCACTTCTTTCACGCTATTAAATTGTTGCCCCGCACCACGAATAGATCATGCCACTAAGTAAGGATACGGATGGTGTCATTCACCATATCTTCAGCTAACCAAACGTGCTCACCGACGTTGGGAACACTAACATAGCACTGTGGTGAATTGGTAGACAAATAGTATATATATTAGACAAAAACGTAAACTTGTGGATAAAAACTTAATAAAGTGGAAAAAAAACTTAAAATTGTGGAAATAACTTAAAATCATAGATAGAAACTTAAAATTGTGGACAAAAATCTAAATATGTAGACAGAAACTTAAAATTGTGGACAGAAACTTCAATAGTAAGCAAAAACTTACTTTTGTTGTGCTTAGAGACAGATCCTAGATGACAAAGTGTCATGAGTTGCAGCTCTTACCATAACATCCACAACTCTATAATTATAAGCGCAGGAAACTTCAAGCAAGTATTGAACATCTTGATAGGTGTTCAGCACAAAAATCACGTTGGGTTGTTGCTCAAGTTTATATGAAAGATTTAATTGTTGCATAGGAAGACCAAAGGTGTTCAATACTTCCTTCTTGAATACAGAAATGGCTTGACTAGGCTGCATCCTCAAACCCGTTCCTTCTCCATCTGAAGAGATAACAATACAAAACAAGAAAAAGTCATCTTCTTGTTGATTTGGTAATGATTCATTTCCAGATGAAGATGAATCTATTGATTTTGGATGATTGTGCTGTAATAGAGGATATAAGACACAGAAAGGAGATACAGCTGACATGAGAGAAAAAAGAAGTTATATAATCACTTATGTAACCAAGTTTTTTTGCCACCAATTTTTTTATCTAATCACTTCTTTTCCCTTCAATTACATTATCTTATCTATTATCCATCAATAAAATTGAAAAGGAAATAGGTAACAAGGGATGAAAATGTTCAATCATCAGAAAAATCAGATACAGAAATTAAATGCTCATGTTACATCACATCCGTTGTAAAAATCCATTTGCAATTCAAAATGTGCTGACTCAGCATTGGGTGGACAAATAATTAGAAAAGTGGACAGATAATTGATCATGCAGTCGTCAAAGAGTACGCACATGTTACTTTTCGTCAGAAAGGAGATAAGTCAGCGAGGGCAACAATGACAATACGAAAATACATTTGAGAGTATATCCCATATGGTGATGATAGGGACTGGGGCAAACGGGAAACTGGGTCAAAGGGTTTTTTAGTGATAATTTTTGTGCTAGAGAGTTTTTAACACAAACCAAACTCCTGGAGACCTAAAGCAATTTTTCCAAGAAAGAGTGCTTGAAAAAAAACAGCGCTTGGCTCTCCTCTCTTCAGCTCCTCTCGAGGACAACCCAACGGCTACTTCTCAATTTTCATTTTCTGCCTTTTGGCGCGCTGCCTGCTGGTGCCGTGGCCCCCACCAAAGGCCTCGGTCTTGGTCAGGTTGACCATTTATCAACGCGGGCATCAGGGGAAAGGAGCAATTTAATAACAAATAACAATAATAAACACGAGAATGACAACAAAAAAAAAAAAAAATCAAACGGAAACCGGGAAAAGAAAAAGTGGAGGAATCAAATTTGATGACGTGGGCCGGCCTAAGCCGGAGAGGGCTGAGATGTGGGGTCGGCGGAGAAGGGCAGCTCCGGGCCCACCCGGCACCGGTCGAGCATGAACTCGACGTCAGACATCGGCGGCCGGTCCATCGGGTCGGGCGCCGTGCAGAGGAGCCCGACCTTCACTCCGAGAAGAAACTCCTCCCACTCTGACGATTCCGGGTCCAATTCCAGCAGCCCGGGCTCGAGCAATTCCGCGATCTGCCCCCTCTGCAACTGCCTCTTCACCCACCCGACGATGTCCTCTTCCTCGCCGGCGAACATCCCAGGCCTTCGCCCAGTCAGAAGCTCGAGAAGCACAATGCCGAAGCTGTAGACATCGCCCTCCTTCGTCGCTTGTCCGGCCGCAGCTGCGTCGGGCGCGACATAGCCTAGTGAGCCAACCGGTGTCGACGATGTGGACGCTGCTTCGGTCGCTGCTCCTGCAGTGACCACCATGCTCCCCAGCCAAAATCAGCCAGATGGGGATCGAAATCGGCATCAAACAGAATGTTTTGCGGCTTGACATCGCCGTGGACGACATTGTTGGCGTGCAGGAATGCCAGCCCCCGCACCACCCCGAGAGCGATGAGGTGCCGCATTGGCCAGTTCAGGCTGTGGCCGTCCTGGTGGGATGCTTCTAGTAGCAATGTGGCGAGGTTGCCGTTGGGCATGTAGTCGTAGATGAGCAGTCGAACGTCCGGCGGTGGACCGGCGTAGTAACCTCGAAGGACTGTCAGATTCCGGTGCTTCAACTTGCCCAGAGACTCGGCTTCTTTTCTGAAGAAGGCTTCTTCGACGACAACTGCTCCGTCTGCTGATCTTGATGGCAGGCGGAGAATGGAGAGCACCGTGCCGTCATTGTAACAGGCCTTGAACACGAGCCCATGGCGGCCGCGGCTGAGCACATTCTCCTCATCAAATTGCCTTGTTGCCTCCACTGTCTCCGCATAAGTGATCCTGTTACTGAACATCACCAGCCTCGGCCCCCGGTTATCTCCGTTGCCGGTGCTCGTGCTGCTCGACCCGCTGCCTCTCGCAGCCGTGCGCTTCTTGACGCCGGCTCTGCTGTCCAGGAACCGCCTGAACCACCGAATCAAACAGAAAGCGCAGCAGCAGCAGAGCAGGACGAGACACAAAGCCAGAGCAGCTCCGAGGCTGAGGAAGAGAATCAGCCTTGTGCTGATTTTCCTCCTCTTCTTGGCACCGCGGCAAGCATTCTCCAATGGCGGCCCGCACAGCTCTGGATTTCCGCCGAATGTTGAAGGATCATCGAACCGGGCACCGAGCATTCCCGGAATCTGCCCTTCGAGGTTGTTGTCTGAGACATTGAAGTATGTCAGCCCAGTGATCAGGCCTATGCTTGAAGGGATCGTGCCTGTGAAATTGTTTGCCGAGAGATCCACTGTCTGCAACTTGGACAAATTGGACAGCGAGCTCGGGATGCCACCGGAGAGATGGTTGTGGTCTAACCGGAGCGTGGCCAGCGACAAGCATTGTGAGATTTCCGGTGGAATTTCACCGGAGAGAATGTTGCGGCCGAGATCAAGCTCTACCAAATTGGAAAGCCGAGAGAGTTGCCCCGGAATGCCGCCGGATAATTCATTGGACCGGAGCTGAATAACTGTGAGATTGGAGCAGTTACCAAGCTCCGCCGGAATTGAACCCGAAAGATTGTTGCTTGAAAACGAGAACACTTGCAAACACTGAAGGTAACCATAAGTCGCCGGAATCGAACCAGAGAATGCATTGGCCGAAAGATTGAGATATTGCAAGCTCCACAAACTAGTAAACCCTTCAGGAACTTGGCCGGCAAAAGAATTCTCTGCGAGAGAGATCACCTGAAGATTTGGCAAGCTGAAGAGCTCGGCCGGTATCTCGCCGGAGAGATTCCTCTGACCACTGAGATCCAACAACCTCAAACTCGTCAACTTCCCAATGCTCGCCGGAACACGGCCGAAAAAGCCATTCTTGCTCAAATTCAAGCTCTGCAACTCCACCAGATTCCCAATGCTGGTCGGAATCTCACCAGAGATTCCGTTCTCGGCGATGTTCAACAATGTTAAGTTCCCAAGTGTCAGTATCTCCTCCGGTATCTCACCAGTGAGATGATTACTCTCAATTGAAAGGGATTCCAAATTGTAAAGACCACCAAAACTCGCTGGAATCCGACCGGAAAATTGATTCCCACCAAGGGTTAGGTTCTTCAAGCCCACGATCCCACCGAAAACCGCCGGAATCTCACCGGAGAACCGATTCCCTTCAAGATCAACAACACGCAGAGACCCACACTTGCCAATGTCCATCGGAACCGACCCATTCATCGAATTCCTCCCAAGTCGGAGTTCCTGCAACGCCGCAAGCCTCCCAATCTCCGGCGGCAGAGTCCCAGATATCAAATTCCCGGAGAGATCCAACACGGTCAGTGACGAGAACTCCGTCAACCAATTCGGAAACGGCCCGCTCACCCTGTTCTCCTTCACGTCGAGCACCAGCAGCACCTTGAAAGAAGAAGAAGCAGCAGCAGCAGCCCCCGTCTCCTCCGCCGCCGCAAACCCCGTGAACCGATTGAACCCCAGCTGCACAATCCTCAAGTGGTGGAAGACCGAGTAGGGCACTGGCCCGGTGAGCTCATTGTGGCCAAGGGAGAGCACCTGAAGCGTAGGGATCTCGGCGACAGCAATGGGGACGATGCCCTGCAGGGAGTTGCCCTGCAGGCTGAGGTGGAGGAGAGAGGAACAGTTGGCGAGGACGGCGGGAATGGTGCCCTCGAGGAGGTTCCAGTCGAGCCAGAGGTAGAGGAGGTGGGCGAGGCGGCCGATGGAGGCGGGGATGGTGCCGCGGAGGCGGTTGAAGGAGAGGTTGAGAAGCTGGAGGTTGGGGGGGAGGGAGGAGGGGATGGGGCCGGAGAGGGAGTTGGAGGAGAGGTCGAGGTAGCGGAGGAGGGGAAGCGGGAGGAGGGAGGGGATGGGGCCGGAGAGGTGGTTGGCGGCGAGATTGGCGACCTGGAGGGAGGAGAGGTTGGAGAAGAGGGAGGCGGGGATGGGGCCGGAGAGGGAGTTGCAGTGGAGGAAGAGGGAGCGGAGGCGGCGGAGGGAGGAGAGGGAGGAGGGGATGGGGCCCGAGAAGGAGTTGTAGCGGAGGCTGAGATTGGTGAGGAAGGGGAGGGAGGAGAGAGAGGGGGAGATGGGTCCGGAGAGGCGGAGGCGGGGGAGGCGGAGCTCGACGACGTGGGCGGTGGAGGCGCAGGTGACGCCCCGCCATGAGCAGGGGGAGTTGGGGAGGGATGGGTCCCAGGAGGAGAGTGCGCGGAGGGGGTCGGCGAGGGCGAGCCTGAAGGAGAGGAGAGCTTCGACCTCCTCCTCTGGGATGGTGTTGTTTGTTTGGGCTGCGATTGGGAGGAGAAAGAGAGAGGCGGTGATAATGATGATGATGATTAAAGGAGCCTCCATTGTGAGAATGAAAGAAAGAGAGAGAGGTTTCAGTTTGCGAGTAGTCGGAAAAGAGACGAGAAGGAGGCGGGGGTGCCTCTCTCTCTCTCTCTCTCTCTCTCTCTCTCTGGCTTTTTTTCGTGGGTTTTGGACTGGTTTGTTGTTTGCTTTGTTCCCTCTTCTTTCTACTTCTTTCAATTCTTCTCTCTGAGCCTTTGAGGGGTGTGATTCGTTTGTTGGGGTTCTTTCTCTTTCTTTTTCTTTTTTCTTTTTTTAAAATTGAAATGGACAACAGTGGGGGGTAGAATAATGAAGGAGTTCATTGGGGGTAATAATTGGGGCATGTTTCTATGGAGCCTGTTAATTGGTTTATTTTTTAAAGTAAACTGATATATATAATATTTAGGGATGTTTTTTAAAAAAACAAATTTTAAAAATAATTCAAAAAATTGGCCTTTCTCAAAATATTTTCAAAAATCAATCTCTGACATGACACATCCGTACAATGTCAGTAGCTGGGTATTTCGCCCCACCAGCGTGATAGCCATGCGGGAGGACAGTCAATATTTTCTATGTCCAGAGTTGATAATCTCGGAGATACAATTTATTTATTTATTTTTACTGATTTTCTTTGTGCGGGGTTATCAACTCTGGACAAAAGAAATTTTACATTTTTAAAACTATTTTCTTTTATTCAGAGTTGGAAGAAAAAAAAATTAACTGATTTTCTCTGTCCTGAGTAAACAATCTGGCAAATAAATTTCATTCTTTGTCATCTATTTCTGTGATAGCCCCGGACCGATGACAATATTTTCATATAATCATATTTTTTTTAAAATAATTTCAAAAGATTGCCACCAAGTTTAAAATAATTTCAAAAAACGACCTCTATACGCTATGCCGGCACGACGTCGGTGTCACGTCAGCGCGTGCCGCCAGCGTGACGCTGGCACGGAGGTCTTTGTAATTTGCTAGTTGTTGTCAATACCGGACGAACCCTATAATTTTCTGTTGAGTTTGATCTTGACCAGGGATGACAACACCGGGGCAAGCTGCATGCGTTCACTTCTCTTTTTTTTTAGTTTGGTCTTGGCCGGGGTTGGCAACCCCGACCAAGCTGCATGCGTTCACTTGCCATGCATGGCAAGTGAACGAACAACATTCATTTTTTTTTTTTTTAAGTTTGGTCTTGACCGGCGTTGGCAACCCCGGCTAAGCCCCGCATGGTCAAAAACAAATATAGGTTCGTCCGGGGTTGACAATCCCGGGCGAACCAAAAATTGTCTCCAGTCAGCGTCAGTGCCACGCTGACGGCACGCGCTGACGTTTCAGAAATCGGTTTCTAGAATTATTTTTGACTTTAGTCGATTTTTAAAATTATTTCAAAAAAATAAGATTTTTTTTAAAAAATTGGCCGACAAAGAAACATATATCAATCTTGTTATGATTTTTGTCCAAATAATATAGTCAGCACAGCATAACATTCTGCCAGAGTCACTGCTCCACATCATGCCCCAACCATCATTTGGCTTGCACTAGAGTTCAACACCATGCTAATTTTTTATATTTTATTCATAATGTAAGTTCTATACCCACACGCGTATATAACTAATTGTTTCTCAATGAAATTCCTAAACTTTAAGCCACTCATTCTGGTCCATTGCATAGTATGATAACAGCTAAAGGCAGCTCCTATGAGGCAATATATCACCTATGAGGCTACATATATCAAAATGGTGGTATTATTTTCTTGTTGACAACATAGATATTATTATTTTAGTTCAAGTTACAATTATTGTTGCTTGATCATTAGGTTCGTCTCTGGGCTTGCTCAACCAGCCAAATTGAACCTCAGCCTAAGCTTGATTGGGAGCAATACTTTAGACCCTACTTGCATATTTTAATACCTTTTTCTTTTGGGAACCTTGAAGAATAATGAAATGAGTGATGGAGACTTAAAAATCACAACAATAGTCTTCACGAAACTACTAGCAATCCTAATAATTTTCATGTGCAGTCTTCTTTTTGGTTGCAAGGAAGTGGGCGGAAGTAAGGAAATAGGAAAGTATAATTGCTCACTTTCCTATCTATCCAAACACAAAAAAAGGAAAATAAGAAAACCTCTTTTCTTTTTATCTTTTCTCTTTTACACAACCATTTCCTCACTTCCGGAGTGTTACAGTTAATTTTGTGGTCATGTAAATCACATTTGTAATAAATTATAGAAGAAAACAGTTAATTTTTTGATCGTGTAAATCTCACTTGCATTCTAATTACAGTCTTTTTTTATTTTTCTTAATTAATTTTTATTTTAATATATTTTACGGTCAACTTTGTGGTCAACTTTTCCACTTCCACTTTTACATTACCATCCAAACACCGGAAAAGATAAAATATTTTTCAAAACACACTTCCCAACAACATCCAAACACCGAAAAACTTACTAACCAATTCCCAAGTTCCAAAGGGAATTATTACTACTTCCTCAATTCCTCACTTTCTCACTTCCACCTTTAACCAAACAGGCATTAAGTCTCCATGAAGTGCAAGTCGAGCCTAGTGGCATCTATCTGTCGGTCGTGAAGTTGAACTATTGTGCCTCTTAGTGTACATTGCTAATTTAGTTCGAAAAATTCTGTTGCTCACCGTAAATGAAGAGATTCGAACCCATAACCTTTCACATAGAAAAGAAGTGTAATGTCGCTTGAACAATATTCAGATGGCTCAACACTTATCTTGTCAATCGGAAGCTCATTGTTCGCTGGTAACTATTGAGATTAGGGGTCATAGTGGGTGTGTCAAAAAGTCGGATTCTGATTGGTTCCGACAACATGTAGATAATAATAAATTCATGAGATCCGCCAGCAAACCAAAACACACTAAGAAAGCGAGGATCCACATGAAGATTCAAATCCAATAATTTTTAGATTTGAATTCGGAATTGAATTTCAGATTATCCAAATTCAATATTTTCTCTCAAAATATAACAACTTTCACTGAAAATCAGATAGGAGTTGTAAGGTTTTCTTCGTGAAATATGTTGTTTTATTTTAATTTCTTACAAATACTAAACATAGCTAAATGCAATTAAATAATTATATAAATTATGTTTACAAAAATAGAGAATATTTAGAGCAAACTAGTTGAGATGATTATAAAATTATTTATTCGGGTTATTTAATGGGTTTGGATTCTTAAGGATTCATATCTAAATCCAGTAAGGAATTAGATCAATTTTTAGAATCCATAACTTTTTTCCTAACAAAATCTGTACCGTATTCAATAAGCTATTGAATTCAAATCCAAAAAATTCGATTGGGATTTAAATCGAGTTATCGTCGCCGGTGCGGCGGAGTCGCCGCCGGCGGGGCGACGCCGGCGTGGCCGGGCTGGTTGCCGCCAGCCCCGGCCCCCCCTTCTCTCTCATTCTCTTTCCCCCTCTCTAATTGGGTTTAAACCCAATAATACTAATACAAACCCATTAACTCATACTCACTCAAACCCAATAATCTAAACCCATTGATCCAATACCCATTACACTTAAGTTATGAGTTTGGGTATTGGAGCCAAACCCAACCCGTTTGCCACCCATACCCGCATCCAAATTAAATAAAGGTATTTTTTCATAAAAACCCTTGTTAAATAAATATTTCGTTTAAATTACATATCTAACCCCTTTTGTTGTGATTTTAGTATATGGGTAATATCTGGAGCATCTAGACTCCGAATTGGACGACTCTGAAATCGTTACGACCATAGGAGGACGAGCTACATTATTGTGCCACCTCAGTGAGTATTTTCTTTTATAAATTATAATCCATCATGTTTAATAAAAATGATTGATTGCTTTATTTAATAAATTTTGATTATCGATAAATCATATTAAATATTATTTAATAAAATGTAATTATTGATAAATCATCGTAATTAGGATATGCATGATCGTTAATTGAATATAAGTGATAAAATAATAATTTATTTTTTTCTTGATAAAATACAGATTGATGAGGTATAAATTGGTAATAAGGATTATTAGATTAATGATAAAGATATTCTAAAATACTAAATTAGTATTTACTAAAATAATTGTGAAGAGTTTGAAAATAAAATATGATAAATAATTACTTTATAGACCATGCTAATAATATTGAAATCATAATAACAAATAGAGATATATTGACACATAATTAGGATACAGATATTCCCTTGATATTCTCACTGTTGCTTCATTTATGACAACGCACACTGCTATTTCATGCACTGGTATCACTAATACACAGAGTCACTGGTATGACATGTACTTGTCTCATTATTACACGGACACCCTAGTTCACTGGACACATTGTTTCATGTAGATACTCATTACACTAAACACTGTTATTACATGTACTTATACCACCGATTACACGAATACATTACATTTATCTTTTATATATCTATATCACCGTTACATGAGTACTCTACACTGTTATGGCATGTACTTGTCACATAGATTTATTTGTATACAAGCTAGATTGTTCCTGTATGCATGGATCACTATTCGTGTTATGTGGCTTAATGAAACATGCATACTCTTGTATTCCTATTACATGACTATTACATGTTTGTTTCCTGTAATCCTGATATTACTATGATATTCCTATTATTGGACATGTGAGCTGCTGATATGCAATGTGTGGAGCTAAGTGCCACGTGGATCTAAGCCACGAGGGCCACCTCTAAAATCTCACATCTCTTGTTTCATGTTTCCCGTTTTCTTATTTCATGATATCAACAAAACTCATGTCCTATTATCGTATTACTTGTACCATGCACTGTTCTAATTCTTGATATACTGTGTAGTTTAAATATAATGAATATAACTTGGGGATGGGGGAGACTTGACGGTCGACTAAGTCTTATCGGGTGGATGTCTAGATCCATTGTTGTCCCACTGTAGGGGACGTGATAGTGCTGGCTACCGCTTGTATTGTATATAGCTCTTTGAGCTTCTTGTTTCTTACTCCTGCCCTAGCGGGTAGCCCTGATCTCAGCAACTAGGAGTTTGTTTAAGGCCGTTGTCCCGGGTATGCACGGGATACACTCACCCGACTGGAGCTCCTCGACTATTGGGTTTCTAGTTAACATAATAAAACGTTATAAACAATAGTAACGTTGGGAACGTTTGCTATTTGATCACTCTCTCGTTTGGATAATGGTACATGTATGCCATATCCGGATGGGTTCATCTGGAGTGCAGGCTCCGGTGTGAACTACCAGTGGTATGGGACACTGGAAGAAATTGATTAAAATACTAGGCGATACTGATTGTTATTATTGTATAAATAACATGACTTGCCCGATACGTGTATAATATTGTTTAGTTGTACTTATTACTATCCTGATAATTTATCCACTATCATATTACATGTATAGTTTGTTACACTTCTTGATACATGTTACACTTTCTGTGGTGGCATACTCCTCATGTACACATATACTCTGTATTTCATGTATTTAATGTTCCATATATATTCTTTGTGCACACACTATTTTTGTACACACATGATACATAGCAAGATTATTCATGTTTACCACTGACACCGTCAGGTTACTATTAGTATTAGTGTAAACATAATATGTTAAACAACAAAGACTTGATACATGATAGTTAAACACTTTATATCAGTAGTGTGTAAGTAAATATAATGTATCTTATTATTCATATACTTACGAATAACATGTTGCTAGTATAATAACATAAAGTTAGTTGATGCAGATATATAACTCTTCCCACTTGATATTGTTATAGTTATAATCATGTATTATGGAGGTAACACCGTTATAACATGCTAAGTAGTGTGATGTTATTATACTGATAGGTACATTGTTACAACATGCTAGGTAATGAGGATTTTATAGTACTGATAGGTAATACTATTATAACATACTAGGTATTGATGATGATGTAGTACCGATAACAAATGTGTAATATGGATATACCAATTGTTAGCATATTTATGTGGTACCATTGTTATCCTGATATGTATTATATATTATCGTGATTGTACTATTGTAGTATATATTACTGCTTACTTCATTTTACCACTCACTAGGTCGCTTTCTGACGACCCTGAGTTTACGTGCACAGGTTGGAGATCCGAGATATTGCTGTACCAGATATTTTTCGAGATTATTTTAAGACCGTCGCCTTTTTCAATTCATAGGTATCTTTGTGATTTGTTTCTATTATCTTATTTATCCCTGTTTTTATATTTGTTCTGATCACTGTCCCCTTTTACAGGTATTCTTGTACTTATTTATGCTGAACTTATTTGTGTCTTATATATATTCCCTGTACTGAGGCTTAACGTACATACGTGCGGGTATTTTCACTCCACATATATACGTCGCCGTAGCGTCTTCATACCCTCGGGATTGGGGCGTTACAGTGGTGCTGGGTTACGTGGTAGTTGGTGGTGGATTTAGTAGGGGAGGAAGTTGGAGAAGATGGAGGTGGTACTGGATTTGAGTGGAGATGATGAAATTAGAGAGAGGAGATAGTGAAAATGGAAGAGAAGGGGGGGAGAAGGAGAAGTAAGGGTGCTGATTTTGGTGATGGCAAAAAGATTTTAGGAAAGAAGATGATGGTGGTGGTTGATGGAAGTGAGCTTGGAAGGAGATGGAGAGAGAAAAGGGAAGTGGGGTGGGGTGGAGAGGCTTAACCGGAGTTGGGGGGGTTACCACTGACCTTGGGGCCACCGACGAGGTGGGGTCGGCATTAGTGATGGTCGCTGGCTCAAAAGAAGAGAAGCGGAGATAGAGTGAGAGAGATTAGTGAGTTAATGAGAATTAGAGAAGAGAGAGAGAGAGGTTAAGAGAGAATAAGAGGGATTTAAAAGGGGGAAAAGGGGATGTGCCCCATGTGGCCAGGGGGAGCCCCACGTTGTCCAGGGGCTGAGCCCCGCGTGGGTGCTAGGGTTACGTTGGGTGAAAGGGGAGGAGAGAGAGTGAGTGGGATGAGATATTTTGGGGGAGTTGTGTGGTGGAGAAAAAAAGAAAAGGAAAAAGAAAAAGGAAAGAAAAGAAAAAAGATATGGTGGGAAAAAAGGAAAAAGGAAAAAGGAAAGGAAAACAAAAGAAAAGAAAAGAAAAGAAAGAAGGAAATATCCGGGCATTAACTCCAAATCAGGGAAAACACCGAAAATGTCAGAAAAATAGAGTAATTCAAAAGGGTCTCCAAAAATTTTCAAAAATAAAAAATAATTATATTAAGGTACATGGTGAAAGCGGATTTAAGAAATTCAATCCTGTTTTCAAATTAAAAATCTTAAAATCAACCGTTGATACTGGCGACACTAAATCCGATTGAATTTTGATAAATTCAAGAAAATCTTCAAAAATGCATTGAAGTAGAAAATGTGATCCTAAGTAACAATGTGAAAGTAATGTTCAGAAATTCTACTTTATTTGTAAATTAAAAATCTGAGAATTGATCAGCGATACCAATCGATATCGATTTTGAAGATCTTGTAAAATAATTCAGAAAAATTTTAGAAAATAATAAAAAATATAAAATATTAGAAAATAATATTTAACACTAAAATCGATCAAATCAAACTATCAAAAAGGTCAAATCGAGTAGTACGCTAGGATCAGGCTCCTAGTTCAAATTCAGGCTGACTCTGAGTCCAGGAATCTGAATCTGAATCCGATGCAAAACAATCATAACTAATCACAAAATAAAAATGGATACAAAGAAAAAATTAAAAAATATGATTGAAAAATCAGAACACGTATCTAAGTACGTATCACAGGTGTAACACTTGGTGAAACATGACGTCACCAACATAAAGGACATCTTATCTAGAGCCCAAAAGTACAAACAACTGGTGGAGGCAACCCGGAGCTCGACGAGTCAACCCACCAAGCTAAAGAATGAAGGAGGGAAGGCGAAGCAACCATCCGCCGCTCCAAAGAAGTCTCAAAACCGGGGGACATGATGATTTCCAGAAGCAATCTCAACCGAGTTTTCCTCGGAACCCCGTTGTAGTCTATGGAGTGGATGCCAACTTCACTCCATTCAAGATTTCCATTGACCGGGTCTTCAGTGTCAATCAAGACCAATCTTGGATGAGGCGCCCGAGACCCCTACCGACCAATCCGAAGGGCAAAGGGAGAACGACTACTGTGCATTACACGACGGGATGAGTCAACACACAATCGACTGTCAATATCTCTGGGAGCAGCTCCAGGAGCTTGTCAATCAAGGGTATGTCAAGGAGTTCATCCTTAATCTCGGACAACCCTCAGAGGTCAAAGTTCAGAAATGAGCTCCTGAAACTCTACAACTGGAGAATCCGACAAGCTATGCTCTCGTCAGCTACCGGGAGGTGGATGCCATCTTCGGAGCCAGCCTTCTAGAGGGCACCACCTCAAGAGAGGGCCATTTACATCAACGAGGCCCGAGACCTCATTATCAAATAGTACTGACAGGTCCCCTTCCATCCCCTAGTAGGTTGATCACATTCTGGGAGGCTGACACCTGCACAGTGCATTTTCCACACAATGATGCCCTAATCATTACTATGCACATCAGCAGCTGTCGAGTCTCTAGCATCTTGATTGGCAGCGAGAGTAGTGTCAATATCCTGTACAAAAGCGCTCTAGACAGTATGGAGGACACTCCGGAGATTGCCTAAGCGATGATCTGTCCTCAAACTCAGTCCAATCTGTATGGGTTTGACGGGAATGAAACACGATCTTGCTCCTAGTCCGCTCCAATCTATACAATGTTATCATGAAGTTCTACGTGATTGATGTGGAGCCCCCCTATAATGCAATCCTCGGGAAATCATGGATCCATTTGATGAAAACTGTCCCCTCAAGTTATCATCAGTTTCTGCTATATCCTACCCCGATGGGGACCACATATGTAAGAGGGGACCAGGCAATGTCCCGGAGCATCGCCACCATTGCTCAAAAGAAGTGGAGGTAGATGGCAAAGAATGCAAGGATGGCCTCCAGTCAAGACCACCCCTTAAAGAAGAAGCAGAAGTAGACCGCCGTTCAATAGCAATCACATAGCGACGGGGGCCGAGGGATAGACTCCTCCAATGAATCAGAGGTTCCAGACAGTCGATCAGAGGAGGATGCTGAGCTGGTTTATGTAGACCCATCATATCCGAAATGAGCTCCCAAATCGAGACAAACCTTCCGACAGTCAAAGAGTTTTAAGCTAACAATTTGAATGTGTTCGCCCAGTCCCCAACAGATATGCCTAGAGTTGATCCATCAATCATCTGCCATCGACTCTCTATTGATCCGGAGATTAAACCAGTGAAGCAAAAACTGAGGAAGATGAATGCAAAGCGATTCCAGGCTCTTTACAAGAAAGTTGATCGATTGCTCTAAGCCGACTTCATTAGGGAAACTCATTACCCAGAGTGGATCGCCAATCTGATTTTGGTGAAAAAGAAGAGTGGCAAGTGGAGAGTTTGCATCGACTTCGCCAATCTCAACCAGGCATGTCCAAAAGACATCTTCCCTCTACCGAGGATCAACCAGCTAGTGGATGCAACGACGGGCCACGAGCTACTCACCTTTATGGACGCCTACTCCGAGTACAATCAGATCAAAATGTATCCATCAAACGAGGACAAGATGACATTCATCACCGACCGAGAAATCTAATGCTACAAGGTGATGCCTTTCGGACTGAAGAATGCTGGAGCAACTTTTCAATGAATGGTCAATAAGGTCTTCAAAGAGCAGACTGGACACACCATAGAGGTATACGTCGACGACATGCTTGTGAAGAGCCTCCAGTGCACTGACCACGTGAAACACTTGCGCAGGGCGTTCACTGCCTCTGGAAGTACAAGGTCAGACTCAATCCCGAAAAATGCTCCTTTAGAGTGGCCTCCGGGAAGTTCTTGTGGTATCTGGTCACTCAACAGGGTATTGAAGCTAACCCCGACCAGACGTCCGCCATCCTGCACATGAAGTCTCCAACTTGCATCAAAAAAGTCCAGATGATGCATGAACACCTCGCAGCTTTGAATCGATTTCTCAGTCGATCAACAGATAAATACAGATCGTTTTTCCAAGCCATAAAAAACATGGCAAACTTTGCGGGAATGAGGAATGCAAAGCATGAAAATACATTTAGGGGTGAATAGGTGTAATGCTAATCAAATGTGGATTAACAACAAACTATGATAAATGATGCAAACCGGTCACTCAAAATAAGAAGTGAAGCCGAATTTCCCATAAAGGGCTCTAAAACTTCTCTAAAATTCCTCTAGATTATGAGTTGAGGTACTCAATTGTCTTCTTGTTGAGATGAGTAAAGACCAATAAATGAGAATGATGGAGGTAATGCAATGATGAATTTAATGCAAGAAATAAATAGAATGTGCAAGTAAAGCAACAACATAAGTGTAAATAATGTAAAGAGATAGAGATCAAGAGACAAGCAATCGTAAACACAAAGAATTTGCTTTGAAGTTTAAGCCACCGCTCTACGTTCCTGCATTCACCACCGTGAAGGATTTCACTGTCACAATAGGATCTTTGACAAAGGGACCTTATAATAAGGAATTACAACGGTCTATACAAGACTAGAGTACACAACTCCAACACTCAATCCTCTACACAAGAGATAGTACAAAACCAATGAGGTTTATAAAGCTCTTGGTGACTACTAGATCGCAAACACTCTCTTCTTACAATTTCCTATAGATTAGATATAAATTGAAGCTCAAGGAGTTTGTGAGAGTAAAAATTCAGTTGAAAGAATTTAAGAGCTAAATAACCAATTGAAATAGCTTTACAAATGATGGCACTTAAAAACTAGAAACTTGATAACTTTTCTCTTTAGAGCAAACTTGATTTTTAATGTATTTCTCAAAAACTAATTAAACTTATTGTACAAATTTAATCCCCATGACCCATATATATATAGGCAACTCATAAACACTATTAGTTTAGCTCACCAGGTTATTTGGGGTGAGATTTGACCAAAAGAAATAAAAAATGCCATTGGAAAAGTCAGAAGAAAAGTCAGATTTTGAAAACTAGTTGTTATAGGCTTTTGATAAAACTTCGGTCGACCGGCCGGTCGTCAGACAGTTCATTATCATGAACTAGCCATTAGCTATAGTTGACCGCTCGCTTGACTATTCTGTAGCTAAAAGCTACAACACAGCTGTCAGTCGACCGCTCAGTCGACCGACACCCGACAGAGACTTGGGTCTCTGTCAGTCGGTCGATCGCTTGATCAACCGCTAGGGTTGGCGGTCGACCATTCAGTCTACCGATACCCATGCACAAACGTGCACAAACTCAACCCATGGTCCGGTCGACCGACCTAGGCCAAAAATTATTTTTCTGAGTATTTTAAAATACAAACTATTTTTAAAATATTTTATATTGGTTTTTAAGAGATATAGCAATGTATAGGCAATGAGATACATGTTCTAAACTTGATATAAAATTTTGAAAAAATATGAAACATGTATCAAGACCAAACATGTGAACCACCAGACGATAAACACTTGTATTTTCAAAAATGTGTATTTTTGTGTGTGTATAACTTCTTGAGCATCAAATCTATATTTTACACTTTAACATACTATTTTCTTACAAGGTTCTTAGTGACTACAAGTGTCTTCAAGCGGGTTTCTCCAATAGCGACATCGAGTACTTTAAACTTCAATCCCTTCTTGGATAGTCTTGAGTCTTCATATATCTTCTTTTTGAAGAAGAAAACTTCTTGAATCCTCTTGAACCCTGAAACACACTTAACACTTGAACTTAATTAGTACTAAATAACCACATATGCTTTGTTATCATCAAAATAAGAAATCGGTGATTGTAACCTTGGGCCAACAATCTCCCCCTTTTTGCTGATAACAAAACATATAAGTTATTTAAAAGAAATAATAGGAAAGAGTTTAAAAAAGCTCCCCCTCAAGTTGTGCTTAGCTATCAAGTATAAGATATCAATAGGACTATAACAATAATGCGTCGATTATAAAAAGTCATGTGAATGCATATATGAAAAGTATAACAATCTATAACAATATGCATAAATGGCCTACTATCCTTCCATACCTCATTCCTCCAAAAACATTATGCAATGAATGAAAACAATGAATCATGACATTGTATATAAGCATGGTAATGAAAATGGATATACATAAAGTTCATGATATACCAAGACAAGAAACCATACCAAAGCAAGAAACTCAAAAACTCAGCTATCAAATATCAAAAACATATCATAACTCTAACTCAAATACTTCTCCCCTTTTTATCATGCATCAAAAAGGAGTAAAATACACACGAAGTAAAAAAAAAATATGAAACCAAGAGAGATATCAATAAAAACACATATATATCAATTGAAAATACATGAAGAATTTCAAAAACTCATGAATTCATAACGCAAACATTTAACTCACCAAAAATGAATGAAAATCTATTATAATCTAGTGGTTTAATAAAAATGTCCGCAAGTTGAAAATCGGTGGAAACATAATCAGTTTCAATATCTCCTTTCTCATAGTGATCTCTAAGAAAGGGATATCGAATCTCTATGTGCTCGGTCTTACTATGTTGATTTGTATTCTTGGTCATATGAATAGTACTAGTTTTATCACAAAATATTTTAATATGATTATAACGCAAATTATAGTCAAGAGAGTATGTTTTATCCAAAGAACTTGTGCACAATAAGCCCCGACCGCAACATACTCCGCCTCGGCAGTTGAGAGGGCTACGAAATTTTGTTTCATGAAAGACTATGAAACAAGACAATTTCCTAGAAATTGATAAGTTCTACTAGTGCTCTTCCTATCCACTTTACAACCGGTATAGTTGGCATCTGAAAAACTCATCATTAAAAATTGTCCGATTTTTAGATACCACATGCCCATTCCAATAATGCCCTTAAGATATCTAATAATGCGTCTTACCGCAATCAAGTGAGACTCTTTAGGATAAGATTGGAATCTAGCACATAAACAAATACTAAACATAATATCCGACCTACTAGCCGTCAAGTAATGCAAACTATCAATCATGCTTTTATAGAGTTAATATCAACGTTCTTATCTTGTTCATCCTTATCAAGCTTTATTGTGATAGCCATGTGAGTCTTACTTGTCATTGCATCTTCAAGCTCAAATTTCTTGATAAACTCTCTTGTTTATTTGGCTTTATTTATGAAAATTTTATCACTCTTTTACTTGATTTGGAGTTCAAGAAAGAAGATGAGCTCTCCCATCATAGATATTTCGAACTCTTTTTTCATGCATGATTTAAAATTCTTATAAAGCACTTCATTAGTAGATCCAAAAATAATATCATCAATATAAATTTGCACAATAAGGATATCACTATCTACATGCTTTGTAAATAATGTAGTATCAACTTTGCCTTTCACAAAACCATTTGATGAAAGAAAAGTAGAAAGACTTTTATACTAAGCTCTCGGAGCTTGTTTTAAACCATTTAAAGCCTTTTCAAGTTTAAAATAAAATTCAGATGTGTAGGATCAACAAACCCAGGAGGTTGTTCAACATACACCTCCTCTTCGATAAAACCATTCAAAAATAAACTTTTACCATCCATTTGAAAAGGCTTAAAATCTTTGAATGAAGTAAAAGCAAGTGTCAACCGTATGTCTTCAAGTCAAAGGTTTCCTTAAAATCGATACCTTCAATTTTGGTATAACCTTGGGCTACTAATCTAACTTTATTCCTAATAACATTTTTCGACTCATTCAACTTATTCCTAAAAATCCATTTAGTACAAATGATTTGTCTATCATGGGGGTCTAGGAATAAGGTGTCAAACTTGGTTGTGCTCAAACTGATTAAGCTCTTCTTGCATTGAGCAACCAATATGAGTCGCTCTCGGCTTCGAGGATGTTCTTGGGCTCAATATGTGAATGAATATAAAATGATCACAAATATCATGGAGTTTGGAGCGAGTAGTTACTCCTTTGGATACATTACCTATGATGAGGTCCTTAAGATGATTTGTAGCATATCTCTAATATTTTGGAAGTGGTTGTGTTGGCTCCACTTCAATATCTTGAACTTCGCCATGTTCATCATTCTTTGGCTTGTCTTCTTACATTGGTGAGTCCTTCAAAGATATACTCTCCATGTCTTATCTAAAGAATCAATTTCTACAACATTCTTCACAAAAGCATTAAATTCTTCAAACTTGACATGCATAGATTTTTTTAATAGTCAAAATAGACCTATTGAAGACTCTATAGGCCTTACTAGAATTTCAATACCAAACAAATATAGCTTCATAAGGCTTGGCATCAAATTTACCTAAATTATTCTTGGTATTTAAAACAAAATATTTACAACCAAAAATACTAAAATATGAAACATTTAGTTTTCTCAAAAAATAAATCTCAAAATGAGTTTTGGAAGTATTTTTGTAAAAACAAATTCTATTCGATATGTAACATGAAGTGTTTACGGCCTCGGCCATAAATATTGAGGGAGCCCGTATTCATGAATTATTGTCCTAACCATCTCTTGAAGAGTACGATTCTTCCATTCAACGACCCCTATTGTGGAGTTCTAGGACAAGATAGTTCATATTTAATTCTATTTTCTTCACAATAAGTGATAAAGAAATGGTTAATAAATTCACCACCTCTATCATTCTTTATGCTCAAAATCAGAAAATCCTTTTCTTTCTCAACTCTTTTCTAAAAACATGAAAATGTGAAAAAGCTTCATCTTTGTGTTTCAAAAAGAAAACTCATGTAAATATAGAGAAATCATCAACTAAAACCAAAATAAAACGACTACCACTAAGACTTTTGATTTTTGTTGGACCGAACAAATCCATGTGGATCAACTCTAATGGTCTAGATGTCATGATATCCCTTATTGCTTTGAAAGAGGACTTAGTTTGTTTTCTAAGTTGGCACGCATCACAAATGCGATCCTTTTCAAACTTCAAGTAAGGAATACGCGTCACTGATTCCGTAGAGTTAATTCTAAATAGATGGTCAAACGAAACACGACCTAATCTCCTATGTCATAACCATGAATCTTCATTAAAAGTATTTAAACAAGTAGCATTGCAATGTAAATTTAACATATCAATCATATAAACATTATTTTCATGAAAATCAAAAAGAACACAAATATTTATTTTCTTTTCTAAAATATCACAAGTGAAATCATCAAAAACAACTTTAAAACCTTTATCACAAAGTTGACTAATGCTCAAGAGATTATAATTGAGACCTTCAACCAAAACAATATTTATATTAAAGAAGATGAGCCAATTTTGATATTACTTATACCAATAATTTTGCCCTTTGAATCATCTCTGAAGGTGACGGTGCCACCTTCATGATATCTTGATAGGGTTACAAAGTTGTTGATATCCCAAGTCATGTGCTTTGAGCAACCGCCATCAAGGTACCATAGTTCTCTACGTCTTGGAGCCTTGGTGCGTACCTATATCAAGTAAAGAAGTTGTTGATTTTGGTACCCATATTTTCTTGAGTCCTATAGTGTTAGTTCTTCAAACCCAAATATGATCAGTTGAAGCATTAATGCGATCAAAGCAAAACTTAGCTAAGTGACTCTTTCGGCCATAATAGGTGCAAGTATAAATTCTACCATACATAAATGTATGATGTGTATGTGAGACATGAGCATGCTTATTGTGTATGGCATGTTCAGTATGATGTGTGTGGGCATGTTGTGCTTGATGTGTGCATGTGTAACATGATGAGTGTAAGCATGTGTAGCATGAAAAAAATGAACATATTTCCTTGGAGTGTGTCTCTTAGGGAACATGGCCTTTAATCTAGCCTTATCAAACTCACATTTTTTTCAAAATATTTTCAAAGTGCTAATTTTAATTTTTAAAATAGAAATCTCTTTTTCATCAATCAAAAAATTTTACTTTAAAAGAAACTTTGTGTGCATCAAAATCCTTTTGTGTAGAAGTATGTGTGGAAGACAAAACCTCTGTTTCTTTTGAAAGAATAACTTGATTTTGAAAAAAATTCATTTTTCTTTTTCATTTTTAAATATTTCTTCTTGAGAAAATTATAGTTATGAGAAAGTTCTTCAAAAGCTTCACCCAATTTATCTATAGTCAATTCACAATCATCTAGGGATGGTTCGGATGTTACTTTGAGTGTGTTGTCATTAGCCATGAAACACGCATTAGCCGTGTCCACCTTTTTTTCGGATTTACTCTCCGAATCCCATGATGCTTTAAGAGCCTTCTTCTTATAGGGCGTCTTTGAGGTAGATGGCTTGCTTTTGGTTTTCGTGCATTCCGTAACAATGTGTCCTGGCTTCCGGCAATTGAAGCAAATGATCTTTTTCTCTTCCGTCCTTACCAACATCTTCTATTATTAAATTTGACTTTGTTGTACATCCTCCTCACATTCTTCACAAGGAGGTAGAGGTCTTCATCATCTTCTTCTTCTTCATCTTCATCGGAAATGGTGGGAGTGAACTTGAAGGCAATTATCCTTTTTTTTTTGGCACCATTTCTCTCTAGCCTTCCTCTCCATCTCATGAGTCTTAAGGTTGCCGATAAGGCCTATGAACTCCCTCTCTTTCTTGTCATTGAGCTCTTTTAATGTTGTAGCTTTGGCCTCCCATGATGATGGTAGAGCACAAATGACCTTCCTCACTTTTTGATCATTATCAATGACATCACCTAGAGATGCAAGACCATTAGTGATTTTAGTAAACCTTGTAAGCACGTCATCGATAGAATCATTTTCATGCATGGTAAAATTCTCATATTGGGAATGCAAGAGATTAATTTTAGCTCTCTTGACTTGTGATGTCCCCTCATGTGTGACAACTAAGTGTGACCAAATCTCATAGGCGGATTTGCAATGAATGACCTTAACTATGTCATCATCATTCAAGACTTGAAGCAATGTATAGTGTGCTTTAGCATTGGCATCAAATTTCTAGGTGGCAATATCGTATCATGTGTCCTCATCACTAACGGGTACATTAAATAGTTTGGTCACCGCCTGTGACGCCCCGATCCCGGCGGGTACGGAGACGTTACTGCGACGTATATATATAGGTCAGAAATACCCTCACATATATACGCTAAACATCAGTACAGGCAAGAATTAGAGTACGGAAGCAAGTGGTGCATTATACATTCCAACATATGAGTACAATTACAAAGTTATCATCAGAGGTGATAAATATTACAATAATATCACATCTCCTGATAGGCACAAATGCGAGAATACAAAGAGATGTACATATATGAACAGTACAAAAGGGCGCTCACGAGATAACTGGAGAAGCCGCGAGCCAACAAGGGGAGCAAGGATGGGACTGGAGCTACAGTTGACCTGTCTGCTCCACAGAAGTAAGCTTGGTCCTCAGCGAGATGGTCCCTTTGGTCCAAGCTCCAGGACCTGGACATGAGGATCCAGAGGAGTCAGAACTCCCCAGGCGAGTGGTGAGGCGAAAGCCAGATGGCGTGCAAGGATAAGCACAAGTGTATCGATAAAACCGAATCATAAGCATGCACTGAAAACCGTGTCGTGAGCATAAGCATGCAGAAGCAAGTAGATACATAACAAGTGATATCAAGCAGAGAATACTTATAGTATGATAAGATAAGGGAAAGTAATGAGATGAGAAATAAAGTAAATAGGACAACACCAGATATCTCCAAAACTAACATAAAACCGAATACGAGCAAATCCGATTGTACGGGTTTAGGTCACGGCTTCATGAGATCAATACTTCGAAGGAATAATCCAAACAAGGAAACCCTCATTTATATACTTTTATCCCATGTCACCATAATCCAAGCACGTACAACCTGAGTTACAAAATGGCACAACAAATTGCATATTAACATATGATTATAATAGGGGCCGTCTAAGTTCCAGGCTTCAGTATGTGTCCCATTCCACATACTTCCACTTACAACTTATAGAGCAAGTTATTTGGAAACTGATAAAGTTCGATGAATCATGTTTCGGATGGGCCCCGTACATGCCCGGGACAACGGTTCAGGAGTATCCGGTGCTGAGCCGGAACGTACCGCTAGGTACCGGGACTTATTCACGCCCGAACAAGAATAGAGTATCGCAGATCCCATAGAAATAGGCCTAGGGCGTGTGCATACCCGGCAGGAATAAACAGGAGTAGGGGTGCCAGCACACCCCACGGAATCCCTGGTGGCCGCCAGGTGATCCCTCAAGTATGTGGCCACACGCGGCTCGATAAGACCACCATAAACATGATTAATCAGGGCCCATCAGTTTCCCCCAAACCAGGTACAAGTTGTCTACTTATAATAATTTATCCAGTAATAATGTCCACAAAGTATTCATAGTAATCTTATATTCATGGTTATCCCATTACGGGGATCAACAGGAGTAAAGTCAGGAGCCTCCCTATTTCAGGGGTTCAAGTATCAACGTGTCAAGAAGCAGGTGGTAAAACATATGCTAGGTAGTAAGTCATGTCAGGTGGTAACATGTCAGTTGTCAAGTATGATACAGACAGGTGTATGTCAACAGTTAATATAACAAGTATGACATCACAATACCAAACGAGAACACCAATATAAATACATAATGTTGTGCAAGTCAACCTGACGATGCGGGAAAGTCCAATGAGAAAGCGAGAACACTCGCCTAAAATTCAGGAAAACACTGTGAAATCCCAAGCTCTGGAATCCAGGGAATCAACGCGTCAATGCGTTTAAAATATAAGGGAGGAGAGAGAATAGAGACGCGGGAATCGCAGACGCGGGAGACGCGCTGCGGAGATGTCACAAACGCGGGATCTGTGCTCAAGTCAGGTCGCGAGGAGAACGCGGACGCGGATGTGGGTTCTGCGTCGCGTTTAGCACGAAAAGAACACAGACGCGGGCCTGGACTCCGCGTTGCGTCGACACGAGAAGGACACAGACGCGGGCCTGGACTCCGCGTTGCGTCGATACAAGAACGCGAAGGCCGCGTTAAGGGATTGCCTAGACGCGGGGGTGAGATCCGCGTTAGCATTAAAACAGAGGAGGGAAGGTGATTTCGGGGCGGTGGTGTTTAGTGTTTGTCGTTGCAATTGTCACCGGAAAGATTACCGGAATAATCGTAAACGATTACCGGAATAATCATCGGAGGCGTTGCCGACGAAGAAGAGCTCGGCCCCAATCCAAAGGAGGTGGCCGGCCCTTGAGAAGGTGATGGGGTGGTAGCCGGCGACGACCGGAGTTGGCCGGAATCCGATAGCTCAAGCCCAAGCCCAAGCAACCATGGGGGGTGCAAGTGTAGTTAAAAATGAAAGGTTGGAGTTTTGGAAACGAGGCTTCGGAGAGCGAAGCAATAGCTCGTCGGAAAGAGCACGACGAGGAGAGGAAGATGGCGTGGTTCGTTGTGGCTAAGGTGGTGTATATGGTGGTGGAGATGGTGGTAAAGTTGGTGATGGAAGTGGGTTCCTTGGTGATTTATGGTGAAAAAGAGGAAGAAGATGGTGGTATGGAGGTGTTGTTGTTGTTGGAAATGGAGGAGGAGATGGAGGAGAATGAGGTGGTGGTGTTGGTGGTGAAAATAGAGGTGGAGAAGGTGGAGAATGGCTAGCCAAAGGAGAGAGCAAGGGGCTCATGGGGCTGCCATTTCATTCTCTGTTGCATGCTTGCAGGAAGCAAAGGAGGAGGAGAAGAAATAAATGAAGAGAGAGAAGGGAGTGGGGTTTATATAAAGGTAAAGGAATGAATATAATAATGTGCATACTTTTCAAAGCAAAGAAACATAAAAGAGAACTTGTGTTTCCCTCTCCAAACGCAGCCCTCAAACCTGCGTTTAGGCCAAAATGAGCCAAACGCGGGAATTAAAGCCGCGTCCAGGGAAGATGCAAAAAGGCTGTGTTTAACAAAAGGACAAAAGTCATAATGACTTGATTGGAATTGATTAGCAGTGCATTAAATGCAGCATGGAGAGGATCTCTGCATTAAATGCAGAATCCTAGGTTGGTGAAACTCGCGTCTAGCGAGGAGAGAGAAAAGTGGAAAAAATATCTGGGCACTATTCCGGTATCTGGGAAAACACCGAAAACTCCGGAAAAGTTCAAAAATAAAGTAGCTTGGAAAGCTTCCCAAAAATTCTCAAAAATAATAAATATTATAAAAATATTTTGGTGAAATTGGTTTTCAGAATTTCAATCTCATTTTCAAAATAAAAATCCTGAAGTCAACCGTCAATACCGGTCTATACCGGGTCGGCCGGATTTTGATAAATTCTGAAAAATCTCAGAAAATGTCAGAAAAGAGAAAATATAATTTTAAGAAGTAATATGAAAGTGGAATTCAGAAATTTGATTCCAATTATAAATTAAAATTCCTGGAATCAACCAGTGAGACTGGCCGACACCAAATCCAGTGGAATTTCGATAAATTCAGAAAATTCTTAGAAAAAGTATTTAGATAGAAAATGTGATTTTAAGAAGTTACAGGAAATCCGTTTCTTAAAATTCAAATCCGTTTGTAAATTAAAAATCCGGGAATCGGTCAGCGGTATTGGTCGACCCCGGTTTTGAAGAATTTCAATTTAATTCTGAAAAATTTCAGAAAATCATAGAAAATCTAAAATATTAGAAAATGATGTTTAAAACTAAAATCAGTAAAATTGGAATACCAAAAAGACTAAATCGAGTAATAACCTGAGATCGGGTCCCTGGTTCAGACTAGGGCTGAATCCGAGTCCACGAATCCGGACCCAAGACAAAACAATCATATAAACAATTCATAATACAAAATAAATACAAGAAGTAAATCAAAAAATACGATCAAGAAATCTGAATACGCAACTAAGTACGTATTCCGGAAGCGGGGTGTTACACCGCCTTTGCAACTCGGCTTCCTAGGAATTGCAAAAAAACAGTCATCTTAACCTTCCATATAAGAAAGTTAAGGCATCAAATTTTGGTGGAGTCTTAATTTCATTGGCCATATTAACTAGTGTGGATAGCAAATAAAAATGTAAATGAAGTGATTAGTTAAAGGATCTCTCTAAGATGGTTAAACCAAAATTTAGAGACCAAGACTCTGATACCAATTGAAAATACACCTAGAGGGGGGTGAATAGGTGTAATGCTAATCAAATACGGAATAATAACAAACTATGATAAATGATGCAAATCGGTCACTCAAAACAAGAAGTGAAGCTGAATTCCCCGTGAAGGGCTTTAGAACTTCTTCTATAAAATTCCTCTAGATTATAAGTTGAGGTGCTCAATTGCCTTCTTATTGAGATGCATAAAGACCGATAAATGAGAATGATGAAGGTAATGCAATGATGAATGTAATGCAAGTAATAAATAGAATGTGCAAGTAAAGCAACAACACAAGTGTAAGCAATGTAAAGAGATAGAGATCAAGAGACAAGCAATCGCAATGAAAGAATTTGTTTCGAGATTCGAGGCACTGCTTTACGTCCCCGCCTTCACCACCGTGAAGGATTTCACTATCCACAATAAGATGTTCCACAAAGGGACCTTACAATAAGGAATTACAATGGTACACAAGATCGGAGTATACAACTCCAACACTCAATCTTCTACGTAAGAGGTAGCACAAAACCAATGAAGTTTACAAAGCTCTTGGTGACTAATAGATCACAAACACTCTCTTCTTTACAACTTTTTATAGAGTAGATATAAATTGAAGCTCAAGGAGTTTGTGAGAGTAAAAATTCAATTGAAA
This sequence comes from Agave tequilana, assembly GCA_038442645.1. Taxonomy (NCBI): domain Eukaryota; kingdom Viridiplantae; phylum Streptophyta; class Magnoliopsida; order Asparagales; family Asparagaceae; genus Agave; species Agave tequilana. Next base: position 45,594 of record JAVJIF010007664.1, read on the forward strand.
AAAAAACCAATTGAAATAGCATTAGAAATGATGGCACTTGAGAATTAGAAACTTGAAAACTTTTCTCTTTAGAGATAACTTGATTTTCAATGTATTTCTCAAAAACTAATAAAACTTGTTGTATAAATCTAATCCCCATGACCCATATATATAGGCAACTCATAAACACTATTAGTTAGCTCACCAGGTCATTTGGGTGAGATTTGACCAAAGAAAGCAAAAATGCCCGTTGAAAAAGTCAGAAGAAAAGGCAGATTTTGAAAACTAGCCGTTATGGGCTTTTGACAGAACTTCGGTCGACCGGCCGGTCGACAGATCATTTTCATGAACTAGCTGTTGCTATGGTCGACTGTTCTATAGCTAAAAGCTACAGCACAGCTATCGGTCGACCGTCGGTCGACCGGCAACCAACAGAGACTTGGGTTTCTGTCAGTCGGTCGATCGCTGGGCGGTCGACCATTCAGTCGACCGCTAGGGTGGGCGGTCGACCATTCAGTCGACCGATGCCCGTGCACAAGCGTGCACAACCTCAACCCATGGTCAGGTCGGCCGGCCGATCGACCGACCTGGGCAAAAAATCATTTTTCTGAGTATTTTGAAATGCAAGCTATTTTTAAAATATTTTGCATTAGTTTTTAAGAGATATATCAATGTATGGGCAATGAGATACATGTTTTAAACTGGATATAAAATTTTGGAAAAAAATATGAAATATGTATCAAGACCAAACATGTAAACCATTAAGACGATAAATACTTGTATTTTCGAAAACGTATATTTTTTTGTGTGTGTAACTTTTGAGCATCAAATCTATATTCTACACATACTATTTTCTTATAAGGTTCTTAGTAACTACAAGTGTCTTCAAGCAAGTTTTTCCAATAACGATGTCCAGTGCTTTGAGCTTCAATCCCTTCTTGAATAGTCATAAGTCTTCATATACCTTCATTTTGAGGAAGAAAATTTCTTGAATCCTCTTGAACCTTAAAACACACTTAAACTTTTACACTTGATTAATACTAAATAATCACATATGTTTTTTATCATCAAAATAAGAAATCAGTGATTGTAACCTTGGGCCAACAAAGCAGCATTCCAAGGCCTGAAGAAGTATCTGGCCTCCTCTCCTGTCCAACTTGTTACCCAAGAGATGATATTTCTTTACCTCGTGGTATCGAAGTCAGCCATCAACGGAGCTTTGATTTAGGAAGAAGGAGGCATTCATAAGCCAGTATACTACATCAACAAATTCCTGCTTGACGTGGAAACCAAATACCAGAGGATGGAAAAGATGGTCCTTGCTCTCTTCGTCATCTTGAGGAAGCTGAAGCATTACTTTCAGTCTTTCAAAATAGTCGTGCTGACGAATCACCCTCTGAAAAGTATCGTGGAGAACCCGTAAGCTACCAGACGAATAGCGAAATGGCAACAGAGTTGAAACTGTACGGTATCAAGTACGAACTAAGGACGGCAATCAAGAGGCAAGTCCTGGCTGACTTCATTGCTGAATTCACTCTGGGAGCCTCATCGGGGAGCGATCTTTTGAAAGGATGGGTCCTTAATGAAGATGGAGCCTCGAACAACAAAGATTCCAAAATTGGGGTCATCCTAACAACTCCAGAAGGGTCCATCATCGAGCAATCCTACATCCTAGGCTTCCCTGCCATCAACAATGAGGTCGAATAGCTGTCATTGCCGGCCTCAAGATGGCAACGACACTCGGAGTTATCAGGCTCGAAGTCTACTGTGACTCACTGTTGGTGGTGAGTCAAGTCAACAGAGAGTACTTAGCCAAAGACGATCAAATGACAACGTACTTGCAAATCTTCCTCGACTTGAAGTCCAAGTTTTCTCGTTGTGATTTCAAACAAGTCTCTCGGTCGGAAAATAACCATGCAGGCTCTTTGACCAACCTGACGTCAGCTGAGAAATATCTGTTCCTGAGAGAGATCCTTGTTGAGTATACTGTGATACTCAACATTCAGCAATCTGGAGGCGAAGTGCTCCACTTGGACACGTTCTCGGGTCAGAGAGACCCCATCCTCGTTTATTTGAAGAACTGGGCGCTGCCCTTATTCAAATAGAAAGTACAACGAATCACATTAATGAAAACATAATGCATTCAAAAATTGGCGGGAACTCGTCCCCCAATGGCGGGAGATTGTGAAATGTGAATCTGAATGGCGACTGTTTTAAAACCATTGGAGCAAACAGAATCACGGTATTTGCATTGGTGCGGAGAACGGTCACATCACACTGAACCTACGTATAGTTTATAAGATGAGAAATCTACTGCCTACCAAAATCCTCACAATCTTTCATATAATTACTATGAATTTTAATCTGTTCTCTAAAAAACTAATTTGTGCATTAGAAAATGTGATAAACTATCATGATCTTTTTTTTTTATAATTTTCATAAAACTAATATACGCTTAGCCCGATATTAATGAAACAATCACATGAATATGTTATGAAACATATATTGTTAATCCTTATTATATTTATGTGACTGCTTAACGTTAGTAGTTTTATGAAAATTAAAAAAGAAAAAAAAAATTATGCTAGTTTATTGCATTTTAAAAAATACATGATAATTTTTTCAAATTCTGGTGAAAGTTTAAAATAATAATAATAATAATAATTTTATTTTGAAACCGAGAGTTTCTCTCGTGACTCCTTCTTGCACTTTGTCTGTTCCTTTGTTCTTCAAAAAAGATAGCCACAAATGGCTAAAAGGCCCTCTCCTCTCCCTCTCCCTGCCTCTCCCCTCCTTACTTCTCTCTCATCTTCTCACTTCTTCTTCTTCCTCCCCTCTCCTCCCTCTTCTCTTCGCTGCTCGGTTCCACCGCAAGCGATAATCTAGTTTTATATAATTTAGTCATTATTGACATGAGGACGGGTCTAAATTGAAGGCCTTGGTGTGACTTCCTGAAGTAAGGCCTGCCCATGTGTAACCTTTGTTACCACAGCTTCATCACAGAACTCATGGACTTGTATATTCCAACTACAATTTAGAGCCCAATTCTTTAATGGGCCTTGTTGCCTGCGTGACGAGACAGTCGAACAATCTAATAATAGTCCCTCTCATTTAAGCACTAAAGAAGTGAAGAAGAGAAAACAGAAGCGGAAGCGGCGGCGGCGGCGGCGGAGAGTAGGGCAATGGTGGGCGCGATCACTGTGAGCAGCGGGTTCCAGATGCCGACGATCGCGCTCGGGGTGTGGAGGATGGAGGGAAATCCATCAGAGACCTCGTCCCTTCCTCCATCAAGCTCGGCTATCGCCACTTCGATTGCGCAGGTCAGGACACCCCCTTTTCATTGTTATATGTTTATTTACCTAGCTCACTTTTCCTTATTTTAGAAATGACTCCAAGTTTGTAAGAAAAATATTTGATGGTTTATTTTATATGTGGTTATTTATGCACTCATGTGATGTGTTTGAATCCCCCATATATGTCTTCCATATATGTCTTTTAACGTGGATGGGAGTAGACTTTGAATGGGCATTGTTGATCTTTTAGCTTCATGAACAACAGAATTATAGAAATGATCTATTTTGTTGTCTTGATGTATGCATTGTGCCCTAGTAAAGAGCTCCATACGTCCTGGGTTTATTGATGACCCATTTGGGATTTTTATGTATGCTTATGTGCAAGGGACATTGTTGAAAGAAACTTTTTTCTATTAGTCTATATCATTTTTGCCTTCCCGGAAACCAAACCCACTATTTCAGAGAAACCCTCTTGACTGATTTGCATTAGGGATTAGCCCCTTTTTAGAGGATTAGCTCACTAAATTTTGGTTCTTTTGCAATAATCTCTCAAAAAATGTCTAGCAAATGGAAGGGCAAAAGTTTTGTTCATTTAGGGGAATCAAAGGAGGGATATAAAGAAATTGACTCTTGATTGGGCTATATTTACTTATGGGTGTAATTGCTGATTGGTTGACCTCTTTAATATGGAGTTTTTTTTTTGCATATATATGGTGGTTTAATAGACCTACAATCATGAACCTTCCTGGAAATGGGGAATAAGATAGTCTTGATTTACTAGGGAATTTCCTGTTTGATTTGGTCCATCTCAAAGATATTTATGTTATCTTCAAGAACTGAATGCATTTAAGCCTTTTCCCATCAGAATATGGTTAGCTATGGTCCATAGAGAATAATGCTCTTTGGAAGATTTGACTAAGTTTTACAAGTGACATCAACACTTTGTTAACTAATGCTAAAATTATGGTACAGGATGACATCTAATCTGTTGATTAATTGATAAACGGAAATTCTCTATACCCAATTGTGTGGTAAAAAATGTAGCAACTATTTCAGATGTGCAAATATATAATATGTAGATGATGTTCATTGGAACTTTTCTCTTAGAGGATGCTTTCCAAGGCTCTTTGCTTAGTGTGTTCACAAATCTAGACTGGCTGCAATAGTTCAGGACGTCATAAGTGTATCAAAAGCAGATCCCCGAGAATGTCTCAGCTCAAAAACAACTTTTTTACTCTCTTACATCCCTTTGAGGATCCGTATAAGTGAAGGACACTGGGGGAACACGGCAAGGGAGATGGACTAACTTCATAGATCCTTCATGAGTTTGGTATTGTGGATGCATGGGCCTTTAACACGCCATCCCATTTGACCTAATGTTGTGAACCATTCTATGTGTTTTGTCAATTCAGTTCTTGGTAACAGAGCTTAGTTCAAAGCCTCCAGTATACAATGAAATCCTCATATTGAGGCAAATGACACTTAAGTAAGTACCAGTTCAAAGCCACAAGCTACATAGCATTGATTGCATGAATTTGAGTAGTTGCAAGGCTTTTTCTTTTATCATTTCTATATCTCATTAATACTATTGTATTATAATATATCTTCATTATACTTTGGAATTTCAATTTTTTTGGGTTGGTTATTGGTTTTCTAAGGGGGAAAAAAAATCAAATAAGCACTTGTATGCATATTTTCTTTTTCATATAAGTCTATTTTTGGACTGAATATAAATATATTTGCATGCACATTACTTTTCATATTATTTCCTTGTTCTCTTATTTTGCACGTTTCTTCTTTTGGGAGTTATAGTTGACTTATAATAACAAGTGTTTCATGGTTACAACATGGGGATTTATATTCAAAATTTCAAAGACAAAATAAAGGACTCAATATCTTTCTCCCGCTTTAAAATTCTTCTTCGTTCTAGATTTTTTCCTTCTTCTTCATAGTTTGGCAACAAATTCATCTCTCATTGTTTGTCACTTCTTGTGACCCCACACACAAAGGTACGCGGGTGACTGTGGGATCCTACTACTAGAGGACTTTCTTGTTAGTGAGATCTGTGAGGCCAACAAATAATCTTTTAAAGAAATGTGGTTCTTGGGATTTCGTCCATAGGCTGCTATATTCATATTCTCTCTTTTACATTTTAGCAAAGTAATGTAGTTTCTGAATTTATATCCAACAACTTTTGCAATGTCTTGAAGCCCTTGCTTTCACATATAAAGAAGTAAATCCTAGGAAAAATCCATATAACCTGGGTCATATTCAAGAAGGGTCTGGTAGTGCTAGAGACTTTCATATGGCACTGGATTGATTCAGGAAGAATCTGGTTGCACCACATATTCAATAGAGGCTTAGAAAGCATTTTCTTGTTCCACTAGGAGCACCTTATGCCCATTGGCAGGTAAGCTAATAAGAAGTCTCAGCAAGATAGCAAAAATTATCTTAACTTCAATGTCAAGGTTTGAAATATCGCTCGATATTGATATCTATGCTTATCGCTGATATGACTGAGATGATATCAATATTGCCGATATGATGAAACCAAAATGGAAATTTTGGATATTGCAGATTTTGATACCAATATCAATACCAATGCTGAGATCTCAAACCATGTTCAACGTCTTTCTTGTTTTCCAGAAGCTGTTATAACGGCATGTAGTAAGCTTCCTTCCTAGTGCTTAGAAGAGAAATCCAATATAGACAATTTTTGAGGAGGTATATGTCACTCCTAAAACCCAAATAGAATCATGGAGAACAAACATGGAAAAAGAAAGGTGAAGACAACCTAGTGGTTGAACATGTAGTGACTCACAACGAGCCTAGCAAGATGATACTTGAGTTGAGCCTGGTATGGCTTTTCAAATGCAATTTTCAAGAAATTGTTATGGAAATATGTCAGTTAACCTTTCTAGTCAACATTGTTAAAAACAATGTTTAAAATTTGCCTAAAACAATCCATGTTCAACATCATTTCTTCAGCTCACATCAACACAAAATTACTGCCAAAACATACTTTTGTGCGATTTAACATGATTTATTTGTTAAACCCCAATACTATATGGGTATCTAATCTAGAAATGGAATTCATCCCACGCTTCTAATGTAGCAATTATGGCCTCTTAGCCTGAATACCTACAACTGCTCGGTATCTTCCCTATCCTCTCTTAAGTAGGGTGTCAACTGGGTTCATGCTACTTAGAAATCTAAACAACTTGCTTCAAACCATTAACAAAAGTTAAATTTTAGCTCATACAAGCAAACACATTAATCAATGTCTCGTTTAAGCAAAAAATAAATTTTACTTATATCTCTACCCTTAAGCCACCTTTTTAAGAAAAAATCTTTTTCACCTAAAGTTCTTTAAACTTTTTTATCTCTAAATTCTCTTTCAAGTGAAAAAGAGTTAATTTAATCTGCAAAATGAAGGCAAACTAAGAACCATTAAAAAGCATTTTGCTATTCTTCTATTGGCCAATTTTTCTAAGCGATTGTATTTCTTTTTGAATTACTTTTGATAATAATAACAAGCAAAAAAGGCAAATCATGTGCAGAAACTAAAGGCAAACATACAAGATAATTGCTGGCAAATTTGATTGGTGGTTTTATTAATAGACCGATATCAATATCAACATTACAATATGAGTATCCCAGTCAGTCTGAACAAGTATGGGCTCTACATACAACTCCATTGGATCGTATATTGGAATCGATCGACAATTTCGATCATTTCGTCTTGGTGATATCGTTCTTGGGCAAAAAAATTTAAAAAAATAATTAAAAATATTTAAAAATTTGTTTAGATAATTAGTAGAACTTTCAGATTAGTTTTTAGAATAAGTGATGAAATCTGTGTCACATTTTGACAAAACTAAGTACATTTTGACATCAAGATAAATAAATTAAGTTTTAATACTTTGTTAAAATTTAAATTTTATTTGAAACCTGATCAACAACAACTAAGCCATTTGTCCCAAGTATTTGGGGGTAGGCTACATGAACCAAAAGAGAATTACGCCGGATCGGGCACATGGATCAGCTTTCTGTAGAAAAGAAAAGTGGATATTTTCTGAAATCTATCAGGTCTGATAGAGGAGGGGAATTCACATCAAAGGAATTTGTATCTTTATGTGAAGAACAAGAGATTCAACACTCTCTAACAGCACCATACTCGCCCCCAGCAAAATGGAGTTGCTGAGAGAAAGAATCGAACAATCCTGAACATGGCGACAAGCGTGCTAAAGATGAAACATATGCCCAAAGCTTTCTGGGCTGAAGCTGTAGACTGTGCCGTCTACATTCTGAATCGAAGTCCAACCAGAAGCCTATGGAATATGATGTCGCAAGAAGTATGGAGTGGACAGAAGCATGGAGTTGGACCCCTAAGGGTGTTTGAAAGCATCACATATGCACATGTACCAAAACAAAGAAGAACCAAGCTTGATGATCATAGTGCCGAATTTGTTCTTATCAGCTATGATTCAAGGACCAAGGGCTACAAGTTGTCATGTAGTGGCAAAATCACAGTAAGTAGAGATGTGGAGTTTGATGAAGAAAAAACATGGGAGTGAAAATCACAAGAAGAATGAAACAGTCTAGGTATGTTCTTTGAAGAAGTCCAAGCACCAAGGAATTGGAAGCAGACACTCCATCACCTCCATCATCTTCAAATCTTGGTAGTTCTCTGGCATCACCATCACCACCACCACCAAATTCTTCTCCAAGGCTCCAAAAGACAAGAACACTCTCCGAGTTGTACGAGGTAACGGAGAATGAAAACAATCTTACACTCTTTTGTCTATTTTTTGATTGCGAGCCTGTAGCTTTGAAGAAGCCGTCCAAGATAGAAGATGGAAAGAAGCCATAGATGAAGAAATCAAGGCTATCGAGAAGAATAACACATGGGTACTTACTACACTACCGAAAGGCAAGGAAGCAATTGGAGTCAAGTGGATATACAAAACAAAGAAAAATGCGAAAGGAGATATTGAACGCTATAAAGCTTGGTTGGTTGTCAAAGGTTATAACCAGAAAGCTGGGATTGATTATGATGAGGTATAATCCCCTGTTGCTCGGCTTGAAACTATCAGATTAATCATTTCTATTGCTTCTCAAAATAATTGAAAAATCTTTCAAATGGATGTAAAATCTGCATTTCTGAATGGGTATCTTGAAGAAGTACATGTAGAACAACCAATCGATTATGTAAGAAAGGGCCAAGAGTACAAAGTATTGAAGTTGAAAAAAGCATTATATAGTTTGGAACAGGCACCAAGAGCTTAGAACAATAGGATTGATGAACATTTTCAAGCTAATAGGTTCATCAAATGCCCATATGAACATACCCTATATGAAGGAAAAGAATAGAGATTTCTTACTGGTCTGTTTGTATGTTGATGATCTTATATTTACAGGGAACAATGCTAGAATGATCCATGAGTTCAAAGACTCCCTGATTCGAGAATTTGACATGACTGATATATAGGGCTTATGTCCTATTATTTGGGTATTGAAGTGAAGCAAGAGGAGAAAGGAATTTTCATCTCTCAAGAAGCTTATGTAAAATCTATTTTGAAGAAATTCAACATGGAAGAGAACAATGCAGTAAGTACACCAGTTGATTGTGGAATCAAATTATCAAGATATGAAGGAAGCAATGTTGATGCCACTTAAAGTCTTTGCTATTTGACTTGCACAAGGCCGGATATTCTCTATGGAGTTGGGTTGGTTAGTCGTTATATAGTGAAGCCAAAATCTACTCATTTAATGGCTGCAAAAAGGATCCTGCGCTATGTCAAAGGAACAATCAGCTATGGACTCTCTACATAAGGTGTGATGACTTTCAACTCATTGGTTATACTGATAGTGATTGGGCAGGAAATGTTAGTGAACGAAATAGCACTACGTGTTATGTTTTCTTCTTGGGTAATATGGTTTTTTCTTGGTCATCAAAGAAGTAAGTTATTGTCACTCTTTCTACTTGTGAAGCAGAATATGTTGCTGCATCATCTGTAGTCTGTCATACAATTTGGTTACGGAATTTACTTAATGATCTTCAACTTAACCAAGAACAACCAACGAAGATTTACATTGACCACAAATCAGACAAATGAGAAATTTTAGGTTTTTGGATATCCTACTAGAACTTCAACCAGGGGCTCTGGGATGCTTGTGACATCAAGAATGTTATAGGATTGATGTTTCGATCCAAGAGACGGTAGAGATCATAAAATTTGAGAAATTCTACAAAAATATGTACTCGCTAGGTGTTTTAATAACATCAACCTATCTACAGAATTGTACTCACCTAAAATTTTAATTTCTTTGTATGAATCATGAACTTGGATTTTGAGTTTCTAGATTCCTTATGACAGCAGCCCTGTCAAATTATAGAGATTAGAAATTATCACAAATGTGCTACTTGGATCTATATGACATCTCATATGGATTTCAGAATTGCCATTATCTTTTAATTTTATATTTTCTTTTTCTTTTATGAGCTCGAATTTTGATGATTCGAGATATCGGAAAGCATTTTTTTTTTTTAATCTCTATGACATGCACACAGTTATGACCAAATGCTCTTTGAATGCATGATGATTTAAATGCTAACTAGACAATTTGTGAAATCAAGTCAACGTTAACGATATGAAGTTGATCTTCAACTCCTTTCGGTTCTTAAATGCAATCCTAGATCTAAAGCCTCACATGCAACGGTGGAGCCAAAAATTTGCACAAGATGGGGTTAAAACAATGCATACTGCATAATTAAGAACTTAGTTTAAACAAATCTATCACGAACAAAAATATTTTTTTTTTTCATAATCTCAATTTGAAATGTCCACATGATATGACGAGGTTTCATATTTTGAAGACATTTCATGATTACATCATTGTCTATAGTATCAAAAACATCTTTCTCGATGTGTGTTGACCAAGTTATTATTCATCCATTGATCTCCCATTCGACTCTTTAAGTGATTCTTTATGATTTTCATATCTGAAAAATGCCCTTTCAACTATGACTGTCGCAACCAGTAAAACTGGTGCTAAGCAAACTTTAAAGCAAGCAAACCAGTGGATACAAGTTCTAGGAGGTCTATTTCAAAAAAGGTCTATGGATAAAATTGAGTAACATGCATCAATTTTGTTTTGTTAAACAAAGAGAATGAGTGACCCGGATTTAAATATGCCACACCAACTTCGTGTTTGATTTAGTAAAATGATCATTAAAAATTTGAAATTGTGTATCTATTTGTTTTGTTAAACAAGAGAATGAGTCACCCGGATTTAAATATGCCACACCAACTTCGTGTTTGATTTAGTAACATGATCATTAAACTTTTGGAGTTGCGTATCTATGACTGTGTAAGTATGTAGAATATTCAACATGATATGATGGATGTTTGCAATTTCTTGAACCTTACACTGAGATCTCCTTTGAGCAACAAATTTATCTTGCATGTTAGGAATAATGATGTGGTACTTCATACAAAAAGACAACCTCAAAAAATATTCCACCCGTCATTTCTCTTAATTTGCATTCACTTTTTTGATACGTTAATTAGAGTCATTGCATTCACAATATCCTGATCCTTTCATTGTAATGCTTGCGAAAATTTGTGAGTGATTTTAGTATCTTTTTCATTAAATGTAGGCTAAGCATAAAATCAAAAGATTGCATTGAATCTAATACAATATTTCCTTTAGCTCTTTGCTGTTAAATTACCCCATCCTCCAACAAAAGCTTCGAGTATTTCAATACAGAGAAATATATGCTAACCAAGCTAAGTAGACTGATGCTTGTAATGTGAGCTCCATCTTGTTATCACCTGCTTGTTCGAATGTGCATTCTTGATATAGACCATGACCACTTGAAAATTCTCCCATTTTCAACCCCTCAATAACTTCAATGGCCCTTTTCCTCGAAGAATATCATGACACTTACATGATGCACCAAAAATATCAGGTATGCGAGAGACCAAATTGAAGAGCGATGCAATCTGAATATGACTTTTCACAATAGCCGCAACTGATAATTGAAGCCGATGAGGGAAATGAGTATAAATTGCTGGTTTATTTCTTTGTCATCATTAGTGCTTAAAGCCCATTGAACTTACCTCTCTTACTACTAGCTCTATCATATCTTGTTCTTGCAGTCTCGATAAGCTAAGCTTATGTTTGGAAAATAGTTCTTCAATCCCAAGCTTAAGAAATACTGTAGTAATGCCATCACACGCCCATCTTCATTCACAAAATGTAAATCAATTGCCATTTACTTCTTCATTGACATGTCTTGAGCCTCATCAATTTATATTGAGAATATATCATCTCCAATCTCCTTTATAATGGGCATTTGTTGTGTCCGTGTGGCAGCATTCAATCTCTTTGTGAATACAGGAGAGGGCAATTTATCGTTTTATGTAGCATTTTGCAGAACGACCCCTTGATGTTATCATTGTGGTTAGCAAGAAGCTCCAGGAGCTCAAGAAAGTTTCCTCGTTCTCTATGTCCTCAGATTCATCATGACCACGAAATGTCATCCCTTGACGCAAAAATATAATGCAATCAACAGATGCATTCAAATGAGCTCGATAGTCTTTGTGAATATTCACTGATTGTTTGCATAATATTTGTCGCTGCTTCTCATTCATTAAATCTTGACATCTCTCCAAACTTGATTGTGAGCACCATAGACCCCTCAAACATGAACTTGAAGTCTTGCCTTCTCTTTCCAATTTCTTAGCCCATCAGTTACAAAATATTCTCCTCCTCGATTCCTTGGTTCAAAAGAAATAACAACGTGAACAAAAAGCTGCAACTTTTGACGTGCTACATTCCTAGCAATCTGAGAACTCATTGAACCAAGCAAGATTGAATTTCCGATTATAGTTGCCCATCTTTGTTTTTAGGAAGTTATGACATTCGAGGCTGACAAGGTCCTTTTGCAAATATGCTCTACGAACTTCATCCCAAATATTAGATGGAAAATCTAAAATTTGAATTCTCGGTGTTGGACATAAATGACAATTTTTCAAGTTAGCCTCTATGTGACTTTTCTTCGAGGAATACTCCCTATTGAAGTCATCACTTTCTTGTATGGGTAATATTTGCTTAGTTGGTAAATTTCTAATAAGAAACTTATCCATAACTTATGTAAGAGTAATGACTAAGTCTGAAAAGGAAAGAGAAACTGGATGTTATGCCTAGTAAATTTGTAAAGAAAATTCCAACCTATTCATTGCATAATTTTTACACCAAAGTAAATATAATATCTGTACTCTAATTGAATTTATCAAAATACATAGAATTGTTAATTCTAACTTAATAATTGTTAAAGAGTTATTGATTTCCTTTGTGAAATAAAAATTTTCATGGTTCAAGTCACACCGCTATAAAAAAAAACTAAGATTTTGAAATAGTTATACTTGTATTCAGGAAAAAATAAAACATAAGCACATGAAAAAAAATGAAGACATGAAATTTGCATTAATAGTTGCTGGATTTACAGCGCATGCTAATGCACTTGCAACAAACTATCAAACTTCTGTAAGTGTGAATTTATCCTAACAAATCACTTAACCAAGTAATGTGATTCTCAGTCTCCAAACAACATATTTAACCACTTTTTAAATAATAACATGACTCACATTTTCCGGGACAAACGCATCAAATAATTCTTATAGCATTTGATGAGAATAGATATAAAGTATTTTTTTAGGAGGTGAGACCAACTCAATTAGAGTTAAAATTGACCCTAAATGGTTTGCATTAGAATAGTAGAGATGAATTATGATTTATATGATAAACATGTTTACAATTGTGTAATTAATTAAACTTTTTTGTGGATGTCATAATTTTTAATTTTTAAACATAAAAAAGATTATAAGAATAATACAACTAAATCAGATATATGATTGATAGTGAAAAATGTCAAACAGTAACAAATATGAAAGGAAATATTTGACTGAATTTGCTTAAAATATTGCCTTGTCGAAATTAGGAGATTTCCTTTTGTTTCATTCTTGCTGCTCCTCTTTTCCTTCTTTGCAATTTTTCTTTCTCAATACTTTGTCGATAAACTTTCAAGATAAGGAAAAATGAAAAGAAAGATACAGTTTCAAGAATTTAACATTGCCACTGAAAACTTAGGTGTACGTCTAGGTTATAAATTAAAAGAAATATATCCCAGTGTTTCAAAAAACCCGCTTTATAACCTGTTATAATTCGTTATAAAACATAAAGCTAACCAATCGTTATGTAACAGGTCTAAAAAACGCAATGTTTGATAACTATGGTTATTTTGCTCGTAACTTACGTTACGTTATTAATGTAACTCACTGAAACCTACGTTACGGTGCAAGTCGACTTTTTATAATCTTCTATTCTCTCGCTCTAGGGCAAAAAAGTCCCCCAAATTCGCTCGCTCGCTCGTCCTCTCTGTAACCTTGTCATCGTGTCCTCGTCGGCTCCGCGAAGAAGACATACCTCTGATCGACAGTAAAAGAAAAAGACCTACCTCTGATGGATATCCGTCGTAGTGGTTCTCGCTGGCGTTGTCTCCAAGTGGTGATTCTTCATCTCCTAGCACAGATAAGCTCTCTCTCCCTCAATCTCTCTCTCCTCTCTCTTTCTCCAATCTTCTCCCGGATCTCTCTCCCCCTGATCTCTCTCTGCTTTCTCGCCCCGATCACCCTCTCTGAGATCGGGAGAGAGAGCAGAGAGATCGGGAAGGGGAGAGAGCAGAGAGACCGGGAATAAAATATCGGAGAGAGTGAAGGACACTGGGGGTATAATTGAATAGCATATTGTAAATTAAATTATGAATTATAATGAATAACATAACTAAAAATTATGAATTATGATTGAATCATGAATTGTTGTAGATTGAATTATGAGTCTGTGTAGATTGAATAACATGGTTAAAAATTATGAAATATAATGAAATATGTGAATCATATTGTTATTTGTGTAGATGAAATTATGAATTATAACTTGTGAATGTGAAAAATTATTCTGATACTTGCTAAAATTTATTGTGAGACTTGCTAAATGTGTTATATATTGTTTTGATATTTTTTTAGATTTTTTTAAAATTATTTTTCTATTTATAAAAAATCTTAAATATAGTATATATTTTATTTTTATTAATTAAATATTAAATCGCGTAGCCTACGTTATGCGTTACGTTATAACATATGTTAACATAACAGAAGAAAAACATTATCATTACATTATCGTTATTTTAAACATTGATTTATCCCATCTTTCAAATTAAAAATTTCTAAATTTTATCAAATCCTAATTTTAACTAGTCAATATACTCTACAATATATCATATTAAAGAGGGTAAAAGTTTTAGATTTTTAAAATTCTAAGAGATCTGAAATTAACCAAAGCAAAGTTTTCTTCTTTTCTTTACTTTGGTCAAGGATCTTTTCTTCTCTTTTCTGTCAGTTTTGTTTCTTTTTTGGGGTTTTTTATACTGGGAGAGAAAGAGTCATGAGATGAGAAGAGAGGGCTTGCGTATGTCTCAAGATAGTTGGATAGTTATGGGATGAGAGAAGACGTGTTGCCTATGTCTTGGGATAGTTGGACAGATATGCAAGTTTTTTTTCTTTGTTAATAAAAGGATAAGTACATGAGTCATTTCCTGTTAAATTCTTCTTAATTGTGGGGCCTATTATTAGAAATAATCTAAAACATTGAAGTTATATCCTTGGTCAGAAGAGTAGTTAGATTTGATCTCTAAATTAGATAAGAAAATAATTTTTGTAATTATATTTTTATAAATTTCACAAAAATAGGTTCATGTAAATATTTGAAGTACAAATATGTATGATCAAAATTCAACACATATTACAAACTATTTGAATTATTTTTGAGGCTTGAAAATTAAGCTTTAAATTAAAAACTGTATTTTTTTATAAACCAAACTTTGAAATGAAAAGCCGTTTTCTCCAAAACTTATATAAATACATGATTGCAAGTGAAAGCAGCGAGAGTTACATCTAATTTTGGGCTAACAGGTCGTGTCCATGAGGAGGAATGCGATGAACGCTTTTCGGTATTTTTGTTTAAAACGCAAAGAATGGTGTCGGTGTTTTTTATGTTAAAAAAGATAATGGAGAGTAATGAAGTGATTAAAAGAAAAATTGAAAACTTAGAGAAGGCTTTGAAAAGGTGATCTTTAAAAAACTTGAAAATTGATTTCTTATTTTTAATATAGAAAAAAGATCTGAGCTCACTATCTTATTACTCAACGATTTGTTCTTCTCTTAAAATTCTAAGTGTCTCAACTTAATAATAGACAAAAATTTGAGCTCGAGTTTCGAAAGTCTTAAGCGAAGCAAATAAAATTGTTTGGAAAAGTTTAACTCTTTTTCTTAAGAAATCCTCTTAAACTAAATGTTAAATCATCAAGTTGCCTTTCAAGTATGAAATAAAAACAAGTTCAAGTGATGTTTTAAAAAGAATAGAAGTTTAAAAATCCAAACCCATCCTCATGTGCCTTCAAGAACACTTTCAAAGAAGAAAGGCTTAGTTTAAGGCATACATATAATTCCGTTGGGTTCTTTACATCAAAACAATTCAAAACAAGAGGGATCGAAGAGAGAGATGATACTGAGCGCAGAAAAATGAATTTAGCTACTTATGATTAAAGTAAAACAAGACATGTAAATGAAATAATACATACCCGTGAATTGGAGAGAAGAGAAGCCTTGAATCTTTATTGATGTCACTTCAACTTCAGATTACAATCACTCTTTTCGTCTCTCTCACTTGTATCTGGACTGAACTATAAATTAAAAAATAGAGATACAACTTCTCAATACTATCTAACAAAGAATCTAAATCCTAAAAACAAAAAGAAAAACTTAGTCTAATTTTCAGTGTATTTTTCAGTGCGAAACTTGCCTTTTATAGGCAAAAACCCAGAAGGGAGAGGAGTGAGGAGATAAGGGGAGCGTTTGCTCCCTTATCTCCACCATAAGGCCGCGGATCCGCGACTTTGGCCGCAGATCCGCGGCCAGGATGTGGCCAAATGGCCATATCCAGGTGGAGATCTGAATGGTGTGTGATTTTACCCCCTTTTGTCTGGCTGGATTTGTTGTTTGTCTCTGATTCTGATCTGATCTTCGGTGATTCTCAAGCTAATCGATTTAGATTCTTATAAAACTAAATTAACCGATTTTATTTGATGTAATCCTCCCTGATATGCGTTGATCTTCAGTTGGAATTATCCTTATCCCCTTGAATATTTATCTCCTCTTTAATTAAGATTTAAATCAGAATTAAAGTGGGCTTTTGGGTTCATTTCTTTTCCATCTCTATTAACAGTGGGCCTGCACATTATTAAATAAAAAAGAGATTGATTAGTAGGGTTTATTAGATAATAAACATGATAATGTGACAATATATATGCAATATATGTGACTGATCACACCCCCACACTTATCTTTTGCTCGCCCTCGAGCAAAACATCAAAACTAATCCTAATCAATTATTGGACCACTTTCGCAGGTCACTCGATTGCACTGAGCATGTACAACAAGTTGTTAAACCTCTAGGTTACCCCTAGAGGATGATTTTTTGTCTTATGAGGGTTTTCAATGGATTGCACCTACAAAATCTATAAAAAAAGAGAAAAAATGTTAGTATTTTCGAAAAGCATTTTGAAAGATAGAAAATATTTGAGGCATTATTGTAAGAGTTCAAGTAACCTATAAGTTATAGGAAAATCGAACTTTTCATTTCTAAACTTAGTCTCTATTCAAAAACATATCATCAATCAAAGTAAGGAGTCAAATTGTATTTCTCATCTAGTCTATTACTTTACCCTAAATTATATGCACCTTCGTGTCCATGAAGTTTTGACTAAGGGTTTTTAACTTTAACTCTTATGCCTTATTTATTTTGATTTTTGGTGATATTTATTTCTCAATTCCATTAGGCTTTCTAATCTGCTCTGGTGACACCCAAACCGGACAGTTTTAGGGCACGAGGTGAGAAAACACCCCTAAGGACTTAAACACTCGAGCAAATAAGGCCCCGAAACCAAAGATTTTTATTTGTAAAATGTACCCCTTTTAGGCGTAAATATTTATGCGTCATAAGGCACAAATACCCAGCTTAATCAGAGGATATATATATATTTCAAACTTATCTAATTATCTTTTGCATAAATACCAAGGTTTTCTTAGGCCAAACTACCTAGCTAATAATAATTAGATTTATTTATTTTTCATAAATATACATATATACATACATATATACATATATACATACATACATACATACATACATATATATATATATATATATATATATATATATATATATATATATATATATATATATATATATATATATATATATATATATATATATATATATTTATAAGGCATAAGAATCTTTGTTTTTGAATCCTAAGTGTGTAAGTATATAAGGTGTGCATATTTCTTCAAGGTAAAGATCAAGACTAAATTACTTTCATCAATTTTCTGCCTAACCCTAAAAATCAAACAAGTCATCTTATTTTGACCAAGTATAAGAAATCCTAATTATGATTTTTCTATTCCTTAAAATTGACTTAATTTCTTACAAAAAATATATCAAAATATTGTTTTTTTCTTTCAAAAAGTTTTTTATATATTTTTTTCTCTGTTTATTTAGTTATATTAGTCATGTTAGAGCCCTCCCCTATACTTATCTCATGCATTGTCCCCAATGTATGAAAGAAATGTATAGATGCATGAAATGGAATGTAAAAGAGGTGCATAAAAAAAGTATACAAAAATATGTACAACATCATGTTTCTATGATAAACATGTTTACATTTGTGTAATTAATTAAACTTTTTGTGGATGCCATAATTTTTAATTTTTAAACATAAAAAAGATTATAAGAATAATACAACTAAATCAGATATATAATTGATACTGAAAAATGTCAAACAGTATCAAATATATGAAAGGAAATATTTGACTGAATTTGCTTAAAATATTGCCTTGTCGAAATTAGGAGATTTCCTTTTGTTTCATTCTGTAACACCCCATCCTCGGTATACGTACCTAGTTATGTATCCTGATTTATAGAGCGTATTTTTTATTTTATTTTATTTTATTTTATTTTATTTTATTTTCTGTTATTTAATTTCCTACTCATATAGCAATACTGCATGATTTGACCTTTTTGGAATTCAGATTTGACTGATTCTAGTTTCAAATATTATTTTTTAATATTCTAGATTTTTTATGATTTTCTGGAAATTTTCAGATTTAAATTGTAAATCTTCAAAACCGGTGTCGGCCAGTTTCGCTGACCGACTTTCGGATTTTTAATTTACAAATGGAGTTGAAAATATTAAAACGGCTTTCACAGTATTTCTTAAAATCATATTTTCTATCTAAATGAATTTTTTTAGAATTTTTAGAATTTATCAAAATTTCACTGGATTTGGTGTCGGCCAGTATCACTGGTTGATTCCAGGAATTTTAATTCTCAATTGGGATCAAATTTCTGGATTCCGCTTTCACATTCCTTCTTAAAATTATATTTTCTTCCTTCAGGCATTTTCTGAGATTTTTCAGATTTTATCAAAAATCCAGCCTACCCGGTGTAGACACCGTTCACAGTGGATTCCAGGATTTTTATTTTGAAAATGGAATTGAATTTCTGAAAACCGATTTCACTAAAAATCTTAAAATAATATTTATTATTTTTGAGAATTTTTGGGAGACTTTTTGAGATACTTCATTTTTTGGGCTTTTCCTGAGTTTTCAGTGTTTTCCCAGATACCGAAATTATGTCCGTATATTTTATTATTTTCTCTCTCCTTGCCTAACGCGAGATCCTCCAACTCTGAACTCAGTAATTAATGCGGAGACTCTCTCCATTCCGCATTTAATGTCGTGTCCTTCAAAAGAAATCAAATCAGATCAAGACACCCATGCTTTTTCGTCTTATTCTACCAACGCAACCTCGTATTTCTTGAACGCAAAGTTTTCTACTGCGTCCAGCAATTGCTAGACGCAGGTTTGCAATGAGACGCAGCCTTTATGAGGAGACGCAACTTTGAATGAAGGCTTGTTTCATTCAATAGAATATTATATAATTTCTCTCTCTTATATATATAACCACCCCCCCTTTATATCTTCTCCTCTCCTTTTCATTTCTTCCTTCCTCCTCCAACAGCAAACGCACCACCCAAAAACAGCAGCCAAGGCCTTCTTGGCCGGCCATTTTCACCCATCCTCACCACCATTCCCTCCACCATTCTTCTCCTCCATCTCCTCCTCCAATCTAACAACAACAACAACCATAATATCACCTCCATCACCATCTTCTTCCTCTTCTTTTCCACCATAACAACCCATTACCTCTAAAACTTCACCACCGTCTCCACCACCACCCACACCACCATTTTCACCACCAACTGTACCATCTTCTTCTCCTCGCCATTCTCTTTCCAACGGACTATAGGATCGTCCTCCGAAATACCGTTTGCAAAACTCCGAAAATTCCATTTGAACTAGACTTGCACCACCATCAATCTCCTCTTTTGGGACTTTGCCACCCAACTCCGGCCAACTCCGGTCGCCGCCGGCGAACACCGGCCAAGACACGATCGTCATACCTCCCCCTTCTCTTCTTTCTTTCTCTCTTTCTTTCCCTTGCAAATCTTTCATTCCTTCCTCCTTTCTTTTTTTCTTCTTCCACTTTCTTTTCCTTTCTTTTCTTTTCTAAAAACCTGCGTTTTCCCCCTCTCCCTTTCCTGCGTTTCCTTCTCTCTCTTTCCTGCGTCTCTCACTTTCACTGTCACTCACCTTCTCTTGTTAATCACTAGACGCGGATTTTACTCCTTGCGTCCGATTAACTATTCACTCTTGTTAGTCACTAGACGCGGATTTTACTCCTTGCGTCTGATTAACTGTTCAACGCAATCCTCGCGTTCTTTTATCAAAGCGACGCGGAGTTTACGCTCGCGTCTACGATCTCTTCGTGTCCTTGCTGAAACGCGGGTCCCGAACCCTGCGTTTGTGACATCTTCGCAACGCGACTCTCGCGTCTGCGTTTTCCTGTATTATAAAACGCGGGTCTCAGACCCCGCGTTTGTAGCATCAACGCGGCGTTATCCCCACGTCTACGACCCCTGCGTCTTCATTCTCACTTTTCTGATTCATCCTTCTCCTTCTCTCTTTTTATATATATATATATTGGTTACTTGGACTCCGGAGCTTGGAATTTCCCGGTGTATTTCTTAAAGCTTTAGGCGAGTGTTCTCGCCATCCTTCAGATTTTCATGCCTTGCCATGATTGACTAATAGTACATTATTTTCCCGGCACATTTGCATGCATCATGCTACAACTTGATACTTGCCTCGCAATAACATATTGATACCTGATTTTAGATTATCATAATTACGGGAATCTTGTACTCGCTATCCTGTATTACATACAGTGACTTGAAATGACAATACTCATGACTCTTTAACTCCTGATCTTGCCAGGCACCTTCTTTCACGTAAATTGATAATTAAATAATAAATCATAAAAAGGAATAACTTGCATCGGGTCGGGGGAAACTTGCGGCTATCAATATATGTTCGTGTTTACAGTGGCACTAGGCATGTTGTGCAACTAAAATTTCCAGTCTGACCTGTGGGCCTCCAGGCGACTGAGGGGAGTGCTGGCTCCCTCCTTCTTGGTACCATCTTGATAAGGGCATTCTATAAGACCCTCCTGTAGGCCTTGCGGCCGGTTCCATGCACCAGCAATGGAACGTCCTGGACCGTGGTCCCGGGCATGTACGGGACCCACTGTAAACATTGTTCGTTGATACCCCCGTTGGTTTCCAATAACAGCCTCGATTTACTCATATGTGGATGTATGTGTACTGGGACGCTATTACACATACCTAGACATACGGGTAGAACGAGTAATAAATATAAATATTGAAAATGGCAGTAATAGATTTATTCAGGCCTTATCACTTTCATTTTATGCCTCCATTTTATTGCTTACTGTACATGTACTCTTGACACAGTTCTTGATGCTTAATATTGTTTTGATCATATCAACACATGCATGTACTTATCTTTACATGACAGTTGGCTTTCACCTACATATTCGTTAGGGAGTTTCTGACTCCCCTGAACTTGCATGTTCAGGTTCTGAAGCTTGGATTGAAGAGGAGCCCTCCACTGAAGACCAAGCCTATCTCTCGGAGCAGGCTGACTTGTCCTAGCTCCTTCTGTTCCTGATCCTTCCTGCTAGCTCGGGTATCTTCTTCTCCAGCCCGTGAGCACCTTTTGCTGTACAAATTGTAATTTCACTTTTGTACTTGGTTGTGATATAATGTACATGTACCAATATATCACGCTCTGTGATAACTTTGTAATCCTTATGTTGGAATGTATATTGCCACGTGTTTCCGTACTCTGATTCTTGTCTGTACTGATGCTTAGCATATATACGTGAGGGTATTTCTGACCTGCGTATATACGTCGCAGTAACGTCTCCGTACCCGCCGGATCGGGGCGTTACACATTCTTGCTGCTCCTCTTTTCCTTCTTTGCAATTTTTCTTTCTCAATACTTTGTCGATAAACTTTCAAGATAAGGAAAAATGAAAAGAAAGATACAGTTTTAAGAATTTAACATTGCCACTGAAAACTCAGGTGTACGTCTAGGTTATAAATTAAAAGAAATATATCCTAGTGTTTCAAAAAACCCGCTTTATAACTTGTTATAACTCGTTATAAAACATAACGCTGACCAATCGTTATGTAACAGGTCTAAAAAACGCAATGTTTGATAACTATGGTTATTTTGCTCGTAACTTACGTTACGTTATTAATGTAATGCACTGAAACCTACGTTACGGTGCAGTCGACTTTTTATAATCTTCTATTCTCTCGGTCTAGGGCAAAAAAAGTCCCCCAAATTTGCTCGCTCGCTCGTCCTCTCTGCAACCTTGTCGTCGTGTCCTCGTCGGCGCCGAGAAGAAGACATACCTCCGATCGACAGCAAAAGAAAAAGACCTACCTCTGATGGATATCCGTCGTAGTGGTTCTCGCTGGCGTCGTCTCCAAGTGGTGATTCTCCATCTCCTAGCACAGATAAGCTCTCTCTCCCCCAATCTCTCTCTTCTCTCGCTTTCTCCAATCTTCTCCCGGATCTCACTCCCCCTGATCTCTCTCTGCTTTCTCGCTCCGATCACCCTCTCTGAGATCGGAGAGAGAGCAGAGAGATCGGGAGGGGGAGAGAAAGCAGAGAGAGATCGGGAAGGGGAGAGAGCAGAGAGACCGGGAATAAAATATCGGAGAGAGTGAAGGACACTGGGGGTATAATTGAATAGCATATTGTAAATTGAATTATGAATTATAATGAATAACATAACTAAAAATTATGAATTATGATTGAATCATGAATTGTTGTAGATTGAATTATGAGTCTGTGTAGATTGAATAACATGGTTAAAAATTATGAAATATAATGAAATATGTGAATCATATTGTTATTTGTGTAGATGAAATTATGAATTATAACTTGTGAATGTGAAAAATTATTCTGATACTTGCTAAAATTTATTGTGAGACTTGCTAAATGTGTTATATATTGTTTTGATTTTTTTTTAGATTTTTAAAATTATTTTTCTATTTATAAAAATCTTAAATATAGTATATATTTTATTTTTATTAATTAAATATTAAATCGCGTAGCCTACGTTATGCGTTACGTTATAACATATGTTAACATAATAGAAGAAAAACATTATCATTACGTTATCGTTATTTTAAACATTGATTTATCCCATCTTTCAAATTAAAAATTTCTAAAATTTATCAAATCCTAATTTTAACTAGTCAATATACTCTACAATATATCATATTAAAGAGGGTAAAAGTTTTAGATTTTTAAAATTCTAAGAGATCTGAAATTAACCAAAGCAAAGTTTTCTTCTTTTCTTTACTTTGGTCAAGGATCTTTTCTTCTCTTTCTGTCAGTTTTGTTTCTTTTTTTGGGTTTTTTATACTGGGAGAGGAAGAGTCATGAGATGAGAAGAGAGGGCTTGTGTATGTCTCAAGATAGTTGGATAGTTATGGGATGAGAGAAGACGTGTTGCCTATGTCTTGGGATAGTTGGACAGATATGCAAGTTTTTTTTCTTTGTTAATAAAAGGATAAGTACATGAGTCATTTCCTGTTAAATTCTTCTTAATTGTGGGGCCTATTATTAGAAATAATCTAAAACATTGAAGTTATATCCTTGGTCAGAAGAGTAGTTAGATTTGATCTCTAAATTAGATAAGAAAATAATTTTTGTAATTATATTTTTTTGTAGAAAATATGTTAAACTAGATATATTTTCTCCTTAAGAAATTGTGGATCCAACATACTACACATAGGGTCTGTTTGGTTGGCGTAATTGGCCGTAATTCGTAGTTGTAATTGGTAAAGTCTTTTGCAATTGTAATTGAGTTGCATCAATGATAGTTTTACGGTGTTTGGTTGGTAAAATAAAGTTGTATGTAAGAAAGTGTATTGTATTTTACGGTGTTTGGTTGGTAAAGTAAAATTGTAATTGAGATACAGTATTGTGTTTTACAGTGTTTGGTTATCGGTGCGTAAGTCATAAGTGGCTCAGTTGACCCAAAAAATAACTGTTTGCTGATATTTTAAATTTTTTAATAATAAGTCAATAATTACAATAAATAATTAACAAATCCATAATAGTTATTAACAAACGGATTAATTAGGTAAAATACTATTTAATGTATAATATAAAATTTTATAAAAGACAGAAAACAGTAAACCAAAAAAAAATTGAGATATTGCGAAATGCAATATATTAATTAATATAATAATTCATTAACGATTATTTAGAAATCTAATGTTCCACTGTAAAATATTAAATATTAATTGTAGTAAAGTTCAAACGCTCTAGGGATCTATATTTTAAAATAAAGGTTAATTTTAATAAATAAAATATAAAAAGAGATTAGTTGAATAAATTAATTACATCAATTATTAAAAAGATGAACAGTGGTCAAATAATTCTCTGCATAACATCAAAAAATTCACAAAAATTTTGCTTACAATAGGCCAATTGTAACTCAAATATGTTAGAACGTATATGCAATATGAGTAGGCAGCTAGATATCTGAATTGAAATTTACAATAGAATACATACATAACACAATTCAGAACATCCGATCTATTAATTTCAGAAACTTGGCAGACAAACAATAAGCTCATATTCAAATGTGCTAACATGAGTAGAATGTGCAGTCTCTGTTTCTTAAATAAATCAATAAAAAACTCCTATTGCTACATGTACAATATCTGCTGGGACATGCAGAAAGTGCAAGCCGGTGCGACCTCCATCCACATATCTGACCCTAGCCTACGACCATGTTAGGCCCAGTAACGCCCGGCTCTCTTCTCCCGATGATCCCAACTCGTTCATCCTCCGAACCTAGCTGTCAAAATTAAGAATCGTCTCAATTAGGTATATATATATATATATGTATATATATATATATATATATATATATATATATATATATATATATATATATATATATGATAAAGAGGATGAGATGCTTAAAAAAAGTCCTGAAAATATCTTAAAGTGCAAATTAAAGTGTATGGACCAAACCATTCATGAATCTCCAATCAGAAACCTTCATTTTACAGTATCACCTCACTTGTCATCTGAGAGTAATGTACCCAATATATAAATAATGAGACATAATAATGCATAGGAAAGTAATAATTGAAAATTGGTCAGTTTCAATACCTATAACTGGATGGATAGCTGCGATGTGTTAGGCATCTCCTGTCCACCAAAATAGCATATATCTCAGCCGCCAGAAAAAACTGAACCAGCAAAGAGAAGGTGAGAGGTGGCCTGTCCTTCCTGAAAACAAATGAACCAAGAAAACATATTTAGAGAAAGAAACTACTTCATACATAAATTTTGAATTCAAAAGGAGAATACAGAGTTTAGAAGCTTGCTTGCTTGCTTACCAATCAAGGAAGTAGGCAGAAGGGGCCAACAATGCACGAGCAATGACATACCTGTATGTTCTGTCCATAATCTTGCTGACCCTCATGTTGAGTGCAGCCAGTAAGAGGAAAAATCCAAACTCGGCCCATTACAATTCAATGAAAGAAAAAAAGAAAGAGCTCAGGATTCATCACAGCTCTTAACCCAAATCCGAACCGTTACAATCCAAGCAAAGAAGAAGAAGATAGCTCAGAGTTTCATCACAGCCATTACAAACCCAGCAAAGGGGAAGGAGTGAGCTCATGGTGAGTTGTCTGTTCTATTGGTTTGCTTCCAGTTGAGTTGTCTGTTCTCCAGGCCTGCTTCCAGGTGAGTTGCCTGTTCTTCAGGCCTGCTTCCAGATGAGTTGTCTGTTCTTCAGGCCTGCTTCCAGGTGAGTTGTATGTTCTTCAGGCCTGCTTCCAGGTGAGTTGTCTGTTCTTCAGGCCTGCTTCCAGGTGAGTTGTCTGTTCTTTCTTCTTTGTGACACTGTGGGCTGGATTGGGATCAATATTGAGCCATGATAGTGTGTAACGAACTGCTGCCCAATTACAGAAACCAAACAGGAACTGTAAAGAGACGTAGGATATTGAAGGCTAATGTCAAAAAATGAAAGAGCTCAGGATTCATCACAGCTCTTAACCCAAACCCGATCCGTTACAATCCAAGCAAATAAGAAGAAGATGGCTCAGAGTTTCATCACAGCCATTACTAACCCAGCAAAGGGGAAGGAGTGAGCTCAGTTTATCATCATGGCTCAAGCGTGAAGGAGAGCTGCGATTTAATCGCCACCTCATCCCGTAGTATGATAACTGTAACCCAAATTCTCATATTTATATATATTTTCAGTAGACCAAAAGGCCCGGGAATTGGAGAAAAAAAGTGACAACTAACAGAACAGTTTTTCAGTAAAGGTCAAAAAACATGTGACAAAATCTCCAACACTGAAAACAGGCCAGAGAAACTCCACCAAATTAAACTCCACCACTGAAAACTCATAGACAAACTCCACCACATAAACAGGAAACACAAATTCCTGTAAGAGGAAAAAAAATTATGGCTCAATATTGATCCCAATCCAGCCCACAGTGTCACAAAGAAGAAAGAACAGACAACTCAACTGGAAGCAGGCCTGAAGAACAGACAACTCACCTGGAAGCAGGCCTGAAGAACAGACAAGTCACCTGGGAGCAGGCCTGAAGAACAGACAACTCAACTGGAAGCAAACCAATATAACAGACAACTCACCTGGAAGAAGCAGGAGCTCAAAAGACAACAGGGAGCTCAGGAGGGTGTCAGTGTGTAACGAACTGCTGCCCAATTACAGAAACCAAACAGGAACTGTAAAGAGACGTAGGACATTGAAGGCTAATGTAAAAAAATGAAAGAGCTCAGGATTCATCACAGCTCTTAACCCAAACCCGATCCGTTACAATCCAAGCAAATAAGAAGAAGATGGCTCAGAGTTTCATCACAGCCATTACAAACCCAGCAAAGGGGAAGGAGTGAGCTCAGTTTATCATCATGGCTCAAGCTTGAAGGAGAGCTGCGATTTGATCGCCACCTCATCCCGTAGTATGATAACTGTAACCCAAATTCTCATATTTATATATACTTTCAGTAGACCAAAAGGCCCGGGAATTGGAGAAAAAAAGTGACAACTAATAGCCCACAGTTTTTCAGTAAAGGTCAAAAAACAGGTGACAAAATCTCCAACACTGAAAACAGGTCAGAGAAACTCCACCAAATTAAACTCCACCACTGAAAACTCATAGTCAAACTCCATCACATAAACAGGAAACAGAAATTCCTGTGAAGTAGACTGGTTGGCTCAATTCCATCTATTCTCATATATATATATATATATATATATATATATATAACTTAAGGGTCAGCAAACATGTCCAGTAATCATACCTGTAAACATACAAACTTTAAGGAGAGCTGCGATTTGTTCGCCACCTCATCCTAAAAAACTTGTTACTCAAAATTCTTTTTTGCATGACACTTTGTATTATCCCTTGCAGCTATTACCTGCAGTCAAAGTAAGAGAAAAAAAATAATGGCTCAATATTGATCCCAATCCAGCCCACGGTGTCACAAAGAAGAAAGAACAGACAACTCAACTGGAAGCAGGCCTGAAGAACAGACAACTCACCTGGAAGCAGGCCTGAAGAACAGACAACTCACCTGGAAGCAGGCCTGAAGAACAGACAAGTCACCTGGGAGCATGCCTGAAGAACAGACAACTCATCTGGAAGCAGGCCTGAAGAACAGACAACTCAACTGGAAGCAGGCCTGAAGAACAGACAAGTCACCTGGAAGCAGGCCTGAAGAACAGACAACTCAACTGGAAGCAAACCAATAGAACAGACAAAACAGAAATGTAAAGAGCCATTACAAACCCAGCAAAGGGGAAGGAGTGAGCTCAGTTTATCATCATGGCTCAAGCTTGAAGGAGAGCTGCGATTTGATCGCCACCTCATCCCCAAGTTAAAAAACTTGTTACTCAAAATTGTTTTTGCATGACACTTTGTATTATCCCTTGCAGCTGTTACCTGCAGTCACAGTAAGAGGAAAAAAATCATGGCTCAATATTGAATGATTGATACAAAAAATAATGAAATTAGATTAGTGTGACAAAAGTGTACCTAGTAATGCTTCAACCTTAACCACTTACCTGAATCAAACGTCATCACAAATCGATTAGAACAAAACAAGTTACAACTAAGAATAGGTTAGTTCATACAACTATAAAGCAACAACAAACCTAACAGTCCGGTTTCTACTTAAGTCCACCATTGTACTCTGATTGCATGCAGCAATCTTAATATTACATACCATAAATGTATCAATCGATAAATAAAAGCGATAAAAATAATGCAATGTTCTTATTCTGGACGAGAAAGATAGCTACCACTCAAACTTTTCAGCCCATCTGTTTACTCTGCACAAATTGGAACAACCAGCAGGCCCTCATCTCGTTCTTCCTCTTCAGAAACCCTCTTGCTATATTTGGGTGCTCCACAAGGAAATCATAGGCGGCGTTTACCACCTTGGTAGTAAATATGACACCCTCATATTCAGTGTCAATCATTCCTTGTAGAGCTTCCAAGCAATTGTCAAGAAGCTTTTCTTCGTCCGCCTTAACCTCCCTAAGGTGACTGGCGATACTACCTAATGAGCCGGCGAAGTTCTCCATTATCTGCAATTGAGGGTTTGTCCTTTTTCCTTTCCCCCTTGATCCTTGGGAGATGGACATGCTTTGGGCCTGGTCTTCGGACCTCCTCCCTTGGCCAACTGAATCCACATCATTACCATCACCTTCATCAAACTCCTCCACATCTGCCTCATTTCCCAAACCTCCAGGGCCACGTCCATCCTTTGCACGCGTCCCAGTAGCCACCTCATCTCCAAACACAATAGCCATCTCATCATACATATGTATGGGCTTGTTCAAATACGGCTTATCAAGCCTATTAGCCTACATACAAGGGGTAAGCATTACACATGAAATAAACAGCAGACATGGGATATAAAGAATTGATTATTCTATGAAAAAGATGTTACCTTGATATAGACTTTATACTCCTCTTCTGGCATCCTTAATGTTCGGGTCTCTGCCTCCCAAACAACACATCCTGACAATTTCCGAACATTTAAAATCCTGTTCCACTTGGCCCTCCATGTTCGCAAATGATTGTAAACTTGGGATTCAGAGACGTGCTCTTCAAACTTTTCGTTCACCGCTTTCGCTGCGGCCGCATAATTATGGCCCCTTAGACCCGAGGTGATTTGGTCTGCCATAAACTGAATCAGGAAGTCTCCCATCTCCTCTGACCACCTGAAAGTATGGGAGACCTGTTTCCTCCTCTTCCTTTCCTCTTCAGAGGGCCCAATATCAGTGTCACTGGGACGAGTCTCTCCCGACATCCCCTACAGCAAAAGCGTTATATATTGTTGCGAACAATATTTTAGATGTTTGCCAATAATAATGAGTAGTACAAAGAGATTCCTTTACAAACCAATAGAGTCTAGTCAAATTCTAAAGGCATAATAAAACAGTAAATTTAAAGATAAATAATACAAAGTACATGGTATGTAGTGGTAGTTTCAAAATATTACATATGAAATCAAAACACGCCTACTACATCAATTCTCGTTATCGTGCCACATTCTTAGTGCAATTTCTTCCCTAAGTTGAATCCAATAATTGGACTCCTCTCTAATCTCTCTACGAGAAAGTCCAGATTGGGAGACATCTTGCAAATTGAAATCCTCCTCACTTATGACAAACTCATCTGGCCCATGGCCAATGATATAATTGTGAAGAATGCAGCATGCTATTACAATGTCCACTTGAGTGCTAAAAGGAAAGAAAGGTCTTGATGCTAGAATCTTAAACCTTCCTTTCAAGGCTCCAAATGCCCTCTCCACAGTTGTCCGGAAGGAAGAATGACGGTAATTGTAAAGCTCCTTGTAGTTTGACGGCTGTATCACACGATAATCACTTAAATGGTACCGAGTGCCACGATACGGTGCTAAGAATCCCGGCCTGGTATTGTAACCGGCATCACACAAAAAATATTTCCCTAAAAGATGTTAAGTCATTAGATACGATGGAGACTTAGAAACGAACATAACAAATTTGCAATACGGTAAATGTTGCAATTGTTAATGAACTACCTTCTGGGACTCTAAGACCATTTGGACGTGTGAGTGCATCACGTAGTACAGTGGCGTCATGAGCTGATCCTTCCCATCCCGCTAAGACATAAGTGAACTTCAAATCGAAGTCCACAGCTGCCAAGACATTTTGAGTGGGATATGGTTTCCTTCCATAGAAAGGTCCAACCTCATTAGCTGGTAGGGTAGCATGGATGTGTGTCCCATCGATTGCTCCGATACAATCCTATACACAATAAAATTAAGTTGATTTCAAATCAACACTTAAAACACAGTACTCATCTAAGTTTGCAATGTTTTAGGAATTGGTACCTGAAAATAATTCAGAACCTAGGGTCTCCAGAGATCTTCTCATGAGTTTGGTTGCTAGGTCCACATAAATACTCCCATCTTAGTTCACCAATTGCTCGTAGGGTACGTTGAAAATATCGACTCACAGTTTCACCAGAACGTAAGAAGTTCATACCCACGACTCTGTTACGAACGTTGTGACCTATGGTGTACAAGAATATACCTAGTCGCTCTTCAACGGTCACCTGATCAGAATCTTGTAAGAGTCCCCTATTCCTAAGCATTCCAGACAGATTGAAAAATAATTCTCTATCCATCCTAAACATATTGATGCAATTGGTGTCACTGTACTCCATCACCCTTCTCAAATAAAGCCCTCTTTCCATATTCCTTATCTCTCTCGGGATTGGTTCTGTGATGTCATTGCGGCCGGTCATCCACATCATTATGACATACGCGCAAGCACAAAGTATAATGATGCCCATCTCCTGGTCGGCACCATCCAAGCCCAAATCCAAAAACCTATCCATTCACTACATAACGGGGAAGAAATGGTTGTAATTAAATTAACATGAATATAACAGTCTATAGTCATAACCTAGGAGTATAGTTGTCATAACATAGGAGTATAGTCGAGTAGAAATTTGATAAGATTAATATTCATTACTAACAGGGAAAGTAATAAATATTGCAGTGATTATTTCAAGAATTATGAATATGTGCATAATTATTCTAAGCATGCTGATTTTTTTCTTCTTACATTAAACTTTAGGATCAACATACAAGGCCATTAATGATACATGTTAGCAAACATAACCAACATATCACGCAATGTACAACTTGCATCGTTTACAGGAAGATATGGCAAAACATGTAACGCACCTGAAAATGCATGTATCATATTTATTACCTTAGATTGTCCTAGTGAATACTCCACAAATTATGAGTAAGGCCATAATTATTCTAAGCGTCAAAGAATTTTGCCCTTCATATATTCAACTGTAGGCTCAACATAAAAGGGTATGATATGAATCATAGATATAAATCTCATTTCCTACTATTTGTATATAGGGAGCAATAAAGATCTAAACCTGACAGTCTGATTTAAAAAAAAAAGTTAAACTCGCATATAGCTTACTTTAAGGGATCTTCTTTGTTCTAAACATAACCTACACAGGATTAGCAGCATATGTTAAAATTCTATCAAATTAGTGCAATTCCTAGAACTATCAGTGGGCCAATTTGGTATTTGAGAACAGTAAAAATATCTCGTCAAATTCAGCAGTCATTATTAAAAAAAAATTTAATCAAAAGCCAACTTCTTTAATAACAAACATTTGGTGATTAAAAAGGTTGTTTGTGAGCATGTGGGTTGGTGATATATCTTTCATTAATCATCTACAGGATTCTTCCTCAAATAGTCTCTGTTGCTACCAAAAGGCTCCTTGATGGCTTCCACAAATTCATGTCCATGCTCTCAACTAGAGCACAAATTAATTTAATGGGAGCTTGTCAGCCAAATTCTACTTAAAATTAATGGCACCTTAAACACAACAAAATCCCTGCACTGTGAGAGGCACAACGTATAAAAAACATGAGTATGCTTGAACATAAAAACTAATGAGCCTACTCTATCTATAAAGTTTACTTGGACAATGTACCAAATTTTAACAAAGGATCAATAATAAAGAATGTACTTTGGGTTTGAAACCGACACCTGAGCTAGGTTAGGTCCTAGTGGCAGCTCTCATAACTCGAGAACGCAACACAATTGATCCAAGCAAATACGAACTATAATTGCAAAATAGAAGTACTGTAGTCATTCACATTTGCTGTTTTTCCTTGTACAGTTTATCTTCACGATGAATTTTAGAATTGGAAATTGTTTGGGGGTTGTTTCCTCACTTATGTTTTTCCTTGTTTGTTTCCTCATGAATCACCAAAAGGAATATCACAATAGAACTATCACCTTCTGCAGCATAAACACCCGTTGCCATATTTGAAAAAGGCACAAGTATATGTTATCAAAAATTAGAAGATCATGCAATTTGGTTCTTCTAGTTGAACAAAATTAAAAAAATGCATGGAGAAGGATGGAATTTTTATTATAATTACACCTTAGGATACTGCACAAGAAACTTTTTAATTGTCACTCTTATTTTAGCTAGTAAGTTACTCATTAGCATCTTAGCATGCAAAAGAGAATTTATTTTTTCTTTTTTCAATTGTAATTCTAGACAACAATTTTGATAGTTAATTAAATGGTATTTTGAGGCACAACCTTTGAGCACAGATTGATATGATCATCGAGGACATTTTGTATCGTGATAGACTTGATCAAAGTTTGCTCAGGGTCATTCTGAACTTACGCGTATACTGTGTGCAAGTGCACAGACAAGGTCAAGGTGCAACATAAGCATCTGAAAATATGAAACATTAAGAATTATAAAAACATAAGCTTGCTTCTTTTAATATCTATGAAGGAAGCCCTAATAAGAGACTTATTAAAAAAAAAAAATAGAAAGCAACTCATGTAATTAAAAAACATGGTTGCCAATCCTAACTAACTTAAATAATCAATCTTCAAACTCAAAGCTTTAAAGCATAATATAAGTTTTGAAACTGCAAATAAGTGTAATAAGGAAAAAGCTAAATACTACAGCAAGATAAATACTGCATCAGGAATGCCACATGAACCTGATCAAATTCAAATGGCAGTGGTACAGGAATGATACATCAAATGTATTAGAGCACAATATCGTTGGCGAAAATCACATTCACAACTAATAATGAAAGTAGATTGGTAATGTTTCACAAAGAGAAGACTACCTGAAAATGGAAGTAGAGCAGACTACCTTAAAATTCAGATTATCGGAACAGGATTCCTGATCGGAGAGGACATAAAGCCTACGTTTCTTCCCTTTCCCACAGAAGCAGCACGAAGGAGAAGATGTGCTCGCCATTGAAGGCTTGAGGGGGAATTTAAGCTTCCTCTGTTGCCTCATCTTCAAGGAGTCAACAGGGAATCTGAACTGTAGACTCGTGACAGAGAAAGCGATTCTCTGCGTGTGTCGGGAATCCGAGCCTTAGCCCCAAATTGAGAAGAAGCGACAGATCACAGTCCCTTTTTGACCGTGAGAAACGGCGATGCAGGCCAAGGGAAAAGCTCGAGGGCACAAAGGGACAGATTCGAGAAGGGAGGGATCAATCTAGGGCTAGATCTCAGGACGATCTGGGTGCAGGAGGCGGCGGCGGCCTCGGCTGGTTGAGAGAGAGAGAGAGAGAGAGAGAGAGAGAGGGCGAGAGAGAGATCGAGAGAGATCGAGATCTGGAGTGGAGTGATCGAGGCGTTGGAGGAGATGCAAAAGCAGAAGTGAGAGGGTGTCAGCGTCGATGCAAAAGCATTTGCAGAAATCCCATCCCCGCACGAGATTCCTTTCTCCGCACACGCAAGCCCAAATGCAATGGGCCGCACTGCAGCGAAGTGAACCCCAATGGACCAAACACTTGGGTGTAATTGGGCTGCAGTACAATTACGAAATGCAGCCCAAATACATAAACCAAACAGACCCATAAGGAAGTTATTGAGATAGAAGTGTGGGCATTACTCACACTTGCCTACATGTCCCTCTGCCCCTGTCCACATGTATGCTATGAAAGAACTGAAGGGAAGTTTATCGTGATAAATTGATAATCTTTTCGTACATTGGAACGCAGAAAATGAGATATCAAACAAATAGAAAACGACCTATACTTTTGAAAACTCAAAGGACCACAATTTCTCACAAAAAGATTCTAAAAATAGGTTTAGAATTAATAACTCAAGTGTGAGAAATCGAAGTGTTTTGGAAAAGAATTAACAAAGAACACTTGGGAAAACTTCTTGATAGATATGAAAGTTAAGAATAAAACTAAAATTCCCAAATCTTGTTTTTCTTTGATTTTTCAAAACTTTGAAAACAAATAAAGATAGAGAATTTTGACACATAAATACTTTTGAAAACTTTATTAAAAATACTTGAGAAAGTGAAAAAAATTGCTCTTTGAAATTTTAGTGAAAACTGGCCTTAAAGGACCTATATTTATATGATCTGAAAATATAACAGTTGGGGTGCAAAATAGGTTAAAAATGACATGTCGGTCGACCGTCTGATCGATCGCCAACGGTCGAATTTTCGACTATTGGGGTTGTCGGTCAACCGGTCAGTCGATCGCCCCAAGGCGTAGTGAGAACTTTCTTACTGTCGATCGACTGCCCGGTCGATTGAGGCCAAGACCAGAGAGCACTCTCTCTAGTCGGTCGACCGCCGGTCAACCGGGGCCAGATCCAGAGAGCAAGTTGACCGTGCGGTCGACCGGCCCATTGGCCAAAGCCTTGTGCACCTCCTGTACACATCGGTCAGTCGACCGCCATCAGGCTTAGAACATGGATTTTAGGATTTGAAATCTAACTTGTTAAATACTTAAAAATTCCAATAAATCTTTATAAATTTCACAAAATTGGTTCATGTAAATATTTGAAGTACAAATATGTATGATCAAAATTTAACACATATTACA
Organism: Agave tequilana; assembly: GCA_038442645.1. Classification (NCBI taxonomy): domain Eukaryota; kingdom Viridiplantae; phylum Streptophyta; class Magnoliopsida; order Asparagales; family Asparagaceae; genus Agave; species Agave tequilana. The sequence continues at coordinate 80,464 of JAVJIF010007664.1, forward strand.
AACTATTTGAATTATTTTTTAGGCTTGAAAATTAAGCTTTAAATTAAAAACTGTATTTTTTTCATAAACCAAACTTTGAAATAAAAAGCCGTTTTCTCGAAAACTTGTATAAATACATGATTGCAAGTGAAAGCAGCGAGAGTTACGTCTAACTTTGGGCTAACAGGTCGTGTCCACGAGGAGGAATGCGATGAACGTTTTTCGGTATTTTTGTTTAAAATGCAAAGAATGGTGTCGGTGTTTTTTATGTTAAAAAAGAGAATGGAGAGTAAGGAAGTGATTAAAAGAAAAATTGAAAACTTAGAGAAGGCTTTGGAAAAGGTGATCTTTAAAAACTTGAAAATTGATTTCTTATTTTTAATATAGAAAAAAGATCTGAGCTCACTATCTTATAACTCAACGATTTGTTCTTATCTTGAAATTCTCAGTGCCTCAACTTAATAATAGACAAAAACTTGAGCTTGAGTTTCGAAAGTCTTAAGCGAAGCAAATAAAATTGTTTGGAAAAGTTTAACTCTTTTTCTTAAGAAATCCTCTCAAACTAAATGTTAAATCATCAAGTTGCTTTTCAAGTATGAAATAAAAACAAGTTCAAGTGATGTTTTAAAAAGAAAAGAAGTTTAAAAATCCAAACCCATCCTCATGTGCCTTCAAGAACACTTTCAAAGAAGAAAAGCTTAGTTTAAGGCATACATATAATTCCGTTGGGTTCTTTACATCAAAACAATTCAAAACAAGAGGGATCGAAGAGAGAGATGATAGTGAGCGCAGAAAAATGAATTTAGCTACTTATGATTAAAGTAAAACAAGACATGTAAATGAAATAATACATACCCGTGAATTGGAGAGAAGAGAAGCCTTGAACCTTTATTGATGTCACTTTAACTTCATATTACAATCACTCTTTTCCTCTCTCTCACTTGTATCTGGACTGAACTATGAATTAAAAAATAGAGATACAACTTCTCAATACTATCTAACAAAAAATCTAAATCCTAAAAAAAAAAAAAAACTTAATCTAATTTTCAGTGTATTTTTCAGTGCGAAACCTGCCTTTTATAGGAAAAAACCCAGAAGGGAGAGGAGTGAGGAGATAAGGGGAGCAAACGCTCCCCTTATCTCCACCATAAGGCCGCGGATCCGCGGCTTTGGCCGCAGATCCACGGCCAGGATGTGGCCAAATGGCCATATCCAGGTGGAGATCTGAATGGTGTGTGATTTTACCCCCTTTTGTCTGGCTGGATTTGCTGTTTGTCTCTGATTCTGATTTGATCTTCGGTGATTCTCAAGCTAATCGATTTAGATTCTTATAAAACCAAATTAACCGGTTTTATTTGATGTAATCCTCCCTGATATGCGTTGATCTTCAGCTGGAATTATCCCTATCCCCTTGAATATTTATCTCCTCTTTAATTAAGATTTAAATCAGAATTAAAGTGGGCTTTTGGGTTCATTTCTTTTCCATCTCTATTAACAGTGGGCCTGCACATTAATAAATAAAAAAGAGATTGATTAGTAGGGTTTATTAGATAATAAATATGATAATGTGATAATATATATGCAATATATGTGACTGATCACACCCCCACCCTTATCTTTTGCTCGCCCTCGAGCAAAACATCAAAACTAATCCTAATCAATTATTGGACCACTTTCGCAGGTCACTCGATTGCACTGAGCATGTACAACAAGTCGTTAAACCTCTAGGTTACCCCTAGAGGATGATTTTTTGTCTTATGAGGGTTTTCAATGGATTGCACCTACAAAATCTATAAAAAAAGAGAAAAAATGTTAGTATTTTCGAAAAACATTTTGAAAGATAGAAAATATTTGAGGCATTGTTGTAAGAGTTCAAGTAATCTATAAGTTATAGGAAAATCGAACTTTTTATTTCTAAACTTAGTCTCTATTCAAAAACATGTCATCAATCAAAGTAAGGAGTCAAATTGTATTTCTCATCTAGTCTATTACTTTACCCTAAATTATATGCACCTTCGTGTCCATGAAGTTTTGACTAAGGGTTCTTTAACTTTAACTCTTATGCCTTATTTATTTGATTTTTGGTGATATTTATTTCTCAATTCCATTAGGCTTTCTAATCTGCTCTGGTGACAACCAAACCGGACAGTTTTAGGGCACGAGGTGAGAAAACACCCCTAAGGACTTAAACACTCGAGCAAACAAGGCCCCAAAACCAAAGATTTTTATTTATAAAATGTACCCCTTTTAGGCGTGAATATTTATGCGTCATAAGGCACAAATACCCAGCTTAATCAGAGGATATATATATATATATATATATATATATATATATATATATATATATATATATATATATATATATATATATATTTCAAACTTATCTAATTATCTTTTGCATAAATACCAAGGTTTTCTTAGGCCAAACCACCTAGCTAATAATAATTAGATTTATTTATTTTTCATAGATATACATATATACATACATATATACATATATACATATATACATACATATATATATACATATATATATATATATATATATATATATATATATATATATATATATATATATATATATAAGGCATAAGAATCTTTGTTTTTGAACCCTAAGTGTGTAAGTATATAAGGTGTGCATATTTCTTCAAGGTAAAGATCAAGACTAAATTACTTTCATCAATTTTCTGCCTAACCCTAAAAATCAAACAAGTCATCTTATTTTGACCAAGTATAAGAAATCCTAATTATGATTTTTCTATTCCTTAAAATTGACTTAATTTCTTACAAAAAATATATCAAAATATTATTTTTTCTTTCAAAAAGTTTTTTTATATATTTTTCTCTGTTTATTTAGTTATATTAGTCATGTTAGAGCCCTCCCCTATACTTATCTCATACATTGTCCCCAATGTATGAAAGAAATGTATAGATGCATAAAATGGAATGTAAAAGAGGTGCATAAAAAAAGTATACAAAAATATGTACAACATCATGTTTCTCCCACACTGAGATCTTTTTCGGTCTCATCCCTCTAGCTCTCTTCCCATATTCCAATGGATTCTCTTTATAGGGCACAGTGGGGAGGCCAATTTTTTGTCATTTTAGCTCTCTTCCTCCGCAATCTCACCATCTTTGAAATTTTCCTCCTTTTATATCTACTTCCATTATTTAAAAGTTGATCACCATCACACTTCTCAGTTGGAACTTCTTCACTATGAATGCCTAGGAATTCTAACTCAGTTTCATATATCTCCTCAAAACTTAGATTGAAACTTTTTCCTGGAGGTGTGTAATTAACCAAAATATCCCTACTTGGTCCATCCAAACACATGAGTTCTTCTTCGAAGAGGTTTTCAAAGATTACGTCAATTGGAGGTTCTTGAATTATATTCTCATGCGATATATCATTAATTGGCTCATCGAAAGTGAAGATATTCAAATCAAATTTTCTTTTTTTAAAGGGGACTCTAAAATTAGGATCTCCAATATATGTCATCTCATTAATATAATCGCATTCATTCTTAAATAATTCATCAAGAAATAGAGACTCATTCTCTATACCTTCACTTTCTTCATCACAATTGTTTTCAACAAAGTTTATCTCAAACGTTTGTTCTCTTATCTTACGAGGTTATTTTTCTAGGTTGAAGACATTGACTTCTCTAGTCGTATCCCCAAAGGTTAACCTCATGGACCCATTACTACAATTGATAATAGCGTTGGCAGTAGAAAGGAATGAGCACCCTAGGATAACAGGAGTTTGAGCCCTAAGATTGGACACAGGTTGTATCTCAAGAACTATGAAATCAATAGGGTAGATAAACTCCCTGACTCGGATAAGGACATCATTAATTTCCCTCTTGGAAACTTTTACTGAACGTTCAGCCAGTTGGATTGTGACTCGAGTTGGACTAAGATCGCGCAACCCGAGTTGTTGATAAACTGAGAATGGAAGCAAGTTGATACTTGCCCCCAAGTCAAGAAGTGCTTGACTAATCTCGGCTTGTCCTATAGTGCAGACAATAGTGGGACAACTCGGATCCTTGTACTTGATAGGGATCGGACCCGACAGTAGCTCACTAATGTTAGTGGCTAAGAAGACTTTCTTGGGTACATAAGTCTTTCTTTTCTTGGTGCACATGTGCTTAAGAAATTTTACATAGGATGGGACTTGTTAGATGGCATCAAGAAGTGGCACATTTATCTTCACTTAGTTGAAGATCTCAATTATCTTATCTATGTATGGATTCTGCTTGTTGTTCTTTAGCCTATTAGGAAATGGTACTATAGGCTTGTGTACTTGACTGGTTGACTTATCCGTGTCAGATTTGAAAGTATTGGGACTAGACGAGGTGGATGCTTGAGTGTGGTTGTGTTGAATGGGATTGGATGGTGTTGACACTTGATTATTAATTTTCTTTCCCGACCTCAATGTATGAACATCATTACATTGATTCAATAATTGATCCTCAGCCAAATGAGCTTATTGAGAATTTCTAGGATTCATTACTAGCTGACTAGGCAAGGTACCTTTTTGCCTCTCATTCTATGGATTAGCTAATTGGCTCATTTGAACCTCTGGCCTTTGTATTGTTTGCATGCGAGAATCTTAGTTCTTCATGTACCTTTCTATATTTCTCTCAAAATCAGTCATTCTCCTTTCTGTAATCACCTAGAAGGGGGGTGAATAAGTGACTAGCTAATTTAATGGTCAATTAATGCTGAATTAATACTATTTATGCAAACTAAAACTTCTTAAACTAAACACTAAGTATAACACAAGAGTGTAGCCGGATTCCCCGTGAAGGGCTCCGGACTAACTCCTCAAGATTCCTCTAGATAAGAGTTGAGGTGCCGCTTTGACTCTCTTGGTTGAATATAAGTGTTAGCAAACAATCCCCAAGCATATAATAATTAGAGCACAATATATCAAGCATATAAAGATAAAGACAATATGAGCATGTAAGATATAAAGACAAGTAAGAGATAGAGACAGAGCAATCGCAAACACGGGAGAATTGTTTCGAGGTTCGAGCACACTTGCTCTACGTCCCCGCCTTCAACACTATGAAGGATTTTCACTAAAATCGATCCCATCGGATCACTCGGTGCCGCAACACCTACAAGGAATTCCCACTAGAACTCTTCGACTCTCTAGTCCCTTCACTCGTTCCCACAAGAACTACACACCCCAAGCACGCAAGCTTGCCGAGGCCGCACCTCTACAAAGAGCTCTCACTAGAACTCGAAACACCGCGAACACTCAAGTCCGCCTCCTCAAAGCAAAGATGAAGTTTTTGGTGATCACAACACTTTGATCACCTAAAAACAATCTCACAACAACTCTCCTATAGGATGGATATATCAATGGATAGCTCAAGTGTTTGTGAGAAAAATAAGGATTGAAGTTGTGGTGAAAAACTCAAGAATCACTTTTGAAAACACTCTTGATAAACTTCCTTTTGAATTGAAAATATTTGCTCTCAAACTAGTGGAGAAAACTTCTGAAATAGATGGGAAAAATAGGTTTAAAACTCTCCAAATATCTTGTTTAAAACAGTCCAAGAAACCCCCATTTTATAGGCCTAGAAAAAACTAGCCGTTGGGGCCAAATCAACAGTCTGGACGGCTGTCGGTCGACCGACCAACGGTCAGAATTCTGACCGTTGAGCCAGCGGTCGACCGACCCGGTCGACCGTGGCCTGGAACAAAGAGCAGAACTCTCTGCCGGTCGACCGACCCGGTCGACTGGGGCTTTTCAGAGAGCAGAGCTCTCTGGCGGTCGACTGGGTTGGTCGACCAGCCCTCCAACCGGATCTGACGTGCACGTTTGTGCATGTCGGTCGACCGACCCGGTCGATGGACTCCTAGCTCGGTCGACCGACCCGGTCGACCGGCAGAAGCCAGAACAGTCTCTTTAGGGATTGAAAACTTGGTATTTTGACTTAAATAAAATCCCATAAAATCTCTAAAATTCTACAAAAATATGTTCAGAAAAATACTTTGATATACAAACATGTTTGAGTAAAATCAAAATATGTTACAAACATTATGAACTATTTTTGTAACCTTGAAAGTTTGCCTTAAAACAAAAACCTTATTTTTCCAAATAGATTTTTTTCAAAACTTCTCCAAATACAAAAACAAGATATTTTAAACACTTTTAATGCATAGAGTGTATGGATATGATCTACTACACACAAAAGATGAAATATCTATGTTTTTGACAATTAAGCTCTAAAAGGTTTTGGTTAAAGACATGTATATTTTGAATACCAAAAACCAAATCGGTATTTTTTCAAAATGAAAACACTTTTATATTTTACCAAATGAAAATTCTTAATATAGTATACTTTACACTTCTAAATCTTGTGTGTGAGTGTATATGGTATACTTGAGCAATCCACCAACTATTATATCCTTTACATTTTATCTAAAAACAAAATCTTAATAAAACAAATCTAAACACAAGTCTCCTCTTGAAGTCTTCTTCTCCTTCTTGACTTGGTCCAAACACGATCCAAAGAGCTAGACTCCTCTTGACTTGATGTGATCTTGATGCATAAGCTCTTAAATCAAACCGTGCTAGCTTCAAAACTTGACTTTAAATCCTTTGTTGAAGTTAAACACCTACTAAGATCTTGATCATAAATCTGAGACTAATTAAACACAAGATCATTAGTACTATAACTACATTAGTTAATCATCATCAAAACTAGAGTGATGGGCCTTTGGGCCAACACTTTCAAGTTGAGGATTCTGAAAGGAAGATGGTGGAGCTTGGTTGGGAAAGTTTTGTTGATAATTTGCAAATTGTTAGGAGGATTGTGAGAGTTATTTGAAAAGTTGGGTTGATAATTAGAAGAATTATTGGAATGATGGAAGTGGCTTGCATGGTTTGACCATGGATGGTCATCCGTTGTGTTGGCTTCATGAGAAATTTGGGTGATTTATCCAGCCAAGATTGTACATTGGTGCGTGAGGATCATTGTTCGGCCTTGAAAAGGCCGCATTCATCAGTTCAGAATATTATTGTTGAGCTTAAAATACAGGATACTCCTCAAACACATGATTCATGGCTTGACAGTATGTACAACCCAGAGTTAGAAATTAGTTTGGGCTGACTTGATTGAATGGACTTGGTTCCTTAGTTTCCAGAACTTCTACTCTTCTCGCTAGATTTGCAATTCTAGCCTCATTAGTTATGGATGATTCAATTGAATGGAGACCTCATTTTGAAGAGATGGAGTTTGAATTCCTAGAGTTTTCATTAGTTGGTTCCCATTGGATGTTCTTTTCAGCTATATCGTCATATAAATCACATCCTTCATTCTCATCCTTCTTTAAGAATCCCCTTGGCACATGGTTTCTAAGAGGGTCTTGGTAGAGTAGTCTAAACCATCATAAAGAATTTGGTATTGTCGCCATTTCTCTATTCCATGATGAGGACATTGGACAAGGAGGTCTTTAAAGCGTTTAAGGTACCTCCAAAACAGTTCACTAGGTTCTTACTTGAACTGCATGATGTTCTTTCTAACGAGAGCGGTCGTATGAATTAGATAGAATTTCTTCAAGAAGACCTTGATGAAACTATCTCAGGATGTGATAGAGCTGGCCGCTAAGCTGTAAAGCCATTTCTTGGGTCCTTAAGAGCAAATGGGACAAATCTCAACCTAATAGAATCATCTACAAGGTGTGAGATTTTCATCATGAAGCATACTTCCTCAAATTCTCTTATGAAGAAGTAAGAATCTTCTGACTCTAAGCCATGGAACTTAGAGAGCGTGTTGATGAACTGAGGCTTAAGCTCAAAGTTGTGTTCACCAACTGATGAAAGTTGGATGCAAAACCGAATCTGGTCTTGGTTCGAACTTGGGTGGTGATGTGTTTCTAGTTAACCTAGATGAATTAGGGTCTCTTGACCAAACACTATCACAAACAAGTTCACCAATAGTCGACAAGAAAAAAAACAATCAAGCCTAGTTTAAGGTAACCTTGACCTAGACAACTCCTAACTGGTTGATTGTCCACAAGAGGTATAATGCAGACTTTGTCCACAAGCTAATCAGCCAGGTCAGGGCAAGACTGGTGGAAGGTATCCGCGCAAAAGCAACGGGCCTAATTAGCCAAACCACCAGCCTTCGGGGTTCCGCCCCTTAATCCCTATCCTTATACACTGATTTGGCAGGAGTCAAATTCTAGCACCTTCCCCCTTAGGATAATCTCCTAATGAGTTCGAGATGTCCCTAACGCCAACGTCTATCAGATTTTAAATTAGGCTTAGCTTGTGTTTGCTTAGAGATGGTTTGTGGACTAAGGAAGGGTAATGACTTCCCCATCGTATCTTGATTTTGGTTTTGCCATTAAGATTGATTGTGTAAAGTGTGCAAGATATAGAAAAATAACATTCACGAGCAAATATCACCCAAGAATGTTTCCTAAACTATATGCTATGCAACATACCTTGTCTCTAGCTATCTTCAACAGTAATTGTAAAAGAAACGTAATTAGAAAAATGCCTAGAATACAATTCTAAACGTTTTTTAAACAATTTACAATCAATCAGATTACTGTTGGATTAAAATAGGGAGTGTGAATATCAAATATAGCAGAAATAATACACAAAAACTGTATTTTTACAAAGCGATATGTCCTGCAAAAAAGAGTTTTTAGTAATCCAAAAATTTTAAGCTTTTGCGCTACAATTTCTTGAAATTCTGTTTTCTACTTTCGAGAGTAGGGGCGCAGAATAGCAAGTCTTCTCCTGCAAAGATTGAGCGCTAAATCTGATTCCTTGATGTCCTGAAATAAGACACTAAACTTGTTAGAAAATAATTACATTGTTCCCTCCCTGACAGCGGCGCCAAAATTGATTGCAAGTGAAAGCAGTGAGAGTTACCGTCTAGCTTTGGGCTAACGGGTTGTGTCCACGAGGAGGAATGTGATGAAAGCTTTTCGGTATTTTTGTTTAAAAAGTAAAGAATGGTATCGGTGTTTTTATGTTGAAAAAGAAAATGGAGAGTAAGGAAGTGATTAAAAGAAAAATTGAAAACTTAGAGAGGCTTTGGAAAAGGTGATCTTTAAAAAACATGAAGATTGATTTATTATTTTATTATAGGAAAAAGATCTGGGCTCACTATCTTACTATTCAATGATATGTTCTTCTCTTAAAATTCTCAGTGCCTCAACTTAATCATAAGTAAAAACTTAAGGTTGAGTTTCGAAAGTCTTAATCAAAACAAATAAGATTGTTTGAAAAGTATAACTCTTTTTCTTAAGAAATCCTCTTGAACTGAATGTTAAATCATCAAGTTGTCTTTCAACTATGAAATGAAAACAAATTCAAGTGATGTTTTAAAAAGAATAGAAGTTTAGAAATCCAAACCCATCCTCATGTGCTTTCAAGAACACTTGCAAAAGAAAGACTTAGTTTAAGGCATAGATATGATTTCGTTGGGTTCTTTACGTCAAAACCATTCAAAACAAGAGGGATCGAAGAGAGAGATGATAATGAGCCCAGAAAAATGAATTTAGCTACTTATGATTAAAGTAAAATAAGACATGTAAATAAAATCACACAAACCCGTGAATTGGAGAAGAAGAGAAGCCTTGAACCTTTATTGATGTCACTTCAACTTCAGATTACAATCATTCTTTTCCTCTCTCGCTTGTATCTGGACTGAACTATACAACTTCTCAATACTATCTAACAAATAACCTAAATCGTAAAAATAAAGAGAAAAACTTAATCTAATTTTCGGTGTATTTTTCAGTGCGAAACTTGCCTTTTGGAGACAAAAACTCAGAGGGGAGAGGAGTAAGGAGATCAGGGGAGCAAACACTCCCCTTATCCCACCATAGGGGCGTGGATTCGCGGCCAGGATGTGGCCACGGATCCGCGGCCAGGATGTGGCCAAATGGCCACATCTAGGTGGAGATCTAGATGGCGTGTGATTTTGCTCCCTTTTGTCTGGCTGGATTTGTTGTTTGTCTTTGATTATGATCTGATTTTTAGTGATTCTCAAGCTAACCGATTTAGATTCTTATAAAATCAAATTAATCGATTTATTTGATGTAATCCTTCCTAATATGTGTTGATTTTCAGCTGGAATTATCCTATACTCCTGAATATTTATCTCCTCTTTAATTAAGATTTAAATCAGAATTAAAGTGGCTTTTGAGCTCATTTCTTTTCCATCTCCATTAACAGTGGGTCTGCACATTATTAAATTAAAATGAGATTTATTAGTAGGTTTTTTAGATAATAAACATGGTAATGTGACACTATGTATGCAATATATGCGACTGATCAATACAAAAATAAGATATTAAAGCATATTTGAAGCATATGGAAATGATCCAATACATATATAAATGAAATATCTATATTTTTTACATTAAATTCAAAACTAAGTTTTGTTAAAAATAAAACTTGAAACCATGAACTAGAATCATCAAAATAAGTTTTTATAAATAATATAAATCATCAATGTATATGAATGAAATCCAATATACATATAAACATGTAAAATTTGTTTTGATTCTATCTTTTCATGAAAACTATAAACGTATGTTCTTAAAAATCAAAACGGTTAAATCGAAACTAAAACTATTGAACTTGTGTGTGTGTACTTGAGCATATCAAAACTAACTATCTTTACACAAGATCTAAATATAAACTAAACAAATATAGATACAAGTCTTCTCATCGATCTTCATCTTCAAGATGACTCGATCCAAACACGATCCATAGCGCTTGACTCCTTCCGAGTACTAGAAGCGACCTTGACGTGCGAGCTCTTGAATCGACACATATTAGCTCTAAATCTTGACTTTGAATTCTTTGTTCAAATTAAACACCTACTATGATCTTCATCAATATCTGAAACTTATTAAATACAAGATCATTAACAAACTAACCTTTATATGTTATTCATCATCAAAGTTAAGGTGAAGGGCCTTTGGGCCAACAATCTCCCTCTTTTTGATGATGACAAAACTTATGAGGTTATATATGCATAGAGTAAGAATAAATTTCATAGAAGCTAAACTTATGCATACCAATAAAACACATAAGATATTCAATGTAGGCTCAAAATAGCAATAAACAACAATAAAGATATGCAATGAGAATCATAAAAAATATATGCATAAGAATATGCATAAAACATATGTATATAAACATATATAAACATGCATATATAAACACAAACCTTTCTCCCCCTTTTGTCACTCATCAACAAAGGGGGAAAAAACAAACAATTCTAGTAAATATATTTTAAAACAAAATTTTGATACTAATAAAAATAATTAATTGAAAGTAAAACAATCTTTTTACTAATTGATACCAATAGAAAGACATGATACCAATTAAAAGTAAAAACCAAATTTTTAGGTAAATTCTAAAATTATTTTGCAATAAAAATACCAAATTGAGAATAATACCAATTTAAGATTATTGATACCAATATTGAAAATATTAGCATATACCAAAACAAACTATTTTTCAACATAAAGAGTGGGAGTAAGATACCAATTGAAAATAAAATCAATTGAAAGATAAAATAAGAATTTTTCTCCCCCTTTATGAAATACCAATAAAACCAATGTATAAGATTGTAAAGATATCAATTATCATTAAGAACATAAAGCTTAGCATGAAATCAATTTGTGCTAAAAAAATATAGACATTGTAAAATAAGTACAAGAAAAACACCTGTAAAATAAGTACAAGAAAAACATGTATATGTATGTATGATCAAAGTAAGATATAATATCAATTAAAATTAAGATGCATACATATTGAAACCAAATATGAGTATATAAAAATGAATTTTCATGAAGATCATGTATAACTCATAACTTCCACCTTATCATGCGCATGTTTATAAAAATGTTCAATAAGAGTATACAAGACATGGTTGCCCATCCAACCGCCCTTAGGTTGGTAGAGGTTTTCAAAAATAGGATTTGAAAATATTTTAACATATTTGAAAACTCTACCAATTGAAGAATAAAGACTAGTTTAAAAATAATTTTGAAAACTAGTACTAAATCCTTCAAGTAAGAAATAAAACAAATATTTATCCCATGAAAACATGAAAATTACATGATCATCGACGCTCAAAAAGCGTAAAGCACATAAAGTTCTCATGAATCCAAAATCATGAGTAAACAAAATATAGAGTGTATAACAATCATATAATTAATAAAATCATGAAGATAAGGCAATTAAGCTCAAGTGAAAATTCCTTTATAAACATGAAAATCATAAAAAATTCATTTTTCATCAAAAACTAAACAAGTTTCAAGGTATACGTATATTTTGTCGAAACTAAAAGTATACATACATATCCCAAACATAAAAAAAATTCATAAAAGAATATTGCACGAAGGTAAGTGACTCTAGGATAGACATGTATATCTAATAGTTTTGAATAAAATTAACATATACATGAAGCTAAACATAAAAACATGTAAAAAAATTGGAAAAATAAGTAAATATGCAAGAATTATCAAAACAAGGTTATACAAATACATGTAATAAGTACAAATGAGCAATAAATCACAAACGTATTATAATCAAGTGTAGCTCACTACTTGTATAAGTATAAATATAAGTTTTAATGAAAACTACATCTAAACATGTAATCAAAAAATGAAGCATCAAAAACATAAACAAACATGATCATTAGGGTAAATGCAAATATTATTATCACTAGAATATACATAATAGCTGAACAATAATTGAGAACATAAACAAGTATGAATTCATATGAATATAGGTGTATCTTAAATATTATACATGTATATTACAAGCTTAATAAACATTGCATTTAATATAATGAGTATTAAAATCATGACATGCTAAAAATCAACAATAAAAACATGTAAACTAAAATAAGAGTTAGAGATAGTTACCAAAACTAATGAACTAATCTCTAGGTCTCCAAACCGTGGTTGTCCTCCCACCAAACATCCCTTGTAAGTGATGCATCCATAAATATGAACATTTGAGCTCAAAACGCATCCATCATCAAGACACCAACACTCTCACATCTTGTGAGAGCCCACACATACAACAAATGAAATAGGGTGAATATTGGTACCCATATCTTTTTGGGTCCATGGGGGTTAGCACCTTTCCTAACCAAATAAACTTACTTGCAAAATTTGAAACATTTAATCTATCATAACAAAATTTTGCAAGATAGCTCGTACGTTCACAATGTGTACAAGTGTACACATGAGCATACATGGTGTCATGTGTATGAACATGAGAAGCATGTATATGCCGTGATAGGTGTGCATGAATATGTGGAGTATGTTTCTTTTGAAACATAAATTCCAATTTTTTTACGGTTTATGGTAGCTTAAAGTGGAACCCAAACAATCTGCACTTTTCTTCAACATGCAAATATCATTTTCAATTATTGAAGAAGAAGTAAAGCAAGCAATATGTTTATCACTAGTAGATGCAGCAATAGAAACAAGACAAACATGAGAAGAAAAATCATTTTTCAAAGAAATATTTTCCTTTGAAACTAAATCCAATTCTTTTGAAATTAAAGCTATTTTGTTTTTCAAAGAATCGTTTTTTTTTAAACAAAATCGAACTTTGAAGACAAATCCTCATTTTTCTTCAAAACAATATCAAAATCATTTTTATTCTTTAAAAATTCATTTTCTTTAAAGCAAGATCAAGTTGAACTTTTAATGAATCCTTCTCATTTGAAATCTCAATCCTTTCTTGTAAAACTAAATCAAATTTAGAAAACAAACTCTTATTTTTCTTTTTTAAATCAAAACTCTTACTTTTCAAAGCTTCGTACTTTGAAAGGAAGTTTTCACAAAATATGAATAGTTTTTTATTAAAAACATGTGCATCCATAGCATGATCATCATTTGAAGAACTAGCACAATCATCAAGATGAGCATCCATTTACCTCAAGGGAGTCATTCTCTTGGACCATGTAGCACGTCTGCTTGGATTCATCTCTTCTTAGTTCTTTCTTCAAAATATGTTGCACTTGTTCCTTAGGAGAGGTCAATGTGTTCCACACTAAAAAAGTGGAATCACAATGAGAAATTAAAGAAAGATATTCTTTGCTAAGTGTGTGCTTTAGTGCTTCTAAGACTTGTGTATTAGTCTCAATGTACTTGTCATTACTAAAATAGGATTTCTTGGTAGTGGAAAGATAAACATGCAAACCTAGGGCTTTTAGATATGCACTCATCTTAAACTTTCACAAATGAATATTAGATGCATCATAAGTGGGTGGGCAAGATAATTCATGAGTGTATAAACTATATGTATACAAAGCAATAATTAGATTAGTAACCCAAGGATCACAATCCTAGGTGATTAAACCGAATATCAGGAGCGTAGCTTATGATACCAATTGAAAGTACACCGAGAGGGAGTGGATAGGTATAATGCTAATCTAATGATGAATGATGTGAAATTTAAAACACTAATTGCTAACACACTATGTGTAACAAAGAGTGAGCTCGAATTTCCCGTGAAGGGTTCTGAAACTACCCTCTAGATTCCTCTAGACTAAGAGTTGAGGTGCTTTAAAAGTTCTCTTCATTGAACACAAGTGTGGGCACACAAACAATACCAAGTATGTATATGATATGAGCAATAAATAACAATGGAGGATATAAGAGAGATAAAATTGAGAGATAGTGGATCAAACACAAATATCGGGATATATTTCGAGGTTCGAGCTACTACTCTACGTCCCCGCCTTCACACAGAAGGATTTCCACTATGTCCACACATGACCTTCTATAAAGGGACTCCACTGAAGAATTATAACTCTATACCGGGAGTACACAACTCCACTCTCTCAAACACAAACCTCTACACAAAAGGTGGGCACTAAGCTAAGCGTAAAGCAAAGGAAAGATTACAATCTTGGTGATCCAATGATCACAAACAACTCTTGGTGATCTCAAAGGATCAAACAATTTTTCTCACAAAAGATCCTAAAAATAGGTTTAGGATTAATAGCTCAAGTGTGAGAAATCAAAGTGTTCTGAAAAAAATAACAAAGAAAACCCTTCTTCTTGATAGATATGAAAGTTAAGAACAAAATTAAAATTCCCAAATCTTATTTTTTATTTTTCAAAAACTTTGAAATGAATAAATATAGAGAATTTTCGCACAAAAACTCTTTTGAAAACTTTGTTAAAAACACTGGAGAAGGTGAAAAAAAATTGCTCTAAAAATTCTTAGTGAAAACTGGCCTCAAAGGAGCCATATTTATAGGGTCTGAAAATATAGTTGTTGGGGTCTAGAACAGGTCAAAAATGACCTATTGGTCGACTACCAACGGTCGGATTTTCGACCATTGGGGTTGTCGGTCGACCGGTCGGTCGAAGTGAGAACTTTCTCACTGTCGGTCGACCGCCCGGTCAACCGAGGCCAAAACCAGAGAGCACTCTCTCTGGTCGGTCGACCGTCCAATCAACCGGGGCCAAATCCAGAGAGCAGGCCCTATGCAGTCGACCGACCCAATAGCCAAAGCCTTGTGTACGTCCTGTGCACATCGGTCGACCGACCGGTCAATCGAGCTCTGGTCCACTTCTCAACAATTTATCTCCGATTTTCTGCAATCGGTACACTTCTTAACAATTTATCTCCGGGTTTCAGTTCTATTTACTTTCTTAGTTCTTCTACGTTTTAATTAGATTATTCAAATTGTGAAGTTAATTGAGAAATTACAGATTTTTGTTCTCAGTTGGGAAATTTTGAAAAAGTTTTGAGTAATCCTAACAGGTAATATTTTTGTGATATCAAATTAGGTATAATGTCTAATGTGAATGTCCATTGTTTTTGTTAGTTTAATGATAAACTAACAATAAATAAGGAGAATAAGCCAACATATGTTCATAGAATAATAAAACCAATGCTAGTGAGAAAGTTAACCACAATGCGTGAATTGGTTGAGAAATCTATCACATTTCAAAAATTAATCCAAACTATTATCAGATTCACTTAATATTCAAGTGGCCAGTCACACACGCATATTACCAAGCAGTGAAAATATCAGACGATGAAGATACACGTGTTACGCTTGAATTATACCCGTCCATTAATAACATAGAATTATATGTGGAGAAAGATTCTGTGAGCCATCAATTGCCTAAAGGTCATGGAGAATTCTCTCGTATGCTTAATTTGGACAATGAGTCAACGGCCTTCATGTCACTAGTATACATGTTTCACATGTCGATGAGAATTAAATATTTTCGGTGCATAATACGTGAGCACTCGTTTTCTCATTCGTACAATTAGTTTTCTACTAAGTCATTTAGATGACAAAATTATTTAAATTTTTGGTCCGTTCTAACAATTTGTGCAAGGAGTGGATACATTTAACAATATGCTAACTATTAACATGAATTTTGGTTATAATGTTCACATGTAATCATATCCAAATACAATGAATTATTCATCTCTTCAAGCTTCAGATTTTGACTCAAGATGTTTCACTCCACTTGAAATCAATTAGGTTCCATCGGAGCACCCAAGTGCAAATTGGTAAAGTATATAGTTAATTCAACAATTCACATATTCGAAATATCACATGTTATTACTAATGTTTAGAATCTTGTATAAATATAAGTATTCATATGACATTAAAGATATTGGAGTATCATCATACGATGTTGTGCCTAGTACTATGAGGGAAAGTACGGGTCCCTTTAATGTTGGACTCTCATGATGCATCCAGCATTAGTGCATAATGAAAGTGATAATAAGACTCTGACGAGAATGATAATGTAGTGCAAGAAAATAACATGCAGGTTGTAGTAGAAGGAGATGAAAATGACGCTGAGTGGGTTGACATGCATATGCTAATAATGAGTATGTTAAGTTCGAAGATCTGTATCCTGATGAGTTGCAACGTGACAACTAGTTGATATGACTATTGTGAAGAATATCCTTGCCGAACACAGTAGATCTGCCCCGCCTATTGCTTGATTTGAAAGTTGGCGATGTATTTGAAATTAATGTAAAATTTCTACAAGTGAATGGTCCATTGTTTGTTCAATATCATTCAAGCCTACCAAAATGAATAGGACTTGCTAAACAGTAGTTTGTGGTGCCGATGATGATGGTGGTGAAAGGATTGGCCCGTGGAGAATTCATGCCTAAATCCCAAAAATTTAGGTGCATACTTCAAGATTAGAAGTTTTGTACGAGAGCATACATGCCAGGTGCTGATACTTCAATCCAATCATCGTCGGGAAATGACATCCTTTGTGTGAAATGTCATTACGCCTATGGTGAGGAGCGATCTTGATTTGACAGTCAGTAATGTTATTGAACAAGTCCGCACAAAATTCTACATTACAATACCATACAAGGCATGGAATGTTAGAACCAAGGCATTGGCAAGGATATTTGAAGATTATGAATTGTCAAATGGGACTCTCCCTCAACATGTTGATGCAATTAAAATAAGCAACCCGGGCACCATAACTTTTGTTACAAAGTTGACCCTAAAAGTACACCTAAAAGGGGGTGAATAGGTGTATAACTAATCTAATGATCAAAATGCGAAAATGCAATAATTAATGATATAAATGATGTAAACAGACAACTCAAATTAAGAAGTGAAGCCGGATTTCCTATGAAGGGCATTAGAACTTCTCCTCTATATTCTTCTAGATAATGAGTTGAGGCACTCAATTACCTTCTTGATTTAGAGAGTAAAAACCGACAAGAATGAATGATGCTAGATATGAATATAAAGTGAAATAAAAACAAAAACACAAGTGCAAACAATTGAAATAGAGTAAGAGTAAGAGAGAAAGTAATCACAAACACAAGATATTTGTTTCGAGGTTCGAGCACCAAACTCTACGTCCTCGCCTTCATCACATGAAGGATTTCACTATCAACTTGTTAGTATTTGGAATGCCTCATATTCATTGGAGAAGAATTCAGATTCTGACAGTTTTCTAGTACAGATCTATTCTCATATTCATTGGAGAAGAATTCAGATTTTTACAGTTTCCTAATACGGAGTTGTCTCCTGTTTTGATTTGATGCGGGTTTCCTATTTCTTTGAAGAGATACTGATTTGAGTTCGTGTTGGACTAGAATCATCCTAAGTGTTTATATAAACTCCTTGGGGATGGCCTTTTGAAGGTGTGTCAAGAATTTAAGAGAATTTCAAATTTTCACCATTGAGAGTTGTGAGAGAGATCTCATTGTAACTTTTATATTTTCTTCTCTATTTTCAATAAAGATTACTCTCCTCCTCTCCGTGGACGTAGGCACATTGCCAAACCACGTTAAATCTTATGTTCCTTAGTTGTATAGTGATTACTTGTTAGTGGTAGATCTTCTACACTTCCGCTTCCGTTGCCGAGTCTTCAACTCGGTATTTCTCTATTATTTGATCGGTGATAGATCATCAACAATTGATATCAGAGTGATGGCTAGCAAGATGACCACGACAACCAAGTTCGAGGTAGAAAAATTTGACGGGAAATCCAACTTCCTGTTGTGAAAGATGCGAGTAACATTGTTGCTCGTGAAGGAGGGCACACACAAGGCCCTACTTGGTATTGAGAAGAAGCCATCGAAGATGGAGGATGACGAGTAGAACGATATTGACTTTCGCACAAAGGCGATGATCATACTGTGTCTATCAGATGAGGTCCTATACAATGTGATGAACGAGGAAACAACTGTTGATCTTTGGTGTAAGCTGGAGAGCTTTTACATGACGAAGAGTTTGTCGAACAAGCTCTTCATGAAGAAGTAGCTATACAGCTTTCAAATGAAGGAAGGTACGCCTGCTCTACAACATCTCAATATTTTTAATAAAATTTTAAGCGACTTGTTAGCTTTAGATGTTAAGCTAGAAGAAGACAAAGCTCTTCTATTACTCTCTTCTCTTCTATTAAATTATGACCACTTGGCGACCACTATCATGTATGGTAATGAGACCTTAGAGTTAGAAAATGTCAAGCAGATGCTCCAAAACAACGAGCTATTGAAGAAGAAAGATTCTATGGAGGATGCCTTATGATTGTTTGTCAAGGTCCAGAGGGGAAGATCAAAGAGTAGGGGACCCAAAAAGGATCCAAAAGCTTATAGCAATTTCTCTTGCTACTTTTTCAAGAAACCAGGACACATTAAGAAAAATTGTATGAAATACAAGGAGATGCTAAAGAGGAAAGGCGACAAAGATTCTGAAGGGGCTAGTACCAGTGGAAAGTCGATCATGCCGGGGTTGTCAAAGAAGCATATGAGAATTCATGTGATGTCTTTACGGCTGAGTCAGGAAAATATAAATACTCAGATGCTTGGTTACTTGACTCAGGGTGCACATATCACATGTGCCCAAAAAGAAAGTGGTTCGGTACTTACAAGTCTTATGATGGAGGCTCTGTCCTGATGAAAAATGACATCGTGTGTAAGACTATTCACATCGGCAACATCCATATGAGGATGTTTGATGGACAAGTTCGAACCCTCATGAACATTCAATACATTCTGGATTTAAAGAAGAGTCTTCTCTTGTTGGGAGCTTTGGAAGCTCGAAGTGCAAGTTTTCTGGTGCAGATGGAGGAATCAAAGTTACTAAAGGCTCCATGATGATTCTCAAAGGAGAATGGACAACAAACTTGTACAAGTTTACATGAAGCATTATTATTGGTGATACTTCAGCAGCAACAGAGAAGGAGGATACTATAAGACTGACATATGTGTCTTGAAAACAGGAGGAACGAGGTCTTCAAGCCCTGTACAAAAGGAGTGCTCTATCAGGTATCAAATATTGCAAACTTGATCTTTGTAAATTTTAAATTATGGTAGACAATGTAGAGTAGCTTTCTCTACATCTCAGCACAAGACAAAGGGCTTGCTAGGTGTGGGGGGCTTCAGCAGTAGCATCCATTGGGGGTGCTAGGTACTATATTACTTACATAAATGATTTTTCAAAATTTTTTTTGGTATACTTCTTGAAGCAGAAATTAGAAGTATTTCAGAAGTTCAAGGAGTGAAAAACTATGGGGAAAAATCAGACAGGGTGGAAGGTGAAAGTCTTGAGGTCCGATAATGGAGGCGAGTACATCTCAAAAGAATTCGAAGACTACTTAGCAAGCAAGGGCATAAAAATGCCATCTAAGTATTTCAGGGCGACCAAAGCAAAACGTAATAGCAGAGTGCATGAATCAGACACTTATAGAGCGTGCCCGCAGTATCAGATTACAAGCTGACATGTCAGAAGGATTTTGAGCAAAGGCGGTGAATCATGCAAGTTATCTGGTAAACATGTCACCATTAACAACTATTGATCTTCGGATCCCAGAGGAGATATAACGAGGAGTATTTGTGGACTATTCAACCTTATGGATTTTCAATTGCCCGACATATAGTTTGGTTGATAGTCAGAAAAGGAACAAACTAGAGTTCAAGTATAAGAAGTATATCTTCATTGGGTTCACCAAAGGAGTCAAGAGTTTCAGACTTTGGGATCCTAAAAAAAGGAGCGCTATTACCAGTAGAGATGTGGTCTTTGATGAAGAATCAATGTTGCGAGAAAACTCAGAGATGGAGGATAAAACAAAAGGTGGAGCTTCAGACAGTTCGGCAGCCACTCAGGAAAAAGAAGTTGAATTCTCAAAAAGCCCTAAAAGGCCTGAAGAGTCAAAAGAGGACTCTTCAGTTCCAGATGGAGACAAGTAGGAGGCTACTCAAGAGCAACCTAAACTGTTGAGGCGGTCAGTCAGAGTTACGTGCCACCAACAAGATATGGCTGGGACAATGATCATGTCTCTTTTGCATTAGTAACAGAAATAAGAAAACCTGACAGTTACAGGGAAGCGATCGAGACAGATGACCACAACAAGTGTATTATAATCATGGAGCAAGAGATGGAGTCTTTGGATAGAAACTAAATATGAACATTAGTCGATCTTCCAAAGGACTCTAAGGCAATAGGTTGCAGATGCGTCTTTCGCAAGAAGGACAATAAGCAGTACATGACAAGG
Source organism: Agave tequilana (assembly GCA_038442645.1). NCBI lineage: Eukaryota > Viridiplantae > Streptophyta > Magnoliopsida > Asparagales > Asparagaceae > Agave > Agave tequilana. Next base: position 101,470 of record JAVJIF010007664.1, read on the forward strand.
TTGTAGGATCTATATTCAAGCAACACAAACACTAGAGGGGGTGAATAGTGTATAAAATTTTAAATAAAACTACTTGCAGGAAATAAAAATTCACAAGATAAAACTCAGAAAATGCAAACGTAAAGACAAGAGATTTATCCTGGTTCGGTCCTTGTGACCTACGTCCAGTCCCCAAGCAATCCGCTTGAGATTTTCTTTTCCTGATTTGGATACACCCAAAACCAATACCTTGTACACCACTTGACAAAACACCCTTTGCCAAATGTGTACAACTCCTCTTACAACCAAGAAGACAAACACGTTGTACAACTTCTCTTCTATACCAAGAAGACGCCTTTGTACAATACTCCTCTTTGAATGATTACAATTGATCCTATAAGCCTTGAATCTGTATGTGATTGTGGACAAGGTCTCTTATAGGTAGACTTTCAGAAATCTTCAAAATAGAGTAAGAATTAGTGAAGAAACAGAAAGTGGAAGCAAGTTTTCAAAAAGATAGAATTTTGAACAGAATTTCTGGGCAGAAAACTTGAGTTTTGAATTGGTGAATTGATCCTAGAACAACATCCCTATTTATAGCTGAAATCAATAGTTAGGTAGGGAAGTTATCAATTCAAATTTGAAATTTAAAACGTTAAAAAAAATACCAGAAATCACCAACTACATAACAGTCAGAAACTGCTATTAGTCGACTAGGGTAGGAGGGTTAGTCGACTAGAAGAGCAAAATTTTCAAAGGTTAGTCAACTAATATGGAAGGCAAGTCCATTATACTTAGACTGATAAAGATAACAAGTTTCTGGAAACTGTTTTTAGTCGACTATATAGACAAGGTTAGTCGACTATATCAGGGGTTAGTCGACTATACTTTAGGAGAAGTCGACTAATTCTGATGCCAGACAATAAACAGAGAGTTGGGATATTTTTGTAGAAGGACTTAGTCGACTGGGAAAATTTTCAAGTCGACTATGGGTTAGCTTAGTTGACTATACTTAGAGGTCCAGTCAACTATATAGGTATTTGTGTGTGTGTTCAAGGCTTTTAATAATAATTCTGAAAATACAAAAATACCCAAAGTCTTCAATTGAGGTTGAGCAATCAGAACTCTGTATAAATGCTTGAGATAGAGCTCTAAATGCATCTGTATCACTTTGTTATCCATCATCAAAATCTTTCAATCTTGTAGGTTTCAATAAAGGTTAGTTGCCAAGGTATATGCTCAGAAGGAGGGTATTGACTACAATGAAAATTTTCTCCTGTAGTCAAACATACATCTATTTGGATGTTATTGGCGATAGTTATTCAGTTTGATTTAGAGTTGGAGCAGATGGACGTCAAAATTGTGCCTACAAGGTGAGCTAGAGGAGAAGATATACATGAACAACATGAAGGTTATATTCAGGAAGGTAAAGAAAACAAGATGTATCTTCTAAAGAAGTCCCTCTATGGACTTAAACAGTCTCCCAAGCAGTGATACAAATGGTTCGGCTCTTTTATGATCAAGGCCAGATACAACCGATGTGAGTATGATAGTTGTGTCTATTTTAAGCAGAGTGATGATTCGACATATCTGTTGTTATATGTAGATGATATACTGATTGCTGTGAAAAACAAGACACATGTTCAGAAGCTTAAAGCTTAGCTCAAAAAAGAAGTTGACGTAAACGATTTGGGAGAAGCTAAGAAGATCTTAGGTATGGAGATCACTCAAGACAGAAGCTCATGCAGACTTTGGTTATCCCAGGAGAACTATGTTCTCAAGGTGTTAGAGAGATTCGCATGGCAGAAGTAAGACAGTCAGCACTCCTTTGGCAGGTCACTTCAAATTATCCTTCAAGCAGTGTCCACAATCACCGAAAGAGGAGGAGATGTCTCGAGTACCATATGCTAGTGCGGTAGGATCACTCATGTATGCTATGGTCTGCACTAGCCTGACTTACCTTATGCAGTTGTATAGTAAGTTAGTTCATGTCAAATTCAGAAAAGCAACATTGAGAATCAGTGAAGTGGGTGCTACGATATCTGTGAGGGACTGCGAGACTAGGCTTGGTGTTTCAGAAATTGAATACAGGGAAGCCTAGGTTATTACAAGGCTATGTTAATGCAGATTATGTGGGATATCTTGATCAGTGATAGGCTATTTGTTCACAGTAGTTGAGTACATCATTAGTTGGAAGGCAGAGTTGCCAGGTATAATTACTCTTTCAACGACAGAAGCGGAGTACATGGCTACAGTTAAGGCGTCAAAGGAAGCTTTATGGTTGAGAGGATTGGTTGAGATATTTAGTATCATACAGGATTCAGTTCGTGTATACTGCGACAGTCAGAGTGCGATTCATCTCACTAAGGATCACAGGTATCACAAGAGGATGAAGCATATTGATGTGAGGTATCACAAGATACGTCAGTGGGTCATGGATGATAAGGTGATCGATTTGGAAAAGATCAGCACGAAGAAGAATCCAGCAGATATGATGACGAAGACCATCCCTGTAACACCCCATCCTCGGTATACATGCACAGTTACGTATCCTGATTTTTGGTGCATTTTATTATTATTATTTTATTTTATTTTCTGCTATTTAAATACTTACTCATATAGCAGTACTGCATGATTTTGATCTGTTTGGTATTCAGATTTGACTAATTTTAGTTTCAAATATTATTTTTTAATATTCTAGATTTTTCATGATTTTCTGAAATTTTTCGGAATTAAATTGTAAATCTTCAAAACCGGTGTCGGCCAGTATCACTGGTTGATTCCAGGGATTTTAATTCACAATTGGAATCAAATTTTTGGATTTCGCTTTCACATTCCTTCTTAAAATTATATTTTCTTCCTTCAGGCATTTTCTGGGATTTTTCAGATTTTATCAAAAATCCAGCCTACCCGGTGTAGACACCGTTCACAGTAGATTCCAGGATTTTTATTTTGAAAATGGAATTGAATTTTTAAAAATCGATTTCACCAAAAATCTTTATATAATATTTATTATTTTTGTGAATTTTTGGAAAGCTTCCCGAGACACTTCAATTTTTGGACATTTCTGGAGTTTTCGGTATTTTCCCAGATACCGAGAATTTATCCAAGTATTCCACTTTTCTCTTTTTCCATTATTCTCTCTCCTTCTTCAAACGCGAGAGTTCACCAGCTGGATTCATCATTTAATGCCGCCATCCTCTCCATGCTGCATTTAAAGCTTATGGGCCAATCAAACTCTAGTCAAATCACCCATACCTTTATTGACTTCTCTGTAAACGCAACCTTGTGAATTTCCCTTTTTGAACCCAGCCTTGATCTCCGCGTCCAGCTCTTAGAGGCCAGACGCAGGCCTCATTTGAATGGAGACGCAAGCCTCCATCCTTGCGTTTCCTTGATTTGAATGGGGGGCAAAATGGGAATGATAACTTCACCTATGCATATATATATTCCCATGTACTCCAATCTTCTCTCTCTCTTTCATTCTCCTTCATCTTCTTTGTTTCCAGCAAGCTCCAACAGCAACACAACCCCCCAAGCTCCCTTGGCCGGCCATTACCACCACCCACCAAATCCATTTTCTCCACCACAAATCCCTCCACCTCATTCTCCTCCATCTCCTCCTCCATTTCCAACAACTACACCATCTTCTTCAACCTCTTTCACCAAGAAAACATCCAAGAACCCATCTTCTTCACCAAAGCTTCACCACCACCTACACCACCGTAGCCTCCACCAAGCATACCACCTTCACCTCCTCGTCAACCTCTTTCCGACGGACTATAGATTCGTCCCCCGTAGCATCGTTTGCAAAATCTCATTTTTGCCAAGTTGAACTGGACTTACACCTTCAACCTCCTTCCCTCTCTTGTGAAGACCGGCCAACTCCTTTTGGATTGGGGGCCGTGCACTTCATTGGCGGCAAGACTCTGGGCCGGTACCCTCCTCTTGAATTGGGGCCGAGCTTCTCTGCGTCGGACGCATCACAGGATCAGTTTTAGGCGAGTAATTCTACTCGCCAAGACATGAACAATCACTTGTATTTTCATATCAAAGAACATAACACTTAAAGGATAATTCTGCTCTCTGTTTGACTCTGTTAGTCGACTTGACCCAGTCATTAGTCGACTAGAACCCTTTATTAGTCGACTATCCTTTTGTTATAGTCGACTAATTCCCTTGAAACGCAGCTTTTCTTGTGAGACGCGACCCTATTAGTCGACTAACTCATTGCCCTAGTCGACTTTCTTTCTTTCTGAAGACGCGGACTTGTGAGACGCGGACTTGTGACAAGACGCGGACTTGTGAGACGCGGCCTTATGAAACGCAGTCTTGTAAAACGCAGCCTATTAGTCGACTAACCCCTTCTTCTAGTCGACTAACTTTCCTCCTGAAAACGCAACTCTTTGAAAACGCAACCCCTTAGTCGACTTTCCCTTCTCTATAGTCGACTAACTCCTCTATAAGTCGACTAATTGCCTTCCCCTAGTCGACTAATTTTGGCTATTTGCTGTGGTTAATTACTTTCTTGGAAATGAATCTTATACTCGGGACATGTATTATATAGTGCTATTTCATGGCATGTTACTTGACAAATATCACCTCTTATCATGCTATCTATTAACACAAGGCATGATACACCTGACTTCTATGATTATCACTATAACGGGAATGATAACCGGACTTCATGATTTTCCAATAGTACGATTGTACTCCTGATACTCCTGTCTTCATGATATTTCCGACTTGCTCCTGTTCATTCCCGAAACCTGATAATTACCTAAAGGATCCATAAAATAAGACAACTTGCATCGGGTCGGGGGAAATACGCGGCTATCAATATATGTTCGTATTTACAGTGGTATTAGGTATGTTGTGCAACTAAATTTCCGGTCTGACCTGTGGGCCTCCAGGCGACCGAGGGGAGTGCTGGCTCCCTCCTTCCTGGTACCATCATGATAAGGGCATACATAAGTCCCTCCTGTTAGCCTTGCGGCTGGTTCCGTCCACCAAGCAACGGAACAATCCTGGGCCGTGGTCCCGGGTATGTACGGGACCCACTGTAAACATAGTTCGTTGATACCCCCGCTGGTTTCCAATAACAATCTTGCTTTACTTGGATATGGATCTATGTGTGCTGGGACGCTAGTTCACATAGCTAGATATCAGGGTAAGACGAGTAGTAATAATAATAATAATAAAAGACATTAATTGTGGGTGTTGTATGCGCTTGGATTACGGTGACATGAGATAAAGGTATATAGATGAGGGTTTCCTTTTTTGGATTATTCCCTCGAAGTACTAGTCTCATGAGGTCGTAACTTGAGCTTATACAATGCCTTTCGTTTATAACATTTTGTGCTTCTTTTACTTGCTGGCTGTTTACTCATGATGTTGTACCAACTCTCATACTCTTATTTCTTATGCCACTCGGCTGTAACCTGATGACTTGTTTGGGAGGTCCTGACTCCGTTGAATTTGTATGTTCAGGTTCCGGACCTTGGATTGAGGTGGAGCCTTCTGTGGAAGATCAAGCTTTCCTTTCCGAGCAGGCTGACTAGTCTCGGTTTCTGTTGTGCCAGACTTTCCTTTTTAGCTCGCGGGACCTTCCTTTAGCTCGTGAGCATCTTGTAATCATATTGTAAATCGTACTTTTGTGCTTGGCTGTGATATATGATGCATGTGATATGTAATAGTATGTCACATCCTGTGATAACCTTGTACTTTGTACTTCTTATGTTGGCATATGAATGGACGCTACGTTTGTCGTACTCTGATTCTTGCTTGTACTGATGCTTAGCGTATATACGTGAGGGTATTTCTGACCTGCGTATGTACGTCGCAGTGACGTCCCCGTACCCGTGGGATCGGGGCGTTACAGGTTGGTATCAGAGCCTAGGCTCTCATACCTATAGTACAATCAAGCAGCAAATGGAATTTGCCATTGCCAACTACAATGTACAAAGTTATCTAGTCCTTCTTGATTCCTTTCTTTGTGTCCTAAAATCCTTCCATCTTTTCAGTTTCCAGTCTCCTTTTTACCAACATAAGTATGGATAGAAGGACGGGTCGTAACAACTCCGGGCAAGCATCAAATGGACCCGCGGGAGCGAATGTTGAGATTCTAAGGGTTATCCAGACTATGATGGAGAATCAGCAACAGCAGACGGAACTCCTTCGGCAAGAGTTAGCAACTCCTAAGGAACAAAGACCGGGGAACGTATCAGACTTTAGGCGGTTGCAACCGGCGATATTCACGGGAGGAGAGAAACCACTAGATGCTGAACAATGGCTGATTGACACCACAGATCTGTTGAACGCAGCCCGGGTCCCAAAAGAAAATCAAGTGGAGGTCGCCAAGATTCAACTAAAGGATGTAGCCAGGACCTGGTGGCTAGCTGAAGAAGCGAGATTGGAGAAACCTGTCACTTGGGACCAGTTTTCTCAAAGCTTCTATAGTAGATTTTTCCCTGCCACAGCTCAGAAAGAAATGGAAGAACAGTTCATCCGACTTCAACAATGGAACCGGTCTGTGGATGAGTATGCCGCTGAGTTCTTGAGGCTGAGCCGCTTTGCTCCATATATGGTGGCTGATGAGGAAAAGCGGGCGAGTAGGTTCCAACAAGGTTTACAAATGGACATTCAAATCCTCTTAATGCCCCAACAGCTGAAAACTTATTCCCAAGTCCTCACCATAGCTCGGGAGGTGGAGCGAGGACTGGAGAAAGGGAAATCTAACATGATAAGGAATCAGACCATGAAGAGGCCATTTTCACAAACAGGGAGAGGAGGTCCATTCAGAGCAGCAAGGATCCCAACCATGAGACGACCATTTCGACCAGCCCCCTTTCCAGTAACCCAACCATTTTCTTTTTGTAGCTATTGCCAGAAACCAGGTCACTCTCGACAAAATTGCCGTAGGGCAAATGGGTTATGCCTGGTATGTGGTTCCCGTGATCATTCAATAGAAGTATGTCCCCACAAAAGAATGGGAATGGTCAACCAAGCATTGCCAGCACTTCTAGGGCCAGATGGACAGAGGAACCAGGGACCAATGGTTAGGAGGGCCCTTCCCCCTCCCCCACTACAAGATATCCGCCCAGTCCAGAGGGGAGTCAGAACTGCAGCGGGTCGTGGAAGAGGACGAGCCTACAACTTGACAGCGGAAGAGGCCCAAACTTCTGGAGAAGTGGTAACAGGTAAGATTATGGTGCACTCTAAACCTGTCTTAGCCCTCTTTGATTCTGGCGCTTCTCATTGCTACATATCAGATAGTTTCATTGCTTTGAACTCTATACCTGGTTGAATATTTAGACCACCAGTGGGAGATAAGTACCGGTAACGGAGTAGTCATCTCTAATAGAGTTTGTGTAAATTGTCCGGTGGAACTGTGTGACAGGACATTAACAGTGGATATGCTCGTACTAGATACTAAAGGGTACGACGTAATCTTAGGCATGACTTGGCTCAGTAAATACCATGCAGTCATTGATTGTCGAAACAAGAAAGTTATTTTCAGAATACCACTTCAGCCTGAATTCCAATTTGAAGGAGAACACAAACCTACCAAGGAAAAAGCACAGATGACTGCTGGTGAGATCCAGAAGAAGAGAGTGCCAGTTTGGAATGAGTTTCCAGAAGTATTTAAGGAGATCTCAGGACTTCCACCCGATAGGGTAATTGAGTTCTCCATTGATACCCTTCCAGGCACAGTTCCGATATCCAAAGCTCCATACAGAATGGCACCCACTGAGTTAGAAATTCTAAAGAAGCAGCTACAAGAATATTCTGACAAGGGATTGATTAGACCAAGTGCTTCACCATGGGGAGCTCCAGTGCTCTTAGCAAACAAAAAGGACGGTGGTAAGCGGTTGTGTATAGACTACAGAGAGTTAAACAAGGTTACCATCAAGAACAAGTACCCCTTACCAAGAATTGATGATCTGTTTGATCAGCTTCATGGAGCTCGAGTATTTTCAGAGTTGGATTTGCAATCAGGTTATCATCAGCTAAAGGTAAAGAAAGAAAACGTTCCAAAGACAGCGTTCAGAACTCGTTATGGCCATTATGAGTTTCTAGTTATGCCTTTCGGAGTCACCAATGCCCCTGCAGTTTTCATGGATTTGATGAACAGAGTGTTCTCATCATATTTGGATCAGTTTGTGGTTGTTTTTATAGATGACATCTTGATCTATTCGAAGAACGACAGAGAGCATGCAGACCACTTGAGAATAGTGTTACAGACTCTCCAACAGGAACAACTTCATGCTAAGCAAAGCAAATGTGATTTCTGGTTAAATAGTGTGGCCTTCCTTGGGCACATAATTTCAGAAGAAGGAATTTCAGTAGACCCCAGTAAAATTCAGGCAGTGAAGGACTGGCCAATTCCAAGGACAGTAACAGAAATTAAGAGTTTTATTGGATTGGCCGGATATTACAGGCGCTTTGTCTGAGATTTTTCTAAGATTGCAGCCCCGTTAACGAAGCTCACCCGGAAAGGAGAAAAATATATATGGACCGAGGAATGTGCTGCAGCATTTGGGCAATTAAAGGAAAGACTCATTACAGCTCCAGTCTTGAGGACTCCCTCAGGAAGAGGAGGGATGGTTATATACAGTGATGCATCCGGAAAAGGCCTGGGGTGTGTATTAATGCAGCATGATCATGTCATAGCGTATGCATCCAGGCAACTGAAACCACATGAGAGAAATTACCCAACTCATGACTTAGAGCTGGCAGCTGTAATATTCGCATTGAAGATCTGGAGACATTATCTTCTGGGAGACAAGGTGCTAATCTACACTGATCACAAGAGTCTAAAGTATATTTTCACGCAGAAAGAATTAAACATGAGACAGAGACGGTGGCTTGAATTAATGGCAGATTATGATATAGATTTACAGTATCATCCAGGCAGAGTCAATACAGTACCAGATGCATTGAGCAGGAAGCCAGAGAATAAAATGCTAGTACAACTTACGCAACAGAAGGAGTTGATTCAGGATATCATAAAATTGGACTTAATGATAGTACAAGGAATTGATAAAACGGGACAGTTGATGACCTTTCAGATTCAATCAACCCTGATGGATGAGATTAAAGAAGCTCAAAAAGAAGACCCCAGATTGCAGAAATTCAGAGCTCAAATAGAAGCTGGATTGAGAACTGACCTCCGTATTCATTCAGACAACGCATTATATTTTGGTAACAGAATTTGTGTCCCCCAAGGAGAAGTCCGACAGAAAATTTTGGCAGAGGCACATAGTTCGGCCTATTCCATACACCCGGGAGGAAATAAAATGTATCAAGACTTGAAACAGAAGTTCTGGTGGAATGCCATGAAAAGGGAGATAGCCCAGCATGTGGCCAAGTGCTTAGTTTGCCAGCAGGTAAAGATAGAACACCAGAGAACAGCTGGACTTCTTCAGCCCTTGCCAATACCCGAGTGGAAGTGGGAACATATCACCATGGATTTTGTCACAGCACTACCTCGCAGTCCTAAGGGTAATAATGCAGTATGGGTAATCATTGACCGCCTCACAAAAGCAGCTCACTTCCTACCTTTCAGAGTAGGTCAGTCAACAGAAGTTCTTGCAGAAAAATATATGAAAGAAATTGTTCGTCTACATGGAGTTCCAGTTAGCATCGTGTCAGATAGAGACACGAGATTCCGATCACATTTCTGGGAAAGTCTCCAAGAAAATTTAGGAACTCGTCTGAAATTCAGTACTTCATATCACCCCCAGACAGACGGACAATCTGAACGGACTATCCAGATCCTTGAAGACATGTTACGAGCCTGCATGATAGAATTTAGAGGGTCATGGGAAGACTATCTTCATCTGGTAGAATTCTCTTATAATAACAGCTATCAGGCTAGTATCAAAATGGCCCCATTTGAGGCATTGTATGGCAGGAAATGCAGGTCACCGATATGTTGGGACGAAGTCGGCGAAAGAAGACTTATGGGACCAGACATTCTAGTTCAGGCAACAGACAAAGTCCGAATTATCAGAGATCATCTCCGGGCAGCACAGAGCCGACAAAAGAGTTGGGCAGACACAAACAGAAGGCCATTGGAATTCAGAACCGGTGAGCATGTATTTTTAAAGATATCACCCACCAAAGGGGTAATCCGGTTCGGTACTCGTGGAAAACTTAGTCCGAGATACATCGGCCCATTCGAAATTTTGGATCGTGTGGGAGATGTGTCTTACCAATTGGCATTACCGCCATCTTTAGAAGGAGTACACAATGTATTCCATGTATCACAGTTGAGGAGGTATGTCAAGGATGAGAGTCACATTCTAGATCACTCCGAACTGGAACTGCAGTCAGATCTGTCTTATAAAGAGCAATCGATAGCCATCCTGGACAAAAGTATCAAAACATTGAAGAATAAGGCAATACCATTAGTATTGGTTTCTTGGAATGGGCATGTGCCAGGAGAAGCCACATGGGAACGGGAGGACGTTATTCGTGAGCGTTACCCTCAACTATTTTCAACTTAGTTGGTAAAACCCTTTCTTCCTATTCTCTCTACCGTCATCTTCCCCTTCCTGAAATTTCGAGGACGAAATTTTTTGTAAGGTGGATAGATTGTAACACCCCATCCTCGGTATACATGCACAGTTACGTATCCTGATTTTTGGTGCATTTTATTATTATTATTTTATTTTATTTTCTGCTATTTAAATACTTACTCATATAGCAGTACTGCATGATTTTGATCTGTTTGGTATTCAGATTTGACTAATTTTAATTTCAAATATTATTTTTTAATATTCTAGATTTTTCATGATTTTCTAGAATTTTTCGGAATTAAATTGTAAATCTTCAAAACCGGTGTCGGCCAGTATCACTGGTTGATTCCAGGGATTTTAATTCACAATTGGAATCAAATTTTTGGATTTTGCTTTCACATTCCTTCTTAAAATTATATTTTCTTCCTTCAGGCATTTTCTGAGATTTTTCAGATTTTATCAAAAATCCAGCCTACCCGGTGTAGACACCGTTCACAGTAGATTCCAGGATTTTTATTTTGAAAATGGAATTGAATTTCTGAAAACCGATTTCACCAAAAATCTTTATATAATATTTATTATTTTTGTGAATTTTTGGAAAGCTTCCCGAGACACTTCAATTTTTGGACATTTCTGGAGTTTTCGGTATTTTCTCAGATACCGAGAATTTATCCAAGTATTCCACTTTTCTCTTTTTCCATTATTCTCTCTCCTTCTTCAAACGCGAGAGTTCACCAGCTGGATTCATCATTTAATGCAGCCATCCTCTCCATGCTGCATTTAAAGCTTATGGGCCAATCAAACTCTAGTCAAATCACCCATACCTTTATTGACTTCTCTGTAAACGCAACCTTGTGAATTTCCCTTTTTGAACCCAGCCTTGATCTCCGCGTCCAGCTCTTAGAGGCCAGACGTGGGCCTCATTTGAATGGAGACGCAAGCCTCCATCCTTGCGTTTCCTTGATTTGAATGGGGGGCAAAATGGGAATGATAACTTCACCTATGCATATATATATTCCCATGTACTCCAATCTTCTCTCTCTCTTTCATTCTCCTTCATCTTCTTTGTTTCCAGCAAGCTCCAACAGCAACACAACCCCCCAAGCTCCCTTGGCCGGCCATTACCACCACCCACCAAATCCATTTTCTCCACCACAAATCCCTCCACCTCATTCTCCTCCATCTCCTCCTCCATTTCCAACAACTACACCATCTTCTTCAACCTCTTTCACCAAGAAAACATCCAAGAACCCATCTTCTTCACCAAAGCTTCACCACCACCTACACCACTGTAGCCTCCACCAAGCATACCACCTTCACCTCCTCGTCAACCTCTTTCCGGCGGACTATAGATTCGTCCCCCGTAGCATCGTTTGTAAAATCTCATTTTTGCCAAGTTGAACTGGACTTACACCTTCAACCTCTTTCCCTCTCTTGTGAAGACCGGCCAACTCCTTTTGGATTGGGGGCCGTGCACTTCATTGGCGGCAAGACTCTGGGCCGGTACCCTCCTCTTGGATTGGGGCCGAGCTTCTCTGCGTCGGACGCATCACAGGATCAGTTTTAGGCGAGTAATTCTACTCGCCAAGACATGAACAATCACTTGTATTTTCATATCAAAGAACATAACACTTAAAGGATAATTCTGCTCTCTGTTTGACTCTGTTAGTCGACTTGACCCAGTCATTAGTCGACTAGAACCCTTTATTAGTCGACTATCCTTTTGTTATAGTCGACTAATTCCCTTGAAACGCAGCTTTTCTTGTGAGACGCGACCCTATTAGTCGACTAACTCATTGCCCTAGTCGACTTTCTTTCTTTCTGAAGACGCGGACTTGTGAGACGCGGACTTGTGAGACGCGGACTTGTGACAAGACGCGGACTTGTGAGACGCGGCCTTATGAAACGCAGTCTTGTAAAACGCAGCCTATTAGTCGACTAACCCCTTCTTCTAGTCGACTAACTTTCCTCCTGAAAACGCAACTCTTTGAAAACACAACCCCTTAGTCGACTTTCCCTTCTCTATAGTCGACTAACTCCTCTATAAGTCGACTAATTGCCTTCCCCTAGTCGACTAATTTTGGCTATTTGCTGTGGTTAATTACTTTCTTGGAAATGAATCTTATACTCGGGACATGTATTATATAGTGCTATTTCATGGCATGTTACTTGACAAATATCACCTCTTATCATGCTATCTATTAACACAAGGCATGATACACCTGACTTCTATGATTATCACTATAACGGGAATGATAACCGGACTTCATGATTTTCCAATAGTACGATTGTACTCCTGATACTCCTGTCTTCATGATATTTCCGACTTGCTCCTGTTCATTCCCGAAACCTGATAATTACCTAAAGGATCCATAAAATAAGACAACTTGCATCGGGTCGGGGGAAATACGCGGCTATCAATATATGTTCGTGTTTACAGTGGTATTAGGTATGTTGTGCAACTAAATTTCCGGTCTGACCTGTGGGCCTCCAGGCGACCGAGGGGAGTGCTGGCTCCCTCCTTCCTGGTACCATCATGATAAGGGCATACATAAGTCCCTCCTGTTAGCCTTGCGGCTGGTTCCGTCCACCGAGCAACGGAACAATCCTGGGCCGTGGTCCCGGGTATGTACGGGACCCACTGTAAACATAGTTCGTTGATACCCCCGCTGGTTTCCAATAACAATCTTGCTTTACTTGGATATGGATCTATGTGTGCTGGGACGCTAGTTCACATAGCTAGATATCAGGGTAAGACGAGTAATAATAATAATAATAATAATAATAATAATAATAATAATAAAAGACATTAATTGTGGGTGTTGTATGCGCTTGGATTACGGTGACATGAGATAAAGGTATATAGATGAGGGTTTCCTTGTTTGGATTATTCCCTCGAAGTACTAGTCTCATGAGGTCGTAACTTGAGCTTATACAATGCCTTTCGTTTATAACATTTTGTGCTTCTTTTACTTGCTGGCTGTTTACTCATGATGTTGTACCAACTCTCATACTCTTATTTCTTATGCCACTCGGCTGTAACCTGATGACTTGTTTGGGAGGTCCTGACTCCGTTGAATTTGTATGTTCAGGTTCCGGACCTTGGATTGAGGTGGAGCCTTCTGTGGAAGATCAAGCTTTCCTTTCCGAGCAGGCTGACTAGTCTCGGTTTCTGTTGTGCCAGACTTTCCTTTTTAGCTCGCGGGACCTTCCTTTAGCTCGTGAGCATCTTGTAATCATATTATAAATCGTACTTTTGTGCTTGGCTGTGATATATGATGCATGTGATATGTAATAGTATGTCACATCCTGTGATAACCTTGTACTTTGTACTTCTTATGTTGACATATGAATGGATGCTACGTTTGTCGTACTCTGATTCTTACTTGTACTGATGCTTAGCGTATATACGTGAGGGTATTTCTGACCTGCGTATGTACGTCGCAGTGACGTCCCCGTACCCGTGGGATCGGGGCGTTACAATCCCGGTGGAGAAGTTCAGAACATCTCTAAACTTCATCAAGGTTCTCCAAAGGTAAAGTGGTGAACGGGCTCTTGGGAGGGAGCCATGTGAAGTTACAAAAGGGGGGAAGAAAGTAAGACGAATGAAGAAGATGCCAATTTCTACAGAGGGACTCAATGAACATGAGTCAAGGTGGAGATTTTTGGTATTTGGAGTGTCTCATATTCATTGGAAAAGAATTCAGGTTCTGACAGTTTTCTAATACAGATTGTCCTCAGATTCATTAGAGAAGAATTCAGGTTTTGGCAATTTTCTAATACAGATTTATCTCCTGTTTTGATTTGGATATAAGTTTTCTATTTCTCTGAGGAGGTGCTGATTTAAGTTCATGATGGACTGGGATCATTCTACGTGCTATATAAACCCCTTGCAGGTGGCCTTTTGAAGGTGTGTCAAGAATTCAAGAGAATTTCAGAATTTCACTATTGAAAGTTGTGAGAGAGATCTCATTGTAACTTTTATATTTTCTTCTCTGTTTTCAATAAAAATTTCTCTCCTTCCCGTGAACGTAGGCACATTGCCGAACCACGTTAAATCTTGTGTTTCTTAGTTGTGTAGTGATTGTTTGCTAGTGGTAGATCTTCTACGCTTCTACTTTCGCTGCCGAGTCATCAACTCGGTGTTTCTCTGTTGTTTGATCGGTGATAGATCATTAACACCACTAAGGATCTTTTCACAAAGGAATCTCCACAAAAGATTATAAGGTCTACACAAGACTGGAGTACATAACTCTGACTCTCAATCCTCTATGTAAGAGGTAGCATAAAGTCAGTGAGGTTTACAAGCTCCTATGACCGCAAAAAACATAAACAATCCCTTTTACAACTTCCTATAGCATTTGATGTGAGATGAAACTCAAGAAGTTTATAAAAGATAAAATCAGTTGAAATGAATCAATCTAAGAGATGAAAACTTGCAAAAATTGGCTTTGAAATGAGAGCACTTGAAGCAAGAAACTTGAAATCTTCTCTTGAATAAACTTGATTTTTAAAATAATTTTCAAAAACTACTTCTTGGCAATCCTATACAAATGAACCCTATATATAGGCAAATGATAAAACACAGTTAGGAGAGCCTATCAGGTCATTAAGAGAGAGATTAGACCCAAAAAAGAGCAAATATACCCGTTGAAAAAAAGCTAAAGAAACAGATTTTCAAAAATTAGTCGTTACTGTAGTTGTGCGAGAACATCGGTCGATTGCCCGATCGACCGATACCAGCTAGTGCTAATCGGTCGACCGCCAGGTTTGCCGATCGACCGCCCGGTCACCCGACAAACGTACACGGCATGCACAGGCTGAGGTCAAAATGGCCCCGAGGTTTGGTCAACCGCCTGGTCAACCGACCAAGCAAGAAAAATTGTTCTTGGGTAAAAATGAGTTTAAACTAATTTTTAAATATTACAAAATAGTTAGAAGAATGTTTTGGCAATACATAGACTTTAGGATAAAAATAAAATAGGATATATAACTTTGAAAAGTTATAGGACATGTATCAAACACTAAACCTTGTAAAATACCAAAATAAGAAAAATTAGATATTAAACTCGTATTTTGAAAACTTGTATTTTTTTTGTATGTGTGTGTGACTTCTTGAGCATCATGTCTACACCCTATACTTTAAACATACTATTTTCTTACATAGGTTCTAAATGTCTTTAAGTAATCTTCTAGTGGGCTTCTCTAAAGAGTGAATCTTGACTGTCCTAACTTGAATCCCATCCTTAAGTGAATTTGAGACTTCAATACCTTCTTTTTGAGGAAGAAACACTATGGATTTTCTTGAACCCTGAAGAATACTTAAACACTTGAATATGATTAGTACTAAATAACTACATAAGTTTTGTTATCATCAAAACACGAAGCTGTTGATTGCAACCTTGGGCCAACATATCCTTATTCATTCAACGTGGCTCGATTTTGTAGCATATTTTGGGCTTTTGGACTATCAATTGAGAGTTTTTTATTGTCGCTCACTTCTTAGTATTGATGGTACACATTTGTGTGAAAAATACAGAGGGTGTTTACTCAATGCCACAAGGTAGACGCTGATGGTGGACTCTATTTATTGGCCTTTGAAATGTAGAAAGTGAATCAAGAAGACTCTTGGAGTTTGTATATTTATCATATCATATTGAGTGTGCATGATAACAAGACAATTATGTTTATCTTTGACTGGATGAAAGGGTTATCAAAGATATTCTGTGGTTGACTACGCTAAGGCTTATACTCCATTGTTTCATCCCATTTTGGATAAATAATGATCGGCCACGTGCATTGCATATTTATTGTCACATTTCCTCATTTATTTTATAATAAAACTCTGCTATTTAGTTCATTTTAATGTCTAACGATGTGCAGGGTAATTAATGAAGAAAAGGTGAAATGAATCGGTTTATCTAATTAAATCCAGAGATTTAAAGATAGGTTTTTAGCTCAAGCAAATCAACGAAGATCTATAGGTTTAGAAGTAATTCTATCTGAAGATAGAGTACATCAGAGAAGATAATCTTAGTTAAAATTAGTTAAAAATGGATTTTTGAAGACCCAATTGGTTAAGCTGAAGATCAAAAGAGATATCATCAAATTCATAGAGCAAACTGAAAATCCAATTGGAGATAAAGGCATATAGAAAATCGACAGGGTACGCGCTCCTAGGATCTGGCCCAACGGCTAGATCCTAGCTACACAAACGCAATAAAAGCCACATTTGCGTGGCTTGAATGCTTCTGTTGGGGGAGTAGTTTCTCCCCTATCTTCGTACATTCTCCCTTATCCCATTTCTCTTATAAATACTTGCATTTCTCTCGTAAATGTCTGCATTTTCGAAGACAAAAGGGTACCACTTTAGCAGAGAGTTCGAATTAGATTTAGGCTTATAGTTTAACTTATATTTTTATTTTTCTTTATATAAAATTTTGTTTTTCTTTATGTAATTGAGATCAGAGAAAAGTTTCATAAGAGAAAGAGAAGAATATTGTAGTGAGAGTGATACCACTGTAAGTTTTTTCCTTTCTTTTATTGTTACTCTATTTTAATCAAGGATACATTCTTGTTTTATTCTTCTTATTTTTACTTTGCTTTTTTGTATTTGATTAATTAATCCAAGTGAATCTAGTAGCATCGGAATTGCCTTGCCTTTGCGAGTGCCGCTATAATGATAATGGATTTCTCCTCTTAAGTATCCGTATCATTTCATGCCTGTTCATCTTAATAATGTAATGTGGATGGGAACTGAGTTCAATCTTATGGATTATGCGCTGATCACCTCTGAAGAAAGGTAAGCCTTCACTAATGATCCAAGGTAAGTAATGGGCCAAAGAGGTAAATAAATTTTTATTTATTTCCTTTTATTTCTTAGTGTAAAATACATCTTCAAAACTAACACTTCTTCTTTCTTTATTCATTCTTCTTTTTAACTTAGTTTAGATACACTTCCAAACACCAACAATATCACCTTCTTCTTCTTCTCCTCTTCTACTACTAACTTCTTTTCTTTTCTAAAAACTAAGAAAAAAGATTTTAACCGATTCTAGTAAAACTTAGAAAGAATTTACTTAACACTTCTATCGCAGTCCCTCCTTGTGGATCACGACTCGCATAGCCACTTGCTATAGCGGTAGTATTGAGCAACCTAGCACATTCTTAATTGTATCATTTCTAAACTTTATTTTTTTTTTTACAGATTTTACCTCGATCAAAATTTTGGCGCCAGGATTCTAATATAACATAGGTTTTCTTTTGATATATATAAAAAGTTCTTTTTTTAAAAAAAATTTGAAAAGAGAAACAATATTTTGACTTATCTTTTGTAAGAAATTAAGTCAATTTTAAGGAATAAGAGAATCATAATTAGAATTTCTTACACTTGTTCAAAATAAGATTATTTGTTTGATTTCTGGGGTTAGGAAGAAAAATTGAAAAAGTAATTTAGTCTTGATTTTTATCTTGATGAAATATACATACTTTATACACTTACACACTTAGGATTCAAAAATAAAGATTCTTATGCCTTATAATATATATATATATATATATATATATATATATATATATATATATATATATATATTAAAACTCTTTTGATTCAGCTGAGTATTTATGCCTAATAAAGCATAAATATTCATGCCTAAAAGTTGTCCATACTATAAATAAAAACTCTTAGTTTTATGGCCTTATTTGCTCGAGTCCTTAAGTCCTTGGAGTGTTGTCTCACCCGGTGCCCTAAGACCGTCCGGTTTAGGAGTCACAGATTAAAGGCTCGTTACATGGGCGAAGTAGAAAGCCTAATAGAACTAAGAAGTATTACCACCATAATATGTGTAAAATAAGATAAAAGAATTAAAATTGAAGAATCCTGAATCAAATATTCACGGTCACAAAGATGCATTTGACTTTGGGTAAAATAATAAACTAGATGAGAAATACAGTTTTAATCCTTACCTTAGCTTGATTGATAACAAATTTTGAATAGAAGCTAAGTTTAGAAATGAATAGTTTGACATTCCTATGACTTATAGATTACTTGAATTTTTGTAAAAATTCTTCAAATATTCTCTCTCTTTCAAAATTCATATCAAAATACTAACACTTTATTTTTCTTTCTTTATGGATTTTGTAGGTGTAATTCACTGAAAATCCTCATGAGACAAAACTCATCTTTTAGGGGTAACCTAGAGGTTTAACCACTTATTGCACGTGCTAAGTGTAACTGAGATTCCTAGAAAGTGAGTTAGATATGTTTTACTTTTTATTTGTTTTGCTCGAGGACGAGCAAAAAAATAAGTGTGGGGTGTGATCGGTCACGTGCATTGCATATTTAGTGTCACATTTTCTCATTTATTTTGTAATAAAACTCTGTTATTTAATTTATTTTAATGTCTAATAATATGCAGGATAATTAATGAAGAAAAAGAGAAGTGGAACGGTTTATCCAATTAAATCCAGAGATTTAAAGATAGGATGTTTAGCTCAAAAAAATCAACAAAGATCTACTCAAATTCAGAGGTTTAGAAGTAATTTTATCTGAAGACAGAGTATATCAGAGAAGATAATCCTAGTTAAAAATCAGATAAAAATGGATTTTTGAAGGCCCAATTGGTCTAGCTGAAGATCAAAGGAGATATCGTCAAATTCGGAGAGCAAACTGAAAATCTAATTGGAGATAAAGGCACATCGGAGATCGACGGGGGATACGCTCCCAGGATCTGGCCGTTGGGCCAAATCCTAGCCATGTAAATGTAGCAAAAGCCGCACTTGCAGAACTTGAATGCTTCTGTTAGGGAAGCGGTTTCTCCCCCTATCTTTGTATAGTCTCTCTTATCCCATTTCTCTTATAAATACTTGTATTTCCAAAGATAAAAGAGCACCACTCCAGCAGACCATTAGAATTAGGCTTAGGCTTATAGTTTAACTTAAATTTTTATTTTCTTTATGTAAGTGTGGCACACACAACCTATATCTAGCATATGAATATGTGCAAGATAAAACAATGCAAGATATAAGAGATATAGCGTAGAGAGAAAGATGAGCAAACACAAACAACAAGATATATTTCAAGGTTCGAGCCACTGCTCTACGTCCCCGCCTTCACACAGAAGGATTTCTACTATGTCCACACATGACCTGGACCTCTACTGAGGAATTATGACTCTATACTTGGAGTACGCTACTCCTCTCTTAAACACAATCACCTCTACACAAAAAGATAGGCACAAAGACAAAGTAAAGAAAAGATTACAATCTTGGTGATCCAGTGATCACAAACAACACTTAGTATTCACAATAGATCACAAATAATTTTTCTCACAAAAATAAGATCCTATAGATAGGATTAGAGATGAAAGCTCAAGTGTGAGAAAAACAAAGTGTTTAGAAAAGAGAATAACAAAGAAAATCACTTAGGAAAAATGCCAAATAGATTTGTGAAGAAAGATTAAAATCAATTTCCCAAAGACTCTCTTTTCTTTGATTTTTCCAGCACTTTTAAAACAAATAAAAGATAAAAATTTTATGCTCAAAAACTCCTTTTAAACTTGTTGCAAAATCACTAAAAAAGATGGGAAGAATAACTCTAAAAACCTTGGCAAAAATAGCATGAGAGAATCCCTATTTATATGCTCTTAGAATATAGTCGTTGAGGGTCCAGAAAAGGACATTTTTGACCTATCGGTCGACCGGCCAGTCGACCGGCCAACGGTTATTTTTTTGACTGTTGAACCATCGGTCGACCGTCGGATCGACCGCTCCAGGCAAACTTGCGTACCGGTCGACCGAACCTAAAGGCACTTAGCCTGTTGGTCGACCGCCTGGTCGACCGGCACTACCCGAGAGTTGGGTAGTTATAGTCGGTCGACCGGCCTTATAGGAAGGCCTTATGTATGTCCTTGTGCACATCGGTCGACCGACCGGTCGACTGAGCTCTGGTTTGGTCGACCGACCGGTCGACGACAACAGGCTCCGACTAGGATATAGGGCTTGAAACTTGGTCATTTTAATACCTATAAAATCCCATAAAATCTCATAAATTTCACAATAATCAGTTCTTATAAATATTTGATGAACAAATATGTGTGACAAAAATTCAACACATATTACAAACTATTTGAACAATTTTTGTGATATAGAAATTAAGCTTTAACACAAAATCGGTATTTTTCGAAAACCAAACTTTGAAGTGAAAATCCGATTTTTCTCAAACTTGTATAAATACAAAAACAAGATATTTAAACTCTTTTGAAACATTAAGTGTATGTATAGAATCCAATACACATGTAAATTATATATCTATATTTTTTATATTAAATTCAAAATAAGTTTTGTTGATTATAAAACTCTAAACACATGAAATCAAAATTAGTTTTTCTAAGCATATGAAGCATAAATGTATATAGATGAAATCCAATATACATTAAACCATATAAACTCATTTTGATTCTATCTATACATGAAAACCATATATATTTATATTTGAAATCCAAAATCAGTTAAACTGAAAACCAAACGTATTGAAATTGTGTGTGTGTGTGAACTTGAGTATATCAACACTAGTCTATCTTACACAAGATCTAAACATAAACTAAAACTAAACAAACCAAAATCTTCTTGTAGAACTCCTTCTCCAAGCCGACTCGATCCAAACAAGATCCAAAGAGTTTGACTCCATTCGAGTGCTAGATGCGATCTTGACACACGAGCTCTGGAATTTACATGTGTTAGCTCTAAAACTCCTTTGTTGAAGCTAAATGCCTACTAAGATCTTGATTAATAACTGAAACTATATAAATACAAGATCATTAGTAAACAAACCTTCATAAGTTAGTCATCATTAAAACTAAGGTGAAAGGCCTCTGGGCTAACAGAAAGATGGTGGTATATATTAGGGTTTGAATCTCTAAGAAGAGATGATCAGATTTCTTGATAAGAGATTGAACTTGAAGAGGATTACTTGTGAAAACTATTGAACTTATTTGCTAGTGACACTTATTGAACAAAAATATGTTTTTCTTTTCTTATTTTTTTCATTATTTTTCAGTTATCCTTATTTTTTTATCCTTATTCCTTAATCTTTTTATATTGTTTTCTTTAAATTTTGTGGGTACATTCACTGTAAACTCTCACGAGACAACACTCGTCCACTAAAGATAACCTAGGGATTTAACGGCTCGTTGCACATGCTAAATGCAACCGTGATTCCTACGAAAGTGAGTTAGGATTTTTATTTTATTTTTAAGATTTTTTTTTAGTTTTTCTTTTACTTTTAGAGAAGGATTTTGCTTGAGGACTAGCAAAAGTTAGGTATGTGTGTGATAATTGTGATTATCATCTATATTTTGTACCACTTTTATATGTCTTTTGCTACACATTTTATGTTGCATGAGTATTTTTGCTTATATTTATGCAGAATTTAGGTCAATGAGTAAAAGATTGAGAAAAAGTAGAAATTCAATGTTACAGAGATGATTGCAGTAGTATATTTCAAGATCCAAACATCTAGAGACCTAATACACTTGCCAAATGAGTCTATAAAATATTAAAATATGAAGAAGCATCTAACAAAATTTGAGGTCAAATCAAGTCAAATTTCTGCTGGGTGGCCGAAATTTCGGCTGAGTAGCCAAACACTGTTTAACAGATAGCAGACTCAGATTCAGACTCGGATTTAGACTGTATACCTTTTAGTATTTTGATCATAACTTTTGATACACAAATCTAATTTTGATGATCAAGATGCTACGAAAAGAGAACTTAAAGGGTTATAATTCTTATGTTGACAACTATTTCCAATTCAGTTGTATGTCGAGTCGTATTCAACAATCAACATTAACTGTCTGCAGATAAATTCTGAATTGGATTTTCACACCAAATTAAAGTTGGATTAGAAGTCCTAATGTATTCCTAATTGTAATTGGCCCTGAGATCTATATAAAGAGCTATAATCTCTCATAATTGTATCATTCTCATTATAAACTCAAACTTTATATTAGAGTTTTAGAATTCATTTTTTTAGCTTTTGGAGAAGAAATTCTGCGCATCAAAATTGAGGAAGAGCGAGGAGGCATCACCTAGGGTTTTCTAAATTGGTGTTTTCTAATCTCTTTCTCTTTCTTTTTATTATTTGATGAATTTCATATTATTTATCATGTTTGTATCTCTTTTACTATGAACTAATTCTCCATAGTTCGGGCGTTGATATAGGTTAAATATTATGTCGATATAATCTTGTTACTTTGTGCTATTCTATTATTTTGCTTCTCAAGTTTAATTTTTTGCATGATAAATTTTTATTCCCGATCTTCTTATTGTTAATTGGTGGCCAAGAATTATACGGATGGTTAGATTTAAGACCGAGAGGAGATAACCTAGCGTAGCATCATAGGAATAGAAATCACAACTTGACACGTTGAGAAGGAGAAGTTGTGCAATCATGTGAGAAAGATCTATCGTACTTAATGCTTCTTCTAACTTATAAATTTACTAGATCGAGAGATTGTAGATTCTTGAATTAGAAGATATAATTTGTCTTACTTAAGAGAGAATACTAATTAGCTTAGAGACTTTCGATTATAACATGAATAGTACGAATTCACTAGTACAAGCAAAATTTTATATCTGATTATATTTTCTAAAACAATTTTTCTAGCAGTTTTCTATCATAAAAACTAACTCTTTTTAGTTTATTGTTAGTATTTATTCTCAATCATCTTCTTAATCAATTATTCAAATAAAACTAGAAAAAATTAGTTTGATACTCAATAGACATCAATTCTCGTGGGAACGATACTTTACTTACTACTTTATTACTTGTAAATAATTGGTACAATTGCCAATTCGCAATATCAACAAGAAAGAAACCAAGATGGTCAAAGAAGAGCCTCCAAAGTTACCACAAGAAGTTTGTACTCAGCACTCAGCGTAAATCCACTAAATTAAAGAGTGCAAAAATAGAATAGTGTGTTTACTATGAAAAAATATACCGCCAAAGCAACAATGGAAAGAAATTCAAAAACTTGCACGAAACACGTTGAGGCTGAAACCTTCTACTAAAAAACCTTCTTGAAAATCAGAAAAAGTCTAACTAATGACTATAACTTAAAACGCTTCTTGGAAGGTAACCTAAAATTTTAACTTCTCTTTGTAAATTATATGATTTCTTTTTAATTTATTTTTCTTACTTTATTTTCTTTGAATTGAACCAGGTCCCCCATCCAGAAACAGAGCTATAATATGAATAACTAAGATAAGGGAGATATGTTGACCAAATCCCAAGACCAGTAGAGCCAGAGGGACGGTTGTTCAGCCGTGATATTAACGAACCAAATTCTGAAATTTGCCCAAGTGATATCTTTTCACTTACTGAATGTTTATGATTTTTTATTTATTTTATCAACATCGGTAGTTTTTGCAAACTGAGTTGATGAATTTTCTATGGTTTCACACATATTTGAAAAGTTTAATTGATCTTTGGGGATGGTATCTATTTGCACTTTTCTTATTAATTCATTGTGCTTTGCATGAGGACATGTAAAAATTTAGGTATGGGGGAAGGTCCTAGGTTTACTTTTTAGGATTTTTGAAGGATTTTAAAAAAAAAATTTGTTTTCCAATAAGTTGAACTAGTTTTAAGGTATTAAGGGACCAATAAGGTTTGATTTTTGATGGTAAAATCAATTTGATAAAATCTTTAATTTTTGGAATATAGGTGAAAATTTTGAAAATAAGTGTCATCTTGAATTTGTCTATATGATTATGCATTCTTCTTTCTTATACTTACACATGAGTTAATGCTTGGATGATGAGGACAACTAAACCTACTTTAAACATAAAGTATGTATATGTGTATATAAAAAAAAAACCTATTTATCGATTAGCTAGGTGTCTTAGCCTAAGCAAGCTTTGATATTTATGCGAAAAATAATTAGTTAAGTTTGAAAAAATATGTATTAACAATTCTAATGATCAATTAGTTAGGTATTAGGGCCTCGAGAGGCCTTGATATTTACGCGAAAGAGAATTGCGTGAGTTATATATATAAAAAGAAAAAAAAAGAAGTACTTAAAAGGCAACGAGATGGTAATACTTTGAACTTTCGTATGAATAAAATATATGTGTATATAGAAATATATTTAAGTATGGTAAAGTTTGAAACAAAAGCCCCAAGCTAAAGACTATTCACCCATTCACGAAGATGCATAGGATCAGAAAACTAAGGATGGTGTGAAAAAATAAGTTTTGAGTTTCTAGGAAAAGATGATGAGATTTCTTGATTTAAATTGAACTTGATTATGGCAACTTGTTGGAAAGTTATGGACTTATTTCCTACCTGTCACGCCCCGCTTCCCAAAATACTTGGAAACGGAGTCGCAAAGAGAGTCGGCGACGTATGTACGCGAGAAAAATATGCCATATATACATGCTAAGCCTAAAGCAACCGAAACAAGCTATACCAATCACTATGATAACATTATAACACTGTAATATAACATATAAATGATCATACATAATAACAGATGAATAAGAAATGGAATAACAACTGAAAGTGATATATAGATAATAAGGATTCAACAGAGAATAAGGTTAAGCAAGAGTACTGGTAATCAAATAGAGAAAACTTCAGGCTCCTCAAGATGCTGTGATCCTCTCTAATACTTTATCAGCAATAAATAGCCATAAATCTGAATATGTAAAACCAGGAGTCAGAACTCCTAGTGAATGTGTAAGGATAAAGGGGAAGGTGCACGTGCACATATCGTGTGAGCATAAGATGAATAAATTATAAAAATATAACAGGTAAGAGACAGTATAGATAACATCAATGAACAATAATAAAATCAATCAGTAACAAAATTAGGTGTATAACCAGGCGTGTATAGTCAAGTTTCCAACATAGCATGCATGTATCAGTAATGTTAATATATACGAGAACCACATGTACAATCAGGTCGGGAGTACAACCAGATCATGGTACATCATAGACAGTTCATTATTATTTAATATGTCAGCGAATACCAATTTTCACATGTAATAGACACATCCCATACTACGCCTATCACACGTGTCAATCAGGGTCCTAAGTTGTTGAAACTGATTGGTTAGAGACATTGTCAATGATTTAGGTGGGTCCCGTATATATCCGGAACCACGGCCCCAGATGCCTGGCGCTGAACCAGCCCCGTACCGCTAGATACTCAGTAACAGTAACATTAATAATATCAGATGGATTCCAGTCATCCCTGAAAACTCTACAGTGGAACCCTCATTTCGGCTGCGCAACCTGTATCCTAGGTCCACCCAAAATACAGACGTCTCCTCCATCAATTTTCAATTTTTTCAATCTCAGTATAAGTTATCTTTTTACATTATTATTTACTTCAGTTAAATCAGTCCATATCCATGTTCCTAGAATATTGGGACGATGCAGTGACAATTAACAGTTACAATACAGTAACAATAACAGTAATCATATACACAGTGAACAGTAATAAGAACAGTGAATAGTAACAGTAACGTGCATATAATGAATAGAGCTGTACCGAGTGTTACAGTCTAACAATATATTCTCAGTAACTTTCAGTAACATGAACAATTAAAGTAACAAGTCTAGACACTGATCCCCAAGTCATCGATATATTCATCGTCTAAATCACCGATATATCTGAATCTCAATAATTGAAATAACTACATATTCTGATACATCTAATCAAATCCCCACACTCTAATCAAATCAAGATCATCACCTACTCTCACTCTATTCAGGTCAATCACAAGATCCCAAACTCAAGTAAACATATCTAGTATATATATCTCTAAAATTCACATGTTAGGTCAACCCAATCAACGTTTATTCCTCAACCCCTAAGTCAATTTCAATCCAATTTAGTCTACTTGATAATTCCAAGATCCCTTCCTTTTAATAAGAATCTCCTATTTAATCAATAATCAATATCTGATTAAACTTTCACCTGTTTTATCATCAATAAGAGTAATCAAATCTACTGATAATGTTACTCAGATATCCACTCATATAGCTACCATCATGAACCAGTCAAATCCGAGATCTAAATCTGATTATCATCTAAGTTACACCACCAATAGTTCCAATCCCAATCAAGGTTATAACTAGAGAGTGGGACATCCTCAAGCTACATGAAATCTAGAATTGTCTACTTCTAATACTCAACATTAACAAAACATCATCTATACTCGAACGATATTATCTGTACATAAATCCAAATACTCACAATATCAATCCAACTATATCAATCCAACTACATCAATCCTATCAAAACATTATTTAAAATTCTCTGTAACAAATATAGGCCTCAAGCCAACTCCAAGTCTTGCTAAATCCAATTAAATTCTTATCTGAGTAATCACCAAATAAATAATTAACACGTCTGATAAATACTCCACATAAAATATACATCTAATCACAATCACGAACTAATCATTCCAAGATCAATCCCATAGATAGACTAACATACATCATAACTAGATCCGCTTCCGAAAGCGATAATCATCTATGCATTAAGTGGTACAAGTCTAATATCCTAAGATCAAATACAAGGTCCAAACATCTATTGCTCAAATATGAATTCAGCCAATCAATCAATAGATCGAATCAAGTCACAGTTCAGGGTACCCAATACTAGGCCTAAGCCAATAAGACAACTACCAATACATGAAATGACGCTAATAATCGCTCAAAATAACTAAATAAATAAAGTGAACACTCACTGATGTCTCATGAAGTGATATAGGTAATCAAACTGCTAAAATAAAGCAGATGGTCACATGTAATAATATAAGTAACACATAAACACTACTGACAATGGTAAATTGAGAAAATGATACAAGAGCGAATACTCACATGAAATGACGCGATTTTAAAACCAAATCTCCCTCTGGTCTTCACTGCACGAACTAGCATGAATCTACGGATCATCCCATAGGTCGATTTTCGAATTGTCAGTGTATCGAGTTCATAACGAGCACCTATCCGGATCTCCTGTTACTGAGTTCGGATCTTACGAACGTGTTCGAAACTCTATAACACGCCACCAAACACACAGAGAGAAAGGAGAATTAACACATACACACACATAATATACTCAATATATATTCATACAAGTATATCACATGTGCGTACACCCATGGGTATACCAAATATATACATATATACGAGTATACACATACATACATATCATAATACATACAAGCATACAAACGTATAAGCACTCATGCATATTCATGCATGCAAAAACACATGCATACATATTCACGTAATATATACTTATACATGCACTATAATAGAACACACATATATACATATTCACAGCAACATACTTACCCATTATTACATATATACCCCTACACTTATATTCTCAATTACAGACACTTTATTATAAATCATACATGCACATTAATGAACTCACCCACCCATATGAACATAAACAGAGAAGAGGAGGGAGAGGATGCACTCACGCAATGAGGTGTGAGGCTCAGGTTCGGCCACCGCGGAGCTCACCGAAGGCCGTGGCGGAGACGATGTTCTACTTTAGAGAGATGATGGTGGTCCGGCGGGTGCTCCGGACTCACTGGGGTTTTTCGGTGGTGCCCGACATGATGAACAGGTGCTATGGGCTGTGGATGGCTGCCAGAGTGTTGTCGGAGGTCGAGGAGGGGGCTGTGGACTTGGAGTTACTATCGTAACATGGGGAGCAGTGGCCTGGGGCTGTGGTGCTCGGTGGAGATGCCGTGGGGGTTGGGCCCTGGAGTGGACTGCCGGGTAAGCAAGAGGAGGAGGGAAGGGACTCCGGGCTGGTTGGCTCCACAGGATGCGGTCAAGGAGGGGGCGGCACATGGCCTGGAGGTGTTTGTTGTGAGTCTCGTCGAAGATGAGTGGGAGCCTGAGGGAGTCCTTGTTGCCCTTGGTTCTCAGCAAGGAAGAGAAGGTGGGGGATGGAGAGGGCCACGACATGGGGATGGGCGGTGCGCCGTGGGGGCTGCTAGGGCTGCAGAGGAGATGGGGGTGAGCCAGGTCTGCGTGTTGAGGAGGGGCTCAGTCAGTGCATCACGGTGAAGAATCTGTAGGCGGAGGACTGTTGTGGGTGGCGCGACAATGGCGTATGTTGGTGGTTATCCGGGGGTGTTGCCGTGGAGGAGATGTAGGAGGGTGGTGTGGTTATGGCTGTCAGGGGAGAGGTGGTACGGAGCTCCTCTACGCGTGGCCAAGTAGGAGGGGAGTTGCTTGGCCAAGGAGGGGGAAAGAAAAGATATGGAGAAAGTAATATATGAGAGAGAGAGAGAGAGAGAGAGAGCGAGGACGTGAGTAAGAGAGTGGGAGGACGTGAGTGAGAGGGGAGGGGAGCAGGTGGAGACGTGGGGAAAAGAAATGGGATGCAGGATGGGGGAGTGTTGACACTCTAAAAAGATAAACTCTCAGACAAGCTTTTCTCAGTCTGAATGATGTCTAACTTGTCGACATTTACAAAAGACAAGTCGCAGACAAGCTGACGACCAGTTCTGCCCATCGCTGAGGGACAAATCAGCGACTTGGACTCTACTGATCTAGTAAAGCAGACAGATGCCAGTGTTGCCTTTGAAGAGACCTAAGCAGGCCTAAGATGCTGAGTTGCTCAACACTTTACATCGTATGAGCCCAAAGGGATAGCCTCGTCTGAGAGGTGATTAGTATCTAAAACTGCATATTTCATACCACATCTTCACATTTATTTCATATTAAATTCTGCTAATAATATCTCTGTTGTATATTTCTAGGTCCACGGTGTGCAATGAAGAAGAAGACCCTAAATCACTATTTAATGGGTGACTAAAGGCCTATAATATAACCATTGACTTTGGAGAGCAGTTTCGTCAAAACCAGGGGCCCAAAACCAAAAACCAGAACACGCAGCCAACATAGGCACAAACTAGCAGCGCGCAGCAGGCGACACTGCGCGCGCCACTCCAGTGCAGCCACGAAAACGTGACTTTTGTCGCGTTTTCGCAGCCATACAGGTGCGGCCGCGCCCGTAGTTTGGGCCAGGGGTTGTCCCCCTGGCCCCCGTTCCCCTGGTGTCTATAAGTACCCCCAGGGTTCTGAAGATGGGAAAAAAAGATAGAGAGTAGTGTAGTATTCATTCCATATTGTAGTTTAGGTAGTTTAGGTTAGTTCTTCTTCCTCTTTGTATTTTCATTTATTTTAGATCTTGTAATAAGAAAGAGAGTAGTACATAGGATGAAAGGAAGGGTTCTTGTAATGAAAGGTGACAATCTATGAAAGGATCCCTCTTTATCTCTATTGATTTTCTTCTCTCTGACTCTTTACATGTTTAGCTAATTTTCTTTTATAGCAACTAACTACTAACCACTAACTTGCTAACTTCTTCTTTGATAATCCACATGAATCTAATAGCCTCTACTTGACCTTGCTCTTGCAAGAGCCATTGATGGCTCATGATGATAGATCTAACACTTTAACATCCTAACATTCTAACATGCTAACATTACTTTACTCCATGCTTACTATTATTTAGTTTTGATGGTTTAAGTGTAGCTTGAACTTGTTTTGTTGAGTTTGGATGTGAAAGTTATCGTATGGGTTATGCTTCGAAACGCTTTTGAACCAAGGACTAGTGATGGCTAAGGATACATGTCAAGCAACTATCATTAAGAGATTAGCATGGTTAGTGAAGCCATTAGCAGTTAGTAGCCATAAGTTTTCTTTTTTTTCACTTTATTTTAGATATATGAACAAAAAAGTCACAAATACCACTTTTCTATGTTTCCCACTTCTTCATGTTTCACCGTACTTCTCTTTTCCAATCTTGTTTTCTTTTCTTTTCATTCTTTAAAACATTGAAGAACTTTTAACATATACGTGAACATTTCGGTAAAGCTTCTATCGCTTCCCGTCCCTGTGGATTCGACTCGTTTTAGCCACTATGCTATAATGGAAGTATCAATGAAGCCAAAGCACACACACTTTATATCTTGATTTCAAAACATATACTTTTTGCGTGCAATTTTACCCCCGATCAAATTTGGAGTCATTGCCGGGAGAGGCTAAGTTTGAGAGGATAAATTTGTCTATTTTCACCTTGAAACTTTTTATAGCTCCAGAGAGCTAACTTATAGCTTCGCCTGAAGCTAATTCTATCTTCGCTGGAAGCTTTCCTGATAGCTTCGCATGAAGCTCTTCATAGCTCCACAGAGAGCTAACTTACAGCTTCGCATGAAGCTAATTCTAACTTTGCCGGAAGCTTTCTTGATAGTTTCGCATGAAGCTCTTCATAACTCCACAGAGAGCTAACTTATAGCTTCAATTGAAGCTAATTCTAGGTTCGCCGAAAGCTAATTCTAGCTTCATCGGAAGCTTTCTTGATAGCTTCACATGAACTTTTTTATAGCTCCACAGAGAACTAACTTACAGCTTCGTCTGAAGCAATTCTAGCTTCGCTGGAAGTTTTCTTGATAGCTTCGCATGAAGTTTTTCATAGCTCTAGAGAGCTAACTTACAGCTTTATCTGAAGCTAATTCTAGCTTCGCTGGAAGCTAATTCTAACTTCGCCGGAAGCTTTATTGATAGGCTAGCTTCGCATAAGGAATGTAACCACCCCACAAAGTTAGTGGGGAGTTTATAGGTAGTTACACCCATGTCCCCTCATTAAAAGGAGACAATTAAGGGAATTATAACTCCTTATTTCCTCGTGGGGGAGTTAATGGGTAGTTACA
The DNA here is from genome assembly GCA_038442645.1 of Agave tequilana. Taxonomy (NCBI): domain Eukaryota; kingdom Viridiplantae; phylum Streptophyta; class Magnoliopsida; order Asparagales; family Asparagaceae; genus Agave; species Agave tequilana. The sequence continues at coordinate 132,729 of JAVJIF010007664.1, forward strand.
CCCATATCCCCTCATTAAGAGGAGCCAATTAAGATAATCATAACTACTTATTTCCTAGTGGGGGAGTTAATAGTAGTTACACCCATGATCCCTCATTAAGAGGAGATAATCAAGGGAATCATAACTCCCTATTGAGCCTATAAATAGCCCACTAGTAGGCTAGGCTCGTATTCTTGAAGAAATTCAAGTCCAAGAGGCTTTTTGAAGAGCAAAAGCCTTTTTGGTGCCTTCAAAGCTTAAGCCAATAAGAGATCTACTCTCTCGCTTCTAAGAATTCAGAGAATCACTTCTCTAATTCTATAAGGATCAATTCAGAATGCTATTTCCCTAAGATCTTCCTCCCTCTCAAGAAATTTTCGAAACAAGGTGAGAATGAATTCCCAAGCAGTAGCATTCGAAGATTGATCGCTCGCATCGTCAACAAGACAAAGTGATCACGTGCTGATCAGACTCCCACCGGCACACTTTCTCAGAAATCTCAGAGGAGGTCTACTTATAATTTTCTTTTTTTCTTTAAAGAAATACTTGTAATTTCGCTCCTCAATCTCTTTTCTAAGTTTTTCTCTATCAATTTTCAATGAAAAATAAGATGACGACTCCGCTGGGAATGTATTCTCCACTGCTGAGAATCAAGTATCGTAATGTGACGATCAGACCTTCAAGTCTATTGCTGAGACGCTGGACATTCACTTTGACCAAGAGAGATTTGAACAACTTCTCTCTAGGGGTAGCACAAACCCCCTACATGTGTGCAAGCACAGGGAGGTCAGCGTAGCCAGAGCCCCTCTGGCTACCTCTTAGAAGTAAGTCTCTGTTTAGACAAATAAGGCTCTCTCCAAGCCAATTACAGTCTCAGGCGAAGCTAAACAGACTCTATGCAAGTCTAGTACAGTATCAGCAGAGACTAACGTAGCCTCGCGCTAGCATGTTAACACTGTGCGCGAAGCTATAAAGGTTCCTTGTGAACCTAAAATAGCCTCTGCTAAGGCTATATGGATTGCAAAATTCATAATCATATGCGAGGCTAAAGATAGATCTCTTGATTCAGCTTCCTGCGAAGCTAAAATAGTCTCTGACTGCAAGACTATTTCAGCTCTACACAGAGCTAAGCCCTGCAAGTCTCGCGAGGCTAAAGGTATAGCACCTTGTGCTAACAGCGAGGCTATTGCAGCCCCGCTTACATCATCAGCACTATTGGGCAGTGCTAGGCTCGTCGCTAGCAGCAGAACCAAAGCATTATATGCTCGATAGCTTCATCACGCGAGGCTAAGATCAAAGCACTTCTGTGTGCTAAAAGCATTGCGGATTCAGCGTCGCTCCCACTGATAGTACTAAGTGCTAAAAAAATTCTTAGCCGCGAGGCTTGAACTAAAGCACTAAGTGCTAAGGATCTTAGTCGCGATGTTAAAAATAAAGCACCACTGAGTGCTAACAGTGAGGCTAGTTCAGCTTCACTCAAGAGAGGAACTCTGCACAGCAGAGCTAAACTCGCCTTCAAAGATAGAGCTAAAATAGTAGCTTCGCCTTATGAAGCTACTCTTTCAGGCGAAACTATCCTAGCTTCGCCTATAACCCAAAAGAAAGTCTTCAAGGCGAAGCTCAGGGTTTCTCAATCCAAGCGGGCTAACATTCAGTTTTCCTGAGTCTCTATGTTGGATTAGTTGGACCCAGGTAACATAGATTTGCAGGATTATCTGAGCAACAAGTGAAAATTCCACTCCGAAAAGTCAGTCCACATCTCGCCATCTCAGTGCAGACAAGCAGGGTTTCAACCTGTGAAGGTATATTCCGTCCACTGTTGTTTGAGACCAATCCTCACAACTTCTCCTCCAACCCAATAATCTTTGTTCAACCGGCTTTCAGTTCAAACTTCTGAGAGACCCAAGTCTGGAAAAAAGAAGACAATGAAGGTGCCTCACCTTGCAGCTACCTCTGTCAACATGATAAGCACAGGAAGGATCTACTACGGTCTCAAAGAAGAAAATAGGGGATTTGCACTCCCTCATTCAGTTCTCTAGGTCCCGACTATAGCCCCGGCTTAGGTCAGGTTCTGGTCTTAAAAAAGGTGCATTCCAAGGTACAATACCCTATAATTATGGACAATCTTCTTCCTTAGAAGCTATGTTGTCAAAACCATTGAAACACCAATTTCAATGGTCCGATGATGAAGAAGCAGCCAGCGGCTACGCTACCTCCGCCACCATCAGCTATGTGCGGGCAAGGTTTGTATCAGCTAACATGGCTGATAACAATAATGATGATGATTTCAGTCATCGCAAGGAGGCACAAGAGCAGACTTCCAAGGCCCACAAGAATCCTTGGACAATATCCAACAAATATTGGCTTAGCTCCTAACAAACCCGAGCAATGATAACATAACCGGTAGTAATCACGTAAATGAGGAGAACAATAACAATGAATCTCGTAAGACCGATCATTCAAAAGAGGGCTCTTCAATCGATGCCAAAGTGATCAAAGGCATCCAAGCTCAGATCGCATCCCTGGCCCAAAGGGATAAACTGAAGAAAGTAGGGCAGTCCGTCCTTACCCTTGGAATGGGATTCAGTCTCATATCCGTCAAAGTTCAAGCCACCAACGTTGCACTCGTATGATGGCAAGAGCTCACCAAATCAGCACATTTACTACTTCCAATTGCAAACCGGCAATATAGTAGGTAATGATGCTATCACGGCCAGACAGTTCATTGGCACCCTCAAGGGGGTAGCCTTTGATTGGTTCAGGAGTCTCCCCGTGAACTCCATCAATTCCTGACTCGACTTGAAAACTCGATTCCTCTCCTGATTCTACGAGGATGATACTGAGGTGACCATGAACACGCTCCTTTCAGCAGTCCAGAGAGGAGGAGAATCTGTACGGGATTACATAGAGAGGTTCTACAACCTTTCTTTTTGTGCTCTGCAAGTATTCCCTTGCCTATATTACTTCAGACGTGTAGGCATAACTTTCTCGACAAAGTGAAAGTTCGCATGGGCGCCGTCAAAGCCCACACTTAGAAAGAGCTTATTGAACAAGCTGAGATAGCTGAAAAATTAGCTAAAAAGTTTGAGACCCCAAAAGCAGGTGAGGAATCAACAGCAAAAACTATGACATGGTTGAATCTTCTGATACGTCTGCATTGGAAGTATATGGAGGAACTCAATCAAAGAGGGGTAACTCCAACAGAACTTCAGAGTATCAGAGACAATACTCCTTCAAAGATGAGTATGCGGTGACACTTTTTCAGTTGCTTAACAAAGGCAACAAGCTCAAGTTGCCAGAGACTAGACGCCCAGACGAAGTGGGACGAACTAATGATCCTAACTATTATCTTTTCCATAGGATGGTCCATCATCCTACTTGCAGGTGCAAAGTCCTCAAGGACAAAATCCAAGCGTTGATTGAAGCGAGTGTTTTGACTGTGAAGTCAGAACATAAAAGGACCACTGTCTAACCCCTATCCTGAAAGGGAGTATGGAGGTAGTTAACTGTACTTCCAAAAGCCATAGGTCTTATCCCATTAACGGCTAAAGCAATGGGACTCAAGCCAGCCCAAAACTAAAGGCAATTCTTGCAATGTCTTTCGCAACATATAACACCGCACCAGCAATTCTTCTTAGCAGCTATAAAGAGGAGAAAACTATCTCAACCGCTATTTGATAGCCGATAGGTACTAGGTCTGGCAAATAACTTGCGACAGTACAACTAGACCCCGACGAGGCACAACAGCCAACGACGTCGGGAAATGCGCAGGGGGTGGAATATGTCATTCCACCAATCAAATAAGGACAACCTTTTATAGCAGAGACAGTCTACTCGAGTGGAGATTATCGCCTAGCGAATCCAAATGGTGACATGTTCCTGATGTCAATCAATGACAAGTGCTATCCATGATCACGTTAACACTATACCTCTGATCAAAGAAGTACTATACATGATCATGTTAATATTACACCTCGATCATTAAGTCGGGCTCGTCTGACTGTTTCATCTCCTCAAGGAGTCCCTTTCCAAAAGTGGAATCAATTTCAACCATCTCTGCATTCTTCTTTCGACAAATCAATTCGATTTCATGATAATCTTGAATGATCCGAATTCATCGCAGAAGGTTCGTGATGCATCCTTGCAGGACCTTTCTAATGTTTCCACATTCATGCTCAGATTCGATGATCAACTGTGACAAAAGTCTTGATTATGAGGAACAAAAGTGAAACTCCACGAGGAATCTCGACTTACTCGATATATTCCCTGTGAAGTTTGTACTCTATATCTAGACATGAAGATCAGCTGAGAACTAGAGTCTTGATGAGCAAAATGTGACGCTCCACGAGAAATATCGATCTACCCGACAAATTTCTCGAGAAGTGTAGACTTAACTCTTAATCCCCAGTGAGATTTTAGAGGTCACAAGTGGAATACAGAAATGTTCACTTCATGTGACACGATCTGAAACCTTCGGTGAATAAGACTAGAGAAAAATATTGACTTCTAAGCCCAATATAAAATCCTTAACAACTCATCATGCTGAGGGGAATAGTATGACTAGCCCAACTCAAATGGTAGTTGGTAAAGGCATACCAAATCCATTGACAGCTGAGGATTTGCTAAAAATCCTAATGGACCTGATCCCGCTTTTCCCACCAAAGTCCCCTACCAATTCCCGTCCATGGAATGGTAGGACCATAAAAAACTGTATTCTTTTTCCTAATAACAGATCAGAACTATCATGCTTAAAGCTCACGCCTCTGACAGTAAAACTTTTGCCTGACGGATCTTTCTAATATCCCCAGCAGATTAAACTCTACTTATCATTCTCTTCAATAGAATGATAGGTCTACTCAAATTGTTATTATGTTCAAACACCTCAACAATAAATAAATCCTTGTCATGTTAACATCACACCTCTGGCAGGTTGCTTTACAAATCCCTAAGCAGAGAAACTATCACGATCACTTCTGACAAAATCTCTTTCTTATTCTCCAGCAAGAGATTTGGTTGTTCCGTTAATGATTACCTCTGATAACTTTTTAGAGAATAATCCTTCCCTATTGAATCTCAACGGAGTTCGTATTGTCACGTTAATTATTACCTCTGACATATAATCTCTTATATGATTCATTTTCTAACTCTCCAGCGAGTTTATAGTAGACTCTCTTTAAAGTCTATTATTTCCCTTTCAGTCCCTAGTGGATCTTCTTGGTTGTCATGTTAACAATACACCTCTGATAATTTCTTTCAAATTATATTCGAAGGAAAATACCAATTTCCCCACGGAATTTATGATCAAATTCTATCCCCCCCAATGGAATTATTTCTTTTACCGTTATGTCCAGCTTGTCACCTCTGAACGGTAGAAATCCTGAGCTTGGTGATTTCTCAATCGGTTATGTCCATATTACCTCTGAACCGACGGATAATCAAATCTCATCTTTCAGTCCGATAAGGACTACTTCTTTGTCGTTATGTCCAGTGTGCCACCTCTGAACGGCAGGGCTCTGAGTCTAGCAACTTTCAATCAGTTATATCCATATTACCTCTGAACTGACGGATGTATAGATCTCTCCTTTATTATGGTACTCTAACTATCATGTCCAGTTCATCACCTCTGAACAGACGAGTCCATAACTTTATTCTCCTTCCCCCCGTCAGTGCCGGGAGTTCTTGTTGTCATGTTAATACGACTACCTATGAATAATGAATTGTGAATCTAATGTCTCTTAGTTGGTCATGTCCATATTACCTCTGAACCGACGGGTGCCCAGATCCAATTCACCCTTGCAATCCCTAGTGGGCTAACTGCTAAGTTAATGCGACAATCTCTGGCAGTGGATTCGGAGTTTAGTGTGTCTTAGTCTATCATGTCTAGTTTATCACCTCTAAATAGACGGGTCTCTAAAATCGGATTCACCTCCATGTTGTCATCATGTCCAGATCATCACCTCTGAATGACAAAATTCTGAGCTTTGTGGCTTCTCAATTGGTCATGTCCAATTCATCACCTCTGAACCGACAGATAGCCAAGTCTCCCCTTTTGTTTACTGTTATGTCTAGTTCGTTACCTCTAAACAGTAAACACTCCGAGTTTGATAATTTCTAATCGGTTATGTCCAGTTCGTCACCTCTGAATCGATGAATATCCAATTTCACCCTTCTTTGTCCTTATGTCTAGTTCATCACCTCTGAACGACAAGGCTTCGTGTCTGGTGATTCTTGATTAGTTATGTCCAATTCGTCACCTCTGAACTGACAGATACCCAGATCTAATTTTTCAGTCCGGTAGGGACTCTTCTCGCTGTTATGTCCAGTTTATCACTTCTTAACAGCTAATCCTCTTTCAACGATTCCTAACCTATTATGTCTACATTACCTCTGAACAGACGGATTCCTAGATCTACTCCATTTTGAACACCCGAGGCAATTCAAATATTTCAAAATTCGATCCATCCCATTCTGAATTTACGAAAACTTTGAAGGGGGTTTTGTTGACACTTTAAAAAGATAAACTCTCAGACAAGCTTTTCAACTGGTCTGAACGATGTCTAACTCGTCGACATTTACAAAAGACAAGTCGCAGACAAGCTGACGACCAGTTTCTGCCCATCCCGAGGGACAAATCAGCGACTTGGACTCTACTGACCAATGAAGCAGACAGTAAGTCAATGTTGCCTTCGAAGAGACCTAAGTAGGCCTAAGATGCTGAGTTAGCTCAACATTTAACATCGCATGAGCCCAAAGGGATAGCCTCGTCTGAGAGGCTAAGTTTGTCTAGTTTTGCCTTGAAACATTTTATAGCTCCAGAGAGCTAATTTATAGCTTCACCTAAAACTAATTTTAGCTTCGCCGGAAGCTTTCCTGATAGCTTCGTATGAAGCTCTTTATAGCTCCACGAGAGCTAACTTACAGCTTCATCTAAAGCTAATTCTAGATTTGCCGGAAGCTTTCTTTATAGCTTCGCATGAAGCTCTTCATAGCTCCACAGAGAGCTAACTTACAGCTTCGCCTAAAGCTAATTCTAGCTTCGCCGGAAGCTAATTCTAGCTTCGCCGGAAGCTTTCTTGATAGCTTCGCATGAAGCTCTTTATAGCATCATAGAGAGCTAACTTACAGCTTCGCCTGAAGCTAATTCTAGCTTCGCTAGAAGCTTTTTTGATAGCTTCGCATGAAGCTTTTCATAGCTCCAAAAGCTAACTTATAGCTTCACCTGAAGCTAATTCTAGCTTCGCCGGAAGCTTTCTTGATAGGCTAGCTTCGCATGAGGAATGTAACCACCCCACTAAGTTAGTGGGGGGAGTTAATAGGTAGTTACACCCATGTCCCCTCGTTAAAAGAAGTCAATTAAGGGAATCATAACTCCCTATTTCCTAGGGGGAAGTTAATGGGTAGTTATACCAATGTCCCCTCATTAAGAGGAGCCAACTAAGGGAATCATAACTACATATTTCCTAGTAGGGGAGTTAATGGGTAGTTACACCCATGATCCCTCATCAAGAGGAGACAATCAAGGGAATCATAACTCCCTATTGAGCCTATAAATAGCCCACTAGTAGGCTAGGCTCATGGTCTTGAAGAAATTTAAGTCCAATGGGCTGTTTGAAGAGCATAAGCTTTTTGGTGCCTTCAAAGCTTAAGCCAACAAGAGATCTACTCTCTCGCTTCTAAGAATTTAGAGAATCACTTCTCTAATTCTACAAGGATTAATTCAGGGTGTTAATACCCTAAGATCTTCCTCCCTCTCAAGGAATTTTCGGAACCAGGCGAAAAGGAATTCCCAAGCAGTAGCATTCGAAGATTGATCACTCGCATTATCAATAGTACAAAGTTGTCGCGATCCCTAGAAATCTCAGAGGAGATCTACTTGTAATTTTCTTTTTTCTTTAAAAAAATACTTATAATTTCGCTCCTCAATCTCTTTTGTAAGTTTTCCTCTATTAATTTTCAATGGAAAATAAGATGGCGACTCCGCTGGGGAATGTATTCTCCATTGCTGAGAATCATGTGTCGCAATGCGACGATCAGACCTTCGGGTCTATTGCTGAGACGCTAGTCATTCACTTTGACCAAGAGAGATTTGAATAACTTCTCTCTAGGGGTAGCACAAGCCCCCTACATGTGTGTAAGTACAGGGAGGTCAACGTAGCCAGAGCCCCTCTGGTTACCTCTTGAAAGCAAGTGTCTATTGAGACAAATAAGGCTCTCTACAAGCCTATTACAGTCTCAGGCGAAACTAAACAGACTCTATACGAGTTTAGCATAGTCTCAGCAGAGACTAACATAGCCTCGCGCCAGCATGTTAATATTGTGCGCGAAACAATAAAAGTTCCTCGTGAACCTAAAATAGCCTCTACTAAGGCTACATGGATTGCAAAATTTGTAGTCATATGCGAGGCTAGAGATAGATCTCTCGATTCAGTTTCTTGCGAAGCTAAAATAATCTCTGACTGTAAAACTATTTCAGCTCTACACAGAGCTAAGCCCTGCATGTCCCGCGAGGCTAAGGGTATAGCACTTTGTGCTAACAGCAAGGCTATTGCAGCCCAACTTACATCATCGCACTACTGGGGCAGTACTAGGCTCGCCGCTAGCAGTAGAACCAAAGCATTATATGCTCAGATAGCTTCATCATACGAGGATATGGCCAAAGCACTAATGTGTGCTAAAAGCGTTGTGGATTCAGCGTCGCTCCCACTGACAGCACTAAGTGCTAAAAAAATTCTTAGCCCCGAGGCTAGAACTAAAGCACAAAGTGCTAAGGATCTTAGCCACGATGTTAAAAATGAAGCACCACTGAGTTCTAACAGCGAGGCTAGTTCAGCTTCACTCAAGAGAGGAACTCTGCGCAGCAGAGCTAAGCTTGCCTTCAAAGACAGAGCTCAAATAGTAGCTTCGCCTTATGAAGCTACTCTTTTAGGCGAAGCCATCCTAGCTTCGCTTATAGCTCAAAAGAAAGTCTTCAAGGCTAAACTCAGGGTTTCTCAACCCAAGCAGGCTAACATTTAGTTTTCCTGAGTCTCTATGTTGGATCAGTTGGACCCAGGTAACATAGACTTGCGGGATTATCTAAGCAATAAGTGGCAACTCCACTCTGAAAAGCTATCCACATCTCGCCATCCCAGTGCAGACAAGCAGGGTATCAACCTGTGATGGTACATTCTATCCACTGTTGTTAGGGACCAATCCCCACAACTTCTCCGCCAAGCCACCAATCGGTGTTCAGCCGGCCATCAGTTGAAACTTCTGAGAGACTCAAGTCTCGAAAGAAGAAGACAGTGAAGGTGCCTCATCTCACAGCTGCCTCTGTCAACATGATAAACAGAGGAGGGGATCTACTACGATCTCAAAGAAGAAAACAGGGGATTCGCACTCCCTCATTCAGTTCTCCAAGTCCCGACTATAGCCCTGGCTTAGGTCAGGTTCTGGTCGAATAAAAAGGTGCCTTCCAAGGTACAATACCCTATAATTATGGACAATCTTCTTCCTCAGAAGTTATGATGCCAGAACCATTGAGACACCAATTCTAATGGTCCGATGATGAAGAAGAAGCCAGTGGCTACACTTCCTCCGCCACCATCAGCTCTGTGCGGGCAAGGTTTGTATCAGCTAACATAGCTGATAACAACGCTGATGATGATCTCCGTCATCGCATGGAGGCACAGAAGCAGACTTCCAAGGCCCAGCAAGAAGCCTTGGATAATATCCAACAAATGTTGGCTCAGCTCCTGACAAACCGGAACAATAATAATACAACCGGTAGTAATCACGTAAATGAGGAGAACAATAACAATAAACCTCCCAAGATCGATCATTCAAAGGAGGGCTCTTCAATTGATGCCAAAGTGATCAAAGGCATCCAAGCTCAGATGCACCCCTGGCCCAAAGGGATGAACTGAAAAAAGTAGGGGCAGTCCGTCCTTACTCCTTGGAATGAGATTCAGTTCCATATCTGCCAAACTTTAAGCCATCAACATTACACTCATATGATGGCAAGAGCTCACCAAATCAGCACATTTACTACTTTCAATTGCAAATCGGTAATGTAGTAGGTAATGATGCTATCACGGCCAGACTGTTCATTGGCACCCTCATGGGGGTAGCCTTTGATTGGTTCAGGAGTCTCCCCGCGAACTCCATCAATTCCTGGCTCGACTTGAAAACTCGATTCCTCTCCTGATTCTACGAGGACGATACCGAGGTAACCATAAAATCACTCCTTTTAACAGTCCAGAAAGGAGGAGAATCTGTACGGGATTACATAGAGAGGTTCTGCAACCTTTCTCTTATGTGCCCTGCAAGTATGCCCTTGCCTATGTTACTTCAGAAGTGTAGGCATAACTTTCTCGACAAAGTGGAAGTTCTCATGGGCGCCATCAAAGCCCACACTTGGAAGGAGCTTATTGAACAAGTTGAGATAACTGAAAAATCAGCTAAAAAGTTTGAGACCCCCAAAACAGGTGGGGAATCAACAGCAAAAACTATGACACGGCTGAATCTTCTGATACGTCAGCATTGAAAGTATATGGAAGAACTCGATCAAAGAGTAACTCCAACAGAACTTCAGAGTATCAGAGACAATCTCCTTCAAAGATGAGCATGTGGTGACACTTTTTCACTTGCTCAACAAAGGCAACAAGCTAAATTTGCCAGAGGTTAGACGCCCAGACGAAGTGGAATGAACGAATGATCCCAACTATTGTCTTTTCCATAGGATGGTTCATCATCCTACTTGCAGGTGCATTTTCCTTAAGAACAAAATCCAAGCATTAATTGAAGCGGGTATTTTGACTCTGAAGTCAGAACATAAAAAGTCCACTACCTAACCCTATCCTAAAAGGGAGTATGGAGGTAGTCAACTGTACTTTCAAAAGCCATGGGTCATATCCCATTAACGGCTAAAGCAAATGGGACTTAAGCCAGTTTAAAGCTAAAGGCAAGTCTTGCAATATCTTTCGCAACATATGACACCGCACCAGTAACTCATCTCAGTAGCTATGAAGAGGAGACAACCATCTTAACCGCTATTTAATAGCCGACAGGCACTAGGTCTGATAAATAACTTGCGACAGTACAACCAGACCCTGACAAGACACAACAGCCAATAACGTTGGAAAATGCACAGGGGGTTGGAATATGTCATTCCACCAATGAAATAAGGACAACGTTTTGTAGTAGAGGAAGTCTACTCGAATGGAGCTTATTGCCTAGCGAATCCAAACGGTGACACGTTCCTGATGCCAATTAACAACAAGTGCTATCCATGATCACGTTAACACTATACCTCTGATTAAAGAAGTACTATATATGATCATGTTAACATTACACCTCTGATCATCAAGTCGGGCTCATCTGACTGTTTCATCTCTTCAAGGAGTCCCTTTCCACAGGTGGAATCAATTTCAACCATCTCTGCATTCTTCTTTCGGCATATCGATTCGGCTTCACGATAATCTTGAATGGTCCGAATTCATCGCAGAAGGTTCGTGATGCATCCTTGTTGGACCTTTCTAATGTTTCCACATTCATGCTTCAGATTTGATGATCAACTGTGACAAAAGTCTTGATTATGACGAACAAAAGTGAAACTCCACGAGGAATCTCAACTTACTCGATATATTCCCTGTGAAGTTTGTACTCCATATCTAGACACCAAGATCAGCTGAGAACTAGAGTCTTGATGAATAAAAGGTGACACTCCATGAGAAATGTCAATCTACCCGACAAATTTCCCGAGAAGTGTAGACTTAACTCTTTAATCTCCAGTGAGATTTTAGAGGTCACCAATGTCATACAGAAATGTTCACTTCATGTAACACCATCTGAAGCATTCGGTGAATAAGGCTAGAGAAAAATATTGGCTTCTAAGCCCAATATAAAATTCTTAACAACTCATCATGCTGAGAGGAATAACATGACTAGCCCAACTCAAACGGTAGTTGGTAAAGGCATCCCAAATCTGTTGATAGCTGAGGATTTGCTAAAAATCTTAAGGGACCTGATGTCGCTTTTCTCACCAAAGTCCCCTACCAATTCCCGTCCATGGAATGGTAGGACCACGAAAAGCTGTATTCTTTTTCCTAATAACAGATCAGAACTATCATGCTTAAAGCTCACGCCTCTGATAATAAAACTTTTGCCTGACGGAGCTTGCTAATATCCCCAGCAGATCATGTTGGCCCAAAGGCCCATCACTCTAGTTTTGATGATAATTAACTCATGAAGTTATAATACTAATGATCTTGTATTTAATTAGTGTCAGATATTTGATTAAGATCTTAGTTGGTATTTAGCTTCAACAAAAGATTTCAAGTCAAAGTTTTGGAGGTAGCACGTGTTAATTCAAGAGCTTGCACATCAAGATTGCATCAAGTACTCAAGAGGAATCTAGCTTACTGGATCAAGGTTTGGACCAAGTAAAGACGGAAAAGAAGACTTTCAAGAGAAGATCTCCAAGAAGACATGTGTCTTGTTTGTAAGTATCAAGATTTTGTGTATAGATAAAATGTAAAGGATAGATTAGTTGGTGAATTGCTCAAGTACATATACACTCACACACAAGATTTAGATATGTTTTCATAAAAGAGTTTTTCGGTTGCGAAAATACCAGTTTAGTTTTTAAGCTTAAAAATATATATGTGTTTTATCTAAACTTATTTTAGAGCTTAATTTCAAAAATATAGATATTACATCATATATGTGTAGTGGATCATATCCATACACACTAAGCTTTAAAAGTGCTTAGAATATCTTGTTTTTGTATTTGAAAAAGTTTTGAAAAAATCATTTTGGAAAAATACAGAGTTTTGTTTAAGGCAAAACTTCTATATTATAAAAATTGTTCAAATGTTTGTAATATATTCTGATTTTTAATCAAACATGTTTGTATATCAAAGTATATCAATGAACTTATTTTTGTAGAATTTATGAGAATTTATTGAAGGTAAAAAAGACCATGTTTTAAATCCCAAAAGTAGTTGGACTGGCCTTCTGCTGGTCGACCGAGCCAGAAGTCGGTCGACCGGGTGGTCGACCGATGTGCATAAACATGCACAGCCAAGGGCCGGTCGACCGCCAGAGAGCCTCTGCTCTCTGAAAATGGCTCGGTCGATCGGGCGGTCGGTCGCTGGGTCATTTGCCAATTTACGGTCGACCGGCCGGTCGACTGGTGGCACAACGGTTAGAAATCTGACCGTTGGCTGATCGACCGGACGGTCGACCGACAGTAGACTAGTCTGCTGAGTTGGCCTCCAATGGCCATATTTTGGGAGACTATAAAAGGGGTTCCCTTGAACTGTTTTCTACAAGATTTCAAGAAAGTTTTTGGGTTAGTTTTTTCTACCTATCTCAGTGGTTTTCTCCACATGTTTTAGAGCCTATATTTCTAAATCAAAAGGAGAGTTTATCAAGAGTTATCAAAAGTGATTTCTTGAGTTTTTCACCACCAAATCAATCCTAGTTTTCTCACACACACTTGAGCTTTCCATTGCAATATTTATCCTATAGGAGAGTTGTTGTGAGAGTGCTTTTAGGTGATCAAGTGTTTAGATCACCAAAGTGTTCATTCTTGTATTTGAGGAGGCGGATTTGCAAGTTTGCGTTGTTTTGAGATCTAGTGAGAGCTTGGTGTATAGGTGCGGCCTCGGCAAGCTAGTGTGCTTACGGTGTGTAGTTCTTGCGGGAACAAGAGAGAGACTAGTGAGTCCAAAGAGTTCTAGTGTGAACTCGTTGTAGGTGTTGCGGCACCGAGTGATCCGGTAGGATCGGTTTTTAGTGGGAATCCTTCATAGTGTTGAAGGTTGGGACGTAGAGATGCTTGAACCTCGAAACAAATCTCCCGTGTTTGCGATTGCTCTCTCTTTCTATCTCTCACTTGTGTGATATCTTGCATGTTTACATTGCCTTTATCTTTATTTGCTTGATATACTTGTGCCAATATTGTTATATGCTTGGGGATTGACTTGTATTCAACCAAGAGAGTCATAGCGGCATCTCAACTCTTATTTAGAGTAATCTTGAGGAGTTAGTCTAGAGCCCTTCACCGGGAATTCGGCTACACTCTTTGGTTATACCTTATGTTTAGTTTAATAGTTTTTAGCTTGCATAAATAGTTTTAATTCCACATTAATTCATCATTAGATTAGCTAGTCACCTATTCACCCCCTTCCTCTAAGTGATTTCAGATCAAACTCTGCTTTTCATTCTCTTTAATAGAATGACAGGTCCACACAAATTGCTATTATGTTCAAACACCTCTAACAGTAAATAAATCCTTGTCATGTTAACATCACACTTCTGACAGGTTGCTTTACAAATCCTTAAGTGGAGAAACTGTAATGATTACTTTTGACAAAATCTCTTTCTAATTCTCCAGCAAGAGATTTGGTTATTACGTTAATGATTACCTCTGACAACTTTTTAGGGAATAATCCTTTCCTTATCAAACCCCACGATTTATTTTTGTCACGTTAATGATTACCTCTGACATATAATCTCTTATGGGATTCATTCTCTAACTCCCCAGCGAGTTTCTAGTAGACTCTTTTCAAAATCTATTATTCCCCTTTCAGTCCCTAGTGGATCTTCTTGGTTGTCATGTTAACAATACACCTCGGACAATTTCTTCCAAATTATATCCGAAGGAAAATATCAATTTCCCCACGGAATTTATGATCAGATCTTATCTCCCCAATGGAATTATTTCTTTTACCGTTATGTACAGCTTGTCACCTCTGAACGGTAGAAATCCTGAGCTTGGTGATTTCTCAATGTCCATATTACCTCTGAACTGACAGATAACCAAATCTCATCTTTCAGTCCAATAAGGACTACTTCTTTGCCGTTATATCCAGTGTGCCACCTCGAACGGTAGGACTCTGAGTCTAGCAACTTTTAATCGGTTATGCCCATATTACCTCTGAACCGACGGATGCATATATCTCTCCCTTTTTATGGTACTCTAAGTGTCATGTTCAGTTCATCACCTCTAAACAGACGAGTCCATAACTTTGTTATCCTTTCCCCCGTTAGGGCCGGGAGTTCTTGTTGTCATGTTAATACAACTACTTCTGAATAGCAAATTGTGAGTCGATGTCTCTTAGTTGGTCATGTCCATATTACCTCTGAACTGACGGGTGCCCAGATCCAATTCACCCTTGCAATCCCTAGTGGGCTAGCTGCTAAGTTAATACGACTAGCTCTGGCAGCGGATTCAGAGTTCAGTGTATCTTTGTCTATCATGTCCAGTTTATCACCTTTGAATGAGTCCCTAAAATCGGATTCACCTCCATGTTGTCATCATGTCCAGATCATCACCTCTGAATGACAAAATTCCGACCTTGGCAGCTTCTCAATTGGTCATGTCCAATTCATCACCTCTGAACTGATAGATAGCCAAGTCTCCCTTTTTGTTTACTGTTATGTCCAGTTCGTTATCTCTGAACAATAAATACTCCGAATTTGATAATTTCTAATCGGTTATGTCCAGTTCGTCACCTCTGAACCGATGAATATCCAATTTTACCCTTCTTTGTTGTTACATCCAGTTCATCACCTTTGAACGACAAGGCTTCATGTCTGGTAATTCTTGATTAGTTATGTTCAGTTTATCACCTCTGAACGACAAGGCTTCGTGTCTGGTAATTTTTGATTAGTTATGTCCAGTTCGTCACATCCGAACTGACGGATACTCAGATCTAATTTTTCAGTCTGGTAGTGACTCTTCTTGATGTTATGTTCAGTTTATCACCTCTTAACAGCGAATCCTCTTTCTAGCGATTCCTAACGTGTTATGTCCACATTACCTCTAAATAGAAGGATTCCTAGACCTGTTCCATTTTGAACACCCCAGGCAATTCAAAGTATTTAGAAATTCGAACCATCCCATTGCGAATTTACGAAAACTTTGAAGGGGGTTTTGTTGACACTCTAAAAGATAATCTCTCAGACAAGCTTTTCAACTGGTCTGAACGATGTCTAACTTGTCGACATTTATAAAAGACGAGTCGCAGACAAGCTGACGACCATTTTCTGCCCATCCCCGAGGGAAAATCAGCGACTTGAACTCTACTGATCCAATGAAGCAGACAGTAAGCCAATGTTGCCTTAGAAGAGACCTATCAGGCCTAAGATGCTGAGTTAGCTCAACACTTAATACCGCATGAGCCCAAAGGGATAGCCTCGTCTGAGAGGCTAAGTTTGTCTAGTTTCGCCTTGAAGCTGTTTATACCTCCAGAGAGCTAACTTACAGCTTCGCCTGAAACTAATTCTAACTTCACCGGAAGCTTTCTTGATAACTTCACATGAAGCTCTTCATAGCTCCACAGAGAGCTAACTTACAGCTTCGCCTGAAGCTAATTCTAACTTCGCCTGAAGCTAATTCTAGCTTCACCTGAAGCTTTCTTCATAGCTTCACATGAAGTTTTTCATAGCTCCAGAGAGCTAACTTATAGCTTCACCTGAAGCTAATTCTAACTTCGCAGGAAGCTTTCTTGATAGGCTAGCTTCGCATGAGGAATGTAACCGCCGCACTAAGTTAGTGGGGGGGAGTTAATGGGTAGTTACACCCATGTT
Source organism: Agave tequilana (assembly GCA_038442645.1). Taxonomy (NCBI): domain Eukaryota; kingdom Viridiplantae; phylum Streptophyta; class Magnoliopsida; order Asparagales; family Asparagaceae; genus Agave; species Agave tequilana. The sequence goes on from JAVJIF010007664.1 coordinate 149,286, forward strand.
CCCTCATTAAAAGGAGACAATTAAGGGAATCATAACTCCCTATTTCCTAGTGGGGGAGTTAATATGTAGTTACACTCACGTCCCCTCATTAAGAGGAGCCAATTAAGGGAATCATACCTCCCTATTTCCTAGTGGGGGAGTTAATGGGTAGTTACACCCATGATCCCTCATTAAGAGGAGACAATCAAGAGAATCATAACTCCCTATTGAGCCTATAAATATCCCATTAGTAGGCTAGGCTCGTGGTCTTGAAGAAATTCAAGTCCAAGAGGCTTTTTGAAGAGCATAAGCTTTTTTGGTACCCTCAAAGCTTCAGCCAACAAGAGATCTACTCTCTCGCTCTCAAGAATTCAGAGAATCACTTCTCTAATCCTACAAGGATCAATTCAGGGTGCTAATACCCTAAGATCTTTCTCCCTCTCAAGAAATTTTCGGCACCAGGCGAGAAGGAATTCTCAAACAGTAGCATGCAAAGATTGATCGCTCGCATTGTCAACGGGACAAAGTGGTCGCGCGCTGATCAGACTCCCACTGACACACTTTCCCAGAAATCTCAGAGGAGATCTACTTGTAATTTTTTTTCTTCAAAAAAATACTTATAATTCGCTCCTTAATCTCTTTTGTAAGTTTTCCTCTATCAATTTTCAATGAAAAACAGAAAGACGTGGGCGAAATGGTGTGAAAATAGGTGAAGTTAGGTAATAGTTAAATAAAAGTTGAGTGTTTTACATACCACACGTCAAAGTGGCATGGTGATGGAGACTTAAGGAATTGGGAGAGAGGTTACAGGTTTGAATCTGTTAACATCAAACAAAAGGTTTTGATTTTATTTCACAAGAATAAAGAGTAGAATTGGAAAATTTTAAATACTTATGTGGCATTTCCTGACCACACGCCAAAGTGGCCATGTGGTTGAGACTTGAGGAATTGGAGGCTAGGGTCAGGGGTTCGAATTTGTGAACTCTAAAAAGGAGGATTCTCTGTTTATATTTTTATTTTATTTTTATTTTAATTTCATTTTTTTCTTCTTAAACAAGTATTTAATCATTATTTTATTGGATTAAACACTATTAATACAGAAAAATCCTCAAAAATTCACAAAAAAGAAAATGTCGTCTTGAACATTGTTGTGAAATTGGATCTTCAAAATTCATCCCTAATTTTTAATTAAAAATCTCAGAGTCAGTCCGTGACACCGATCGACCTCAAATTGGGATTCTTCTCAAATAATTTCAAAAAAAATCTAGAAAATTCAAAATATTCGAAAATAATATCTTCAACTAAAACGGCCTCAATTCAGCTAACAGGATGATTAAATCGGGTATAGAATACCAGTATTGAATCACGTACATAGGAACCGAGGGTTACACTAGTGAATACTTGTTCTTAAAAAAAACAGTTTTTGACTTTTTCTTTATTTTTACTTTTTATTTTTTATTTTCAGTTATCCTTATTTTTTGTTATCATTATTTTCTTAAACTCTTTCTTTATCTTTTTATTTTTTTCTTCGAATTTTATGGGTATATTCACTGCAACCTCACGAGACAACACTCATCCACTAGGTTAACTTAGAGTTTAACAGCTTGTTGCACATGCTAAGTGTAACCATGATTCCTACGAAAGTGAGTTAAGATTTTTTTTCTTTTTAGGATTTTTATTTTTTATTTTTATATTAGGATTTTACTCGAGCACTAGTAAAAGTTAGGTATGGGGGTGTGATAATTATGATTTTCATGTAATATTATATTCTTTTTATATTATTTTTGTTACAAATTTAATTATGCATGGTAGTTCTGTTTATAATTTTACAGATATAAAGTCAAGAGCAATTTTGGAGAAAAAAACCCGAAAAGCGATGAAAAGATGAATTATAGCATGAAAACAATGATACAGAGGATCAGAGATGAAGCTAGAGGGCTCAATAGAGTCTACACAGCAACATGAAGCAGCCACAATAATTCTAGAGCCAAAAGAGCTAGTTAGACTGTCGATTAGCCGTCTTGATCACTAATTAGCCGTCCGTTAGTCAAATTAGTCAACGCGCTTTTGCCGGCTATTTTCTGACTCCGAATTGGACATGTATTGATATTTACAGTCGATTGGCCAAGATTCTCGGTTGAGTGGTCATCGCTTTGTCTCGGATTTTGACGTGATTTTTTCACAGTTTGTGTAGGATTAAGATTGATTTACCCTAAATTGTGGATTTGAGATCCAGATGTCTATATATATAGCTGTAAACTCTTGTATTATTATCAAGTTTTATATATTCTAAATTTCAATAAAGATCTTGACTTTTGGGAGAATTTGTATGGAAGAAGAAGAAGATTAGAGGACAAGCAGTAACTAAATGGTATTTTCTTTTCCTTCTATTTCCAATGTACAATTAATGAGTTTCATGTTTAAAATCATATTTTGCATCTTCTTTAACATGAGCTAAATCTCTCTAGCTAGGGCGTTCATGCAGGTATTTTAATAATAAATTGATGTTGTGGAATAGAGTTAGTTGTTCTTATTCTAATTCATGTTAAGTTTCTTTTCTCGTTTTAATGTCAATCAATTGACGATCGCAATTATAAAGATGATTAGGTTTGAGACCGATAGGCATCATAAGAATTGAAGCCACAATCTTACATGTTGAGACCGACAGGAGATACATATTGTGCAATTTTATTAGAAAATTATAGATCTTAAAGTTTATTTAGCTAGTCAATTCACTAGATCGACATATTGTGGACTCTAAACTAAAGGATAAAATTGATATTGCTCGATAGAAATAAAAGTTAAAGTAAGGTTTTTCAATTGTTAATAAGAATAAAATAAAGTTTCAAACCTAATCAACACATTAATTTAGAGTAAGAATTATCGAAATTAATTGCCCTAGCACTATTCTCATCTTAAGTCAATATTTTGATAGTGTAGAATCTTAGCTTAAGTTACTTTCAACATCAAAAATCTTTTTCTTCAAATAAAATTAGGATTAGATTAGTTAGTACTTATAGAAATGCAATCCTCGTGGGAACGATACTTTACATCATCATTTTATTACTTGAACGATTGGTGCACTTGCCAATTAGCACATCAAGCATCATAGTCAAAATTCATGTCAATAGTCAGTATATTGTTAAACATATCCACTTCTTGCAACAAACTGTTAGAACTGACCAAAAATTTAAATAATTTTGTCATCTAAATGACTTAGTAGAAAATTAATTGTACGAATGAGAAAAAACAACGAATGCTTATGAATTATATGCCGAAAATATTTGACTCTCGTCGACACCTATGAAACGTGTTGTACTAGTGACATGAAGCCCTTTGACTCATTGTTCAAATCAGGCATATGAGAGAATTTTTCATGACCTTCAGGCAATTGATGGCTCACAAAATTTTTCTCCACGTATCTATGGTATTAACGGATGAGTACAATTCAAACATAACACATGTGTCTTCATCGCCTGATATTTTCACCGCAATATTCGTGTGTAACTGGCCACTTGCATATTAAGTGAATATGATAATCGTTTAGATTAATTTTTTTAAATGTAATAGATTTTCTCTACCAATTCATGCATTGTGGTTGATTTTCTCACTATCATTGGTTTTACTATTCCATCAACACATGTTGGTTTATTCTCTTTATCTATTGTTAGTTTACCTTTAAACCAAAAAAGAAAATAGACATTCACGTTAGACATTGTACCTAATTTGATATCACGAAAAATATTACTTGTTAAGATTACTCGAAACTTCTTCGAGATTTCTCAATTGAGAATAAAATTTATAATTTCTCATTTAGCTTCATAATTTGAATAATCTAATTAAAACATAAAAGAATAAAGAAAGTAAACATAACTAAAACTCGGAGATAAATTGTTGAGAAGTGTACCAATTGTAGAAAATCGGAGAAAAATTGTTGAGATCAGTGACCTTGCAACCGACAGAGTCGAGTTCTGGTGCAGACTCAATCGCTGGGGAAAGGTCGGGATCGAGAATAGAGATGACAGGCAGGAAGACGAGATTGGTCGGGATCAAGGGCGAGGTGAGCTGACGGGAAAGATGATTCGAGTCGGGGTCGGGATCGAAAGTTGGTTCTGGTTCGGGCCACAAGAGAGAGATAGAGCGAGAGAGAGTGGTTGGGATCGTGTGCAAGGTGAGCTGCTGGGAAAGATGTCTAGGTCGGGGTCGCGAGAGAGAGAGAGAGAGAGAGAGAGAGAGAGAGAGAGACAGTAAAAAAAACTCATTGGAAACCATATAAAGGGACCTTCAGAAACTCAGACTGGCGAACTCGGACCTAAATTCGCCAAACCAGTCTAAAAAAATCCCACTGCGCGGCCCCCCAGTGTCACGCAGGTGAGGCGAAATCGCTCAACGCTTACATGGCCTGTCAGATTTCAATTTTTATAATTAAATTTTTTATAGGTCCATTTTTGTAAATAAATTTCAAAAGTGAATTTTTAAAAAATAAATCCCTAGAATAAATAAGAAAAAAGAAGCGGGCAAGTCAAAATTTCGTGAGATACCAAAAAATTGTTTTTAAGAATAATATCTCTGCAAATAACTCGATGGAAAACAAATAACATTTTCTACATATCCACCCAATTTATTAACTTTATCAGAAATAGTAGAACGGAAAATTCTTTATATATGACAAAAAATCTATCCCTGAAGCACCTGTATAATTATTGAGTTTATACCAACGAACATCAATGCATTATCCATGAAGAATAATAATGCTGAGATGATGAGAGGCGAGAAGACGAGATTGGTCGGGATCAGGCGCGGAGTGAGCTGCTGAGGAAGATGATCGGGGTCGTGATCGGAAGCGGAATCTAGTTAGGGCCACGAGAGAGACTGGTTGGGATTGGCTGTGAGGTCGAGATCGAGGTCAGGGTCAGGGTCCTGGAAGAGAGCGGGGGGGGGGGGGGGGGGACAGTAAAAAAACTCATTGGAAATCATATAAAGGGCACTTCAAAACTGGCGAATTCGGACCTAAATTCGCCAAACCCAGACCAAAAAAATCCCAATGCGTTGCAAACCTCAGTGCCATGCAGGCGAGGCGAAACGGCTCAATGTCTACATGGCCTGTCAGAGTTCGATTTTTATAATTAAATTTTTTAGAGGTATTGTTTTGCAATTAAATTTCAAAAGTGAACTTTTAAAAAAATCCCGAGAAAATCCCGAGAATGAATAAGAAAAAAAAAGAGGGCAAGTCATAACTTCAAGAGATGCCAAAAAACTGTTTTTAAGATCTCTGTAAATAACTTGATGGAAAACAAATAATATCTTCTACATTTCCACCCAATTTGTTGACTTCATCAGAAATGGTAGAATGGAAAATTCTTTGTATATGACAAAAAATCTATCCCCCAGTGACATGTACAATTATTGGGTTTATACCAAGGAACATCAATGCATTCACCATGAAGTAAAATAACTAGAGGAAAGCCTTGGTCGAGAATTCTGTGTCCTTGATGCAAATTTTTTTGTAGAGGATAAAAAATTTATCTTTATAAGAAACTCAATTTGCAGCTAAATTTTCAATAATGAATTTAATTTAAATCTCGCACCATGCCACAAAGAAACTATTGGGGGAAAGAAAAACAGTAAAGACTGTTCTATTTTTTATGAAATTCGTAGTTAAATATATCAAATATGAATTCAGGACACTGCAGCGCCCAATTTAAGTACAAAAATCATGACTTCCAAGTAAAAATTAAGAAAACAATGGGTAGTTGGTATACAGTGTTCATCCCAGAAAATTCCTAATTTTATTAATCCTTTTCAGGAAATAGATAGCATACTGTTTCCTTCAAGTCACATTTACCACATCTACGCAAAAAGATCTATGCCCCAGAATCTGGCTGGCTGATTTGTGCGGTACTTCCGGTCGATCCCTTGATCTTATCCATGTCCTCATCCGATATGATGAAATCGGACACCTGAAAGTTCTCTTGTAACCTCTCCATCTTCGAAGTCTTTGGAATGACGACAGTGTTTCTCTGGATGCCCCAGCGAAGAACAAGCTGAGCAACAGTCTTGTTATACTTCTGCGCTAATTCCTGGAATGTAAAATAACCAAGAAATACTAATCATGGATTCTGAGAAAAATCGAACAAATTTTAAAAATGAATAAGAAACAAACCCACAATCAGCAGTCAGCAATCAGATTGGTTGCAAAAGGTAGTAGTGTTACCTGGATGACAGGATCATCTAGACATGAAACAGTGCCAAACCATTCAGCATTTGCAGCAGCACCTCCAAGAGGAGTGTGTGCAGTAACGCAAATGCCATGCTTCTGACAGAATTTGACAAGAGAATCTCGTTGGAAATATGGATGTGTCTCGATCTGGTTTACTGAAGGCTTTATTTTTGAGTAAGCCAAACAGTCCCTAGTAAGGAAGATGTCGTAGTTGCTGCGCATAAGTTCAGCAACGAATCAAAATAACAATTGAATTTAGTGCATTGCCCATGATTAAATAAAAGTTGCATGAACAATTGCAACAACATCATATGCATTTGACACCAATTTCTACTGACAAAAAGATAATTGAAGAAAAATGATAATATGTAACTTACCTAGGGATAATTTCAGTCAGTAGTACTACTACTACTGAAGAAAAAAACAACACAAGTATGACATTTTGGGAAACATACCAAATTATTAAAACACCACAATGATAAATGATTTTCATTTATTCATAGTTACGATCAAATTTGTTGCATATTGCGACAACGAGACTGTTGCTCAGGTGTCCTATCAAATTTGTTGCACATCATAAAACAAAAAAATTCATCGTGAAATGTTGAGGATAAGCGAGAAGTCATATAAAATCAAAGTTATAACAACAGTAAAGTGGTAGCTTAAGTTTTTACACTGCATGTGCTCTTGAAATACATTTGAAATTAATTCTTGGGCTTACACACTGTGCCTTGAATATGATTGCATTTCAGATATCACTCCATGCTGCCCTGCCCCCCAAAACCCAGAAGAGAAAAATAATAATAAAATAAAATAAAAGTAACCACCACCATGAGACGCGTGCGACAGATTTGAGAATCTTCCAAGGTTATAGCAAAGTGATGTCTGTCCATTGACACAACACAAACAAGAACGAAAATTTTCTCTTTAGTTAAAATAGATTGATCTACAAATTTTAGGGATCTAAAAATTTTAGGCTTTATGGAGAGGATTTTGAGATAAAAACCAGGACACAAAGGACTGCTAAATGCAATAGAGGGATAGGGAATTGGTTTGGTCTATTTTATGAAAAATAAAATGATCAGGTAATATCAAACAATACATGGTTAGGTCCAGGGATCATGACAGTAAAACAAAAGATTTAGCCTTCAATTATGACTTCAAATAAGCATAGGTTTTTGGGTACTGGTTTTGCTAAAAAATAAAACCAGAAAATTTTTTTTCTTTTTCTTTTTTCTTTTCCTTTTTTTTTTTTTTTTTGGGTGGGGGGGGGGGGGGGGTGTTTAAAGTTTTCTTTCTTTCTTTCTTTCTTTCTTTTTGGCGAGGAGCTTCATAATCTTGACTCGGCATCGCATTAGAGATGGATTTCAAAAACCCAATAACGCAGCACGTGTCAAAAAAACAATGGAGGGAAGTTTTCATAGCATTATATAATCAATCAAAATTAATAGCATCTAATAATTCTAGTTGGCGACCCTAATAAGGACGTACATAGGGTCAGAATTAAAAAAAATTACAAAAATATCCCAGAGTTAAAATGGATTTAAATAGCCAAATAAAATCACACAAAATTCTAAAGCACAAATAAGATATACTAAAAATTTAAACCCAAAGCTCTAGAAATAAACTCTGTTCATCTCTTCTAGTGGCTTTTTGATCCCCATCAATTGTAGCTCTAAACTCAAGTCATTATAAAACTCAGTCATTATAGAGTATAAACAAGAATTGCATATTGAGAACAAACATCACTCATTGACATGACTTATAGTATAGGTTGTTTCCTATTTGTTTGATATCTCATTTTCTCCGTTCCAATGTAAGAAAAGATTATCAATTTATCACGATAAACTCTCCTTCAGTTCTTTCATATGACTTTGGCCAAGATAGCATACATGCGGACAGGGGAGGAGGGACATGTAGGCAAGTGTGAGCAATGCCCACACTTTTATCTCTATAACTTGCGTATAGCATGTTGGATCTACAAATTTTAAGGAAAAATCTCTCTTTTTTTAACATATTTTCCACAGAAAATTATAGTTACAAAAATTATTTTCTTATCTAATTTAGAGATCAAATCTAACTACTCTTCTGACCAAGGATACAACTTCAATGTTTTAGATTATTTCTAATAATAGGCCTCACAATTTAGAAGAATTTAACAGGAAATGACTCATGTAAGAATTTAACAGGAAATGGCTCATGTACTTATCCTTTTTTTAAGAAAGAAAAACAAAACTTACATATCTATCCAACTATTCCAAGATATTGGCAACGCGTCACTTCTCATCACATATCTGTCCAACTATCTCGAGACATACGCAACCCCTCTCTTCTAATCTCATGACTCTTCCTCTGCCCAGTATTAAAAAAACCCAAAAAAAAGAAATAAAACTGACAGAAAAGAGAAGAAAAGATCCTTGGCCAAAGCAAAGAAAAGAAGAAAACTTTGCTTAACTTGTTTCTCTCTTCACTTCACAAAGGATAGATGAAAACTCAGAAGAAGATCTAAAGAAAGCGTAGGCGAACTCAACATTCAGAAACTCAAAAAGGAATTTTTTTTTTTTTTTGGGGTTAATTTAAGATTTCTTAGAATTTTAAAAATCTAAATTTTTACCCTCTTTAACACAATATATTGTAGAGTATATTGACTAGTTAAAATTAGGATTTAATAAAATAGAAATTTTTAATTTGAAAGATGGGATATATTTCTTTTAATTTATAACCTAGACTAGAGTACACCTGAGTTTTTAGTGGCAATGTTAAATTCTTGAAACTGTATCTTTCGTTTCGTTTTTCCTTGTCTTGAAAGTTTATCAACAAAGTATTGAGAAAGAAAAATTGCAAAGAAGGAAAAAAAGGAGCAGCAAGAATGAAACAAAAGGAAATCTACTAATTTTGATAAGGTAACATTTTAAGCAAATTCAGTCAAATATTTCCTTTCATATATTTATTAACGTTTGACATTTTTCAATATCAATTATATATTTGATTTAGTTGTTTTATTCTTATAAACTTTTTTACGTTTAAAGATTAAAAATTATGACATTCAAAAAAAGTTAAATTAACTGCACAATTGTAAACATGTTTATCATATAAATCATAATTCATTTCTATTATTGTAATGCAAACCTTTTAGGGTAAACTCTAACTTTAATTGAATTGGTCTCACCTCCTAAAAAATAATAAAGTAATATTATTATTAAATGGTATAAGAATTATTTGATGTGTTTGTCTTGGAAATGTGAGTTATGTTATTATTAGAAAAGTGGTTAAATACGTTGTTTAGGGGACTAAGAATCACATTAGTTGGATAAATGATTTGTTAGGATAAATTCACACTTATAGCAGTTTGATTGTGCGGTGGAGATTTTCCAGTGCGATTGATCGAACGGTTAATCTCGCACCACAAATGAAAGAGAGGTGTCTAAATTGAGAGTGGACTTTTAGGTTTCAGCAAACGGAGACAAGAGATTTTTACGTGGAAACCCAAATTGAGAAAAGCCACAGGGATGAGAGAGAGAATTCACTATATTTTTGAGATTACAGTCAATTCAGTGGAGTATTCTTGTGTTTATAATTTCTTTGATCACTGTCGGCCCCTTCTTCATAGATCTCCAGGCGTATAAATACTCTATAGGGGCGTAACTGATGGCATTGATTTCTCAGATCTCCATAACTACACGATTTGCATGTTGGGATCTTTTCATAATTACTCAGATTGTTATACTTTATTGTTGTGATTGGCATGCCCATATATCCGCCACTATCCACAACTGCCTCCACTGAAATAGAAAAGTATTTAGAACATGGAGATATAGTGACAGTGTAACTACCTTCGCGATTCGGGAAATCGTACTGCTGAGCTGTGTCCAGTGAAAGCGGGGGTCTCTGTAGAGAGCCTATGTCGTGGAGGTCAGGAAGAGATCTGAAAGTTGCGGATGTCGGAAAAATAGAAGGCCCGAGGTCCTCTCCTCGGGGTTGAATGTGGGCTCGGGCAAGGCCCAAGGCTATCTCCTCAAGGTTGAGGTGTGTTGTCGGGGTAAGGCCTGACGCTCTCCCCTCAGGATTGAGTATGAGCCAACTGGTATCTCGAGTTCATCATCCACTTGTGACACTCCTGGTGTAGCTGGACATGTGTCGCGATCTTGGAGAGTGGTCAGATTCTGACCACTACAGATGCCCCCCTTTTGCGGTTGTCGGAGTCAATCGGAAGAATGAAGTAGGAGGAATCCCTTGAGTGGCCTGATTTTTTTTTTAAGTTCAAGTGAGAGTCTGGCTCATCACTGCATGTCTTTGTGGGGACGTAACTGGTTAGAACATCTGGATTGTTATTATGCATATCTTCAGGGTTCAATCTGGGGACAGCTGGCCTCCAAACTGGCATCTTTTCAAATTTCTCTGTTGTGATGGATAAGTTCGTATGGCAATGGCGCATGATATCTCGATGATTTGACATGCCAATCTCGGGATGTGAACCGATTTCTTGGGGATAGAAAATTTGAACGGAAAACGGTCTGGCTTCTTCTCCATTTATAAATAGGGCAGATCCTCGAGAGAAAACCTGCTTGTCTTCTGAAAACTTCTTACTTTCAAAATTCTTGTTCGGTGGACTATGATGTCTTCCTTCTTAGTCCGGTAGATGAAAGAAAGAGAGGATGAAGGCGGTTGTTGCGCTCCTCATATTCAGGAGTCCAGCTGTCGGGAAACGCTAGTCTTGGCGATGGGCTCATCGAGAAACATTAGTTTTTGTGACGAGGCCCAACTTTCAGGAAGGATAGGTAGGGTTCTTGCTTCAATCAAGTCTGTTCGTCCACTCTCCAATCAAATCGGTTCAGTCTGGAGTTAGAACTCGGTGTCTCTCTTTCTTGTAGCATGTAGGAAGCAGAAATAGGGGTGGAGCAAGGCATATTTAATGATGGTTCTGATCCTGTCATGATGGTATGTATCTGGTCGTCTACACTTGTGCTAAATTAAATGTTGTTGCTTTGTTCGTAGGAATTATTTCCTTGCGGCAAGCAAGTAGAGGGAAGCATTGGGTTATTCCTCGGTATCTCTGTTGTAGAATTGCCTCCTCTTCCTCGGCTCCGACTTCATCCTCAAAGCGAAAGGTTTGGCATTGATATCATCACTGTCTTGCAGGCTTCAGTCTAAGGCCTAAGACGTGATCTTTGATTTTGGGTGTTTCCTGAGAGTTCTCAATATCATCGTCCTCCTGGAGGTGGTAGGTAGCTTGTTTGGAAGTCATCTCTTGGATGTTATCGTGGATATTGTGACGGAAAGTGTTTCTGTTTTTTCTTTCAAAAAAACAAACATAAGCATGTGATAGATGTTGTATTACTCTTATTAGATATAATAAATTTTGTATTTGGATGGATGTAATCGGAAAACTTGTAATAAAAGTAGTAATTTTTAAAATAAAAATGTTAGATCTTGCCTTGTTATTGTCATTACTTTTGTTTGGAATTGGCTATCTCTGTGGAATGTTGACCAGCTCTCTGGGAGTTTTGCCTTGGAAGTGCTCTGGAATGGTAGGAAAGGAGGATGGTGCGATTCTCGAGTGGGAGAAAATCTCATCTGCGTTTCCTGCAAATAATTCCTCCGAGCAGGGGAAATCCCAAATGCGGACTTGAGTTCGCATTCACTTCCAAGTAGAGAATATCCCACTTGCGGAGCTGCGTTGTCGGGGCTCCGAGAGGCGAAAATCTCTGCAGCAGAGCTCAGAATCCGAGTAGGAGTAACTGGAATGTTAATAAGATGGCCTGTCGCCGCCTCTGAGTGGGGTCATTCTCATCTCGAGGCACATAGACCGAAGATTGGATGTAGTAGTTAAGATGTGTACACACACATACAATGACAAATTTAAGTAAAAATGATAAATGTAATACTTAATTGTCAGGCAAAGACAAAATTAAAAAAAACGATACATGTCGCTTTTGTCCTTGGGGGAGCAATTGGAGTATATCCACATGGGGCTGGTACGTTGAGGGGATAATCCAATCAAAGAAAATTTCATAAATATACCTAGACATATGTGGTCGTATCCCCGTCGGGGCCTGTATATGAATGGTCTAAAGTGGGGGTAAGACTGGATGTGTTTCTGAACAGGGGCTCCTACCCAGAGTGACGATCCAATACATCCAAGTTGGAGTAAACCCAGCATCGGAGTTATCCTCCGTGTGGGTAATATCGGAGTTATCTCCCGAGTGGGAAAATCTTATCTGCGAAATATGGATGGATGGATGTATTCATCTGCCTGTAGGTTCAGACGAGAGGAGCCCGTAGGCTAGTGTTCGTGTTTCAAGTGGGAAAAATTTCATCAACGGAGTATCAAATGGGGGCTTTGAGAGGGGAAAATCCCTAAAGCATAGTCGGAGACTCCGAGTGAGGAAAATCACATAGCGAAGGGTTTCAACCCCGTAGGACGATCGAGAAAAAGCCCGTGAGCATGTCTGCATTGACGTCTCCGAGTGGAGAAATCCCATCAAGGAAACGTACAGGCATTTCTCCGAGTGGGGAAATCCCAGCAGCGGAGAAATCATGTTGTTGCCTTCGAGTGGGGGATATCTCATCTATGGGGCGTGTGGATGGATGTATTGTTGGAATAATCTTGTCGTTACCTCCGAGTAGGAGAGTCTCAATCTATGAAGATACTGGGTAGATGTGCTGTTGGAATAGTCTAGTCACTGTCTCTAAGTGGGGGAGTCTCCATCTACGGGGGCGACTGGATGATTGTATGTACCGTGATGGATGGAAGTACTGCAATGGAAGGATGTATTGTCATGGTTAGGAGAATAAAATAATATTTTATTCAAAAATGGAATATATGAAGTTGAAATTGGAAGGAGGTATATCCTGTGTGTTCAGGATTCAATCGATCGCCTTGTACTGGGTGATCATATGTTGTTCCCGTGAAGATTGAGTGTTCAAATGTCTGAATGCGGCTTCAAGAGTGAGGATATACTCTTTAATGAAGTCTTATTTTACAAACTCCTCCATCTACTTCCGGAGGGCCCAATAGTGGATGGTTTGGTGTCTCTTGCATTTATGGTAGGAGCAATATTCCTCCTACTCCGGAAGTGATAGATTGCGCTGGAGTGGTCTCGGGTGCTTGACCCATGGTTGATTTTTAATAGTTGTTGAAGATTTCATTGATAGAGAGCTTCAACGGAGTGAAGCATCCATCAATCTGTCGCCTCAGAGTGAACTTGGGGAGAGGATCGGGAGTGCTTACTTCTTGTAAGTGAGCTGCTCCCGATGTCGGTGTTGAGCGTCGTCAGAAGCTTCGTGAGGAGACTTCGACTTCCCTCAATCATCACCCGATTTTGCGGAGTGGTTGGAGGAAGCCTTCATCGCCTCTTCAAGATGGATGTAAGGCTGAGCTTGAGAAAGGACTTCGCTCATCGTGGCGATATTGTGCTTCATGAGGTGTTTGTACAGGGGATGAGCAACTTGCAGCCTGTTGATAATGTTGGCCCAAAAGGTTACTCTCTATTTGTTTAAGTTTTGATGATAACAAAACACATAGAAGCTATTTGGTACTAATAAATTATTTAGAATGAGTTTCAGGTTTGTACTAGTCATGATGGCCTTTCTAAGCTATTGCAAGGAATTTTGATGCTAAAAGGCAAATGGCGCAAGAGAACGTTTTCATAGAAGAGAAGGCTCTAGCTTGGTGTAACTCGGCTCAGGGACTTTCTTTTTCAGTTTTTATTATTTTTAGTTTGTTAAAGGATAGTGTGTAGTGTTGAAGCTCAATATTTCCCCACACACAAGTTTTTGCACACGATTTTCAAAAGATATTTCTCTTTTATATAAAATAGTTTTATAAACATATCTTAATACTTATAAACTCTATTTAATATAGTGTACAAAGTATTAATCAAAGTTAATTTGAAAAACTTTAAAGATCTTCAAAACCATTTCCTCAAAAGAGTCTGTTTTGGCCTTCTACGGTCGACCGGACGGTCGACCAGCCTTGTTTCAGGTCAGGACGGTCGACAAGGCTTCTGACTGTTTGGGTGCGTGCATGTGTGCACGTCTCCCGGTCGACCGGGCGGTCGACCGGACTCCATATCGGTCGACCGACCTTCGGCCGACTGAAAGCACCCATGTTTCTGTTTTTTACGGTCGACCGGACGGTCGACCGTGGGCTGGCAACGGTTATAATTTTTGAAAAACCGATCAACCGGCCGGTCGACCGTGAGCTTGATTTCAGCCTAAACGGCTAGTTTTTTAAACACGTTTTAAAACGTGATTTTTCTCTCTAAACGAATTTGGGGGCTGGACTTGGGTCTAATCTTTCCTAATTTTTCATTATAACAGTTTACTCTTTAATCCCTACCTTTATCCTATAAATAGGGATGATTAGGGTTGAGGTGATTACAACAATCCTTTGCAAAAGAAATCAAGTTTAAAGGCTTTCAAAAGAAGTTTTTGCTCTCAGTTTTTGTGCTCAAAATTCTCTCTTTTTACTGAAGTTTTTGGTTCAAAACTCTCTTCAATTTCATTTTCTTTTTCACTTACAAAACTTGAGCTTCAATCCTACATATTATTCTCTAGGGTTTTTGTAAGGAAAAAAGTTTTTCAAAAGAGGGTTTGTGGTCTTTTGATCACCAAGATATTCTTGTATTTGTGGCTCCACTACCTCTGGACTAGAAAAGTGTGATTGACGAGTTAGGTACTCCCTTATGGTTGTAATTCTTTGTGAAAGTTATAGTGGTTGGAAATCCTTCTGGGTGAAGGCGAGGACGTAGAGCTGGGTGCTCGAACCTCGAAACAAATCTCAGTGTTTGCGATTGGTTTATTTGCTTTATTTACTTGCTTTATATTTATTGCTATATTATCGATCAATACTCATACAACAAGATTGCATTGCGCACCTCAAACTCTTATATAGAGGAATCACGAGGAAGGAGTTCAGAGCCCTTCACGGGGTATTCGGCTTCTAGTCTTGTTTCGGGTGATCGTTGCATCATAACATTTTAAATTTGTGCATTGATTAGCATTATCACCTATTCACCCCCCTCTAGGTGATTTCAGATAAATGCGAGAGCGCAAACTTTTTCCCTACAGTTGGAGACTTTGGTGAGTTGACTCTGAAAGAAGTTGATATACGACTTGAGGCTATCTCCTTACCTCATTCTGACGAAGAGAAGGTGATGGCTATTCTTTTTAGCCTCTTGGCGGGAGGCATACTAGGTGAGGAATACCTCCATCACCTCAGCAAAATTATGGAAAGGGCGTGGTGGCAATGAGTAGAACCAGTCAGAGGCCACGCCTTTTAGGCTGGGAGGAAATGTGAGGCACATGACTGGATCATTACGAGAATAAATCACCTTGTCCCGAAAGTGGCGAACATGTATCGGATCACTTACTCCGAAGTAGTAGTCAAATGTCAGAGTGGAGAATTTCTTCAATAACTCGTGCCCCTTGATCTCTTTGGAGAGAGGGGACTCGTGGATCTTGGTGGTGGAGTCAGGTGATCCAGCAGTCTAGCCTCGGTCCACATCTGGATCAGTTCATTGAGGGTGCGAAGGTTGGGAGACCTGCTGTTCTCAGGGCTCTCTCCCTTTGTACTGAGTTGTTCTAGAGGGTTGCGACTTGGGCCAGAAGTTGTTGGTTGAGTAGCCTCAACTTCGCTTACTCCTGGAGGATGTTCTCGCGATCAAGAGTCATTTGTTCCCGTTCGCGATTTGATTGCGCTTGTTACTCCTTCATATGCTCTCTCATCTAGTAGAGCGTCTAAAAAAGTTGATCTTCGCGCTGCTGTGAGGGTTGGATGCTGGCAACTGGCCCTTATCGCGATGAGGAGCCTGTGTCCTCGGTGGTGTGTGATTGATCGCTGGTTGGTAGGACTGCACCCCCAGCGGCTTCGATTGCATTGCCTTTGGACATTGCACCATTGATGACTTGTTCTCTCGGGGCCATCATTGACGTAGCAGAGGCTTTTTGAGGAAGATTTTTGGGTTTAGCAGATAGATCTTGACTGTATGGACTCAGATCTCAATGAAAGCACTAATATGTGGTGAACAGTGTTCTAAAAAAAGGTTTAAGCGGCCGATTAATCAGCCGCTTAAATGTTTTCGGTCTGAAACCGAACAGAACTTGAAGAAAGCGGTCGGATTACTCGGCTAGGCGATTAATTCGCTTAAGCGATGATTAAATGTCTAATCGGTGATTAATAAGCGTCCGTTTAAATGTTATTCAATCATTTTCTAAATGGGTTCGAATTTTTAACCCATTAAGCTAACTGAACTCAAACCTGATCCATTATTACTTTTCTAAATGGAGATACATTGATGTACTTTGAACTGATTGATATTATTACTTTTAAATTCCTCCTAGTACTAGCAATTTAATTTTTCAAGTTATATTTGTTATATCTTTTATGGGTTTTTTGAGAGTTTATAGAATTCATATTTGCATGTTTTAAGTATTATAATATAATTATATATTAAAATAATAATAAACGTGTAATCCGTTTAATCACTGTTTAAACCATTTAAGCATTATGCGCTCCTGGACCGCGCGCGTACTGAAACCGCTTTTTAGAACATTGGTGGTGAAAATTTTCAAATGTAATTAATCGAACGGTCAATCTCGCACTATAAATGAAAGGAGGTGTCTAAATTCAGAGTGAAATTTTAAGTTTCAGCACAGTGAACAAACATAGACGAGAGATTTTACGCGAAAACTCAAATTAAGAAAAACCACGGGGAGAAGAGAGTTTACTATATCTTTGGAGATTACAGTCAATTCAGCGGAGTATTTTGTGTTCACAATTTCTTTGATCTCCGCTGGCCCCCTTCTTCATGGATATCCAGGTGTATAAGTACTCTGCAGGGGCGTAACCGATGGCGTTGATTTCTCGAATCTCCATAACTACATAATTTGCAAGTTGGGATCTTTTCATAACTGTTCAGCTTGTTGTGCTTTCTTATTAGGATTGGTATGTCGAGATATCCGCCACTATCCATAACTGCTCCACTAAAATATGAAAGTATTTAGAACGTGAGGATATAGTGACATTGTGACAGCATAACTACCTTCGCGATCTAGAAAATCTTGCTGTTGAGCTGTGTCCAGTGAAAGGCGGGAGTCACTATGGAGAGCCTACGTCGTGGAGGTCAGGGAGAGAACTGGTAGTTATGAATGTCGGGGGGAAAAAAAGCCCAAAGGCCTCTCCTCGGGGTTGAATGTGGGCTCGAGGCAAGGCCCCAGGCTTCTCTCCTCAAGGTTGAGTGTGATGTCGGGGTAAGGTCTGAGGCTCTGTCCTCAGGGTTGAGTATGAGCCAATTGGTATCTCAAGTTCGTCGTTCACTTGTGACACTCCTGGTGTGGCGGGACATGTGTCGCGATCTTGGGGAGTGGTCAGATTCTGACCACTACTGATAGTTTCTTGCACGTACATTAGCATGTGTTGTAAATCTAGTGACTATTAATGCAAATTTCATGTCTTCATTTTTTCATGTGCTTGTGTTTTATATTTTTTGAATACAAGTATTAAATATTTCAAACTCTTAAAATTTTTTGTAGCGATGTGACTTGAACCATGAAAATTTTTATTTCACAAAGAAAATCAATAACTCTTTAACAATTGTTAAGTTAGATTCTATGTATTTTGATAAATTCAATTAGAGTACAAATATTATATTTACTTTGATATTAACATCATGCAATGAAAAGCTTGGAATTTTCTTTACAAATTTAATAGGCATAGCATCCAGTTTCTATTCTCCTTAAAAAGACTTAGTCATTACTCTTTCATAAGTTATGGATAAGTTTCTTATAAGAAATTTACCAGTTAAGCAAATATTACCCATGAAGAAAGTGATGACTTCAATACGGAGAAGTCACAGAGGCTAACTTGAATAATTGTCATGCTGATCAAACACCGAGAATTCAAATTTTAGATTTTCCATCTAATATTTGGGATGAAGTTCGTAGAGCATATTTGCAAAAGGACCTTGTCAGTCTCGAAGGCCATAAATTTCCTAAAACAAAGATGGGTAACTATAATCGGAAATTCAATCTTGCTTGGTTCAATGAATGCTTGGAATGTAGCACGTCAAAAGTTGCTGCTTTTTGTTTGCATTGTTATTTATTTTGAACCTGGGAATCGAGGATAATATTTTGTCACTGATGGGTTAAGAAATTAGAAAGAGAAGGCAAGACTTCAAGTTCATGTTCGAGGGGTTTGTAGTGCTCATAATCAAGTTTGGAGAGATGTCAAGATTTAATGATTGAGAAGCAACAACAAATATGACACAAACAATCAGTGAATATTCACAAAGATTATCGAGCTCATTTAAATGCATCTGTTGATTGCATTCTATTTATTTTTGCGTTCAAGGGATGACATTTCGTGGTCATGATGAATCTGAGGACATAGAGAATGAGGAAACTTTCTTGAGCTCCTGGAGCTTCTTGCTAACTACAATGATAACATCAAGGGGGTTGTTACTGCAAAATTCTACATAAAATAATAAATTGACCTCTCCTGATATTCAGAAAAATATTGAATGCTGCCACACTTGAAAAAACAAATGCCATTATAAAGGAGCTTGGAGATGATATATTCTCAATATAAATTGATGAGGCTCAAGACATGTTAATGGAGGAGTAAATGGCAGTTGATTTACATTTTGTGAATGAAGAAGGGTGTGTGATTGAGTGTATTTTGGGCATTGTGCATGTGATGAATACTACTATACTATTTCTTAAGCTATTGAAGTACTATTTTCCAAACATAAACTTAGCTTATCAAGGCTGCAAGATCAAAATATGGAGCTAGTAATAAGAAAGGTAAATTCAATGCGCTTTAAGCACTAATGATGACAAAGAAATAAACCAGCAATTTATACTCATTTCCCTCATCAGCTTCAATCATCAGTTGTAGCTATTGTGAAGAGTCATATTCAGATAGCATCTCTATTCAATTTGGTCTCTCGCATGCCTGATATTTTTGGTTCATCATGCAAGTGTCATGACAGTCTTCAAGGGAAAAGGGCCATTGAAGTTATTGAGGGATGAAAATGGGAGAATTTTCAAGTGGTCATGGTCTATATCAATTATCAAGAATGCACAATCGAGCAAGCTGGTGATACAAGATGGAGCTCACATTACAAGCATCCGTCTACTTGGCTTGGTTAGCATATATTTCTCTGTATTGAAATACTTGAAGTTTTTGTTGGAGGATTGGGCAATTTAACAGCAAAGAGCTATAAAGAAATGTTGTATTAGATTCAATGCAATCTTTTGAATTTATGCTTAGCCTACATTTAATGAAAAGGATACTAAGAATGTGATTACGAATTTTCGCAAGCATCACAATGTAAGGATCAGGATATTGTGAATGCAATGACTCTAATTAATGTATCAAAAAAGTGAATGCAAATTATGAGAAATAACGGGTGGAAGATTTTCTGAGGTTTTGTCTTTTTGTATGAAGTAACACATCATCTTTCCTAACATGCAAGATAAATTTGTTGCTCAAAGGAGATCTCGGTGTAAGGTTCAAGAAATTGCAAGCATACATCATATCATGTTGAATATTCTACATACTTACACAGTCATAGATACGCAACTTCAAAATTTTAATGATCATTTACTAAATCAAACACGAATTTGGTGTGGCATATTTAAATCCTGGTGACTCGTTCTCTTTGTTTAACAAACAAAATTGATGCATGTTACTCAATTTTATCCATAGACCTTTTTTAAAATAGATCTCCTAGAACTTGTATCCACTGGTTTACTTCCTTTAAAGTTGGCACCGGTTTTACTGGTTGCGACAGTTATAGATAAAAGGGCATTTTTCAGATATGAAAATCATAAAGAATCGCTTAAGAAGTTGAACGGGAGATCAAAAGACATCGAGAAAGATGTTTTTGATACCATAGACAATGATGTAATCATGAAATGTCTTCAAAATATGAAACCTCATCGGTATCAGGTGGACATTTCAAATTGAGATTATTTTGGGGGGGGGGGGGGGGGGGGGGGGGGGGGGGGGGTGAATATTTGTATTCGTGATAGATTTGTTTAAACAAGTTCTTAATTATGCAGTATGTACTGTATTTTCACCCAATCTCGTGCAAATTTTGGCTCCACCATTGCATGTAAGGCTTTAGATCGAGGATGGCATTTAAGAACCGAAAGGAGATGAAAATCAACTCCACATCATTAATGTTGACTTGATGTCACAAATTTTCTGGTTAGCATTTCTCATCATGCATCCAAAGAGCATTTGGTCATAATTGTGTGCATGTCATAGAGATCAAAAAAAATGCTTTCTGATATCTCGAATCAGCAAAATTCAAGGTCAGAAAAGAAAAGAAAAAATATAAGATTAAAAGACAATAGCAATTCTGAAATCCATATGAGATGTCATATAGATCCAAGTAGCATATTTGAGATAATTTCTAATCTCTATAATTTGACAGGCCTACTTTCATAAGGAATCTTGAACTCAAAATCCAAGTTCATAACTCATATAAAGAAATTAAAATTTTAGGCGAGTACAATTCTGTAGATAGGTTGATGTTATCACAACACCTAGAATAACAACACCTAGCGAGTACATATTTTGTAGAATTTGTCAACTTTTATGATCACCATCTCTTGGATCGAAACATCAATCCTATAACATTCTTGATGTCACAAGCATCCCAGAGCCTCTAGTTGAAGTCCCAGTAGGATATCCAAGAATCTAAAATTTCTCATTTGTACATCCAAGTTGTTTTACGGATGCCTAAAGACAAAATTTTTATTAGAAGAAAAGCAAATCTTCCTTGCTTGAGGCTTGGGTACTAAATCCTAGGCCCAAGATATCCCACTAATCTCCATTCAACCAACCCCCTATGTCTGAACTTTTCATGTTAGGTCATAGATCTAAGGTAGATACTACATTTGTACATTCTAATCAGTTCTTCTTTGTTTTCTTTTACATGAAAAGAAGATAGATCTTGAACATAGCAAAGAACCCATGTCAAGTTGGCTTGTGTACAAGAGAGGAAATTACATTTCAATTTGTCATGTTCGTGAATCTTAAGTTCTTCAACATGAGTAGCGCTGGCGGGAAGAAGACATGGAGTTTTAAGGTTTTGTAGTGAGGTAATTCTTAGGCCTCAGAATCATCTAGATGCGTTCTTAACTTTGTGGGGTCTTGATCAATGATCGTACAAGATAGAACGCAGAAGTAAGGGGCCGGATCGCTCCGGCGACCCCCCTCCACGCTTAAGGCAATTCTCCTCGAAATGAAAGAAGCTACATAAGAGGATAAGAATGAGTTGCATACCTTAGGGAGATCCTGAGACGACCTATTTATAGGCATTGGGTCTATTAGTTGGCAGTCTTCTAGAGGTATGCGCTAGGACTGATGTTTCATTTATAGTCATAATATGCTCGAAGCTTCACATGGTCGAACTCAAGACTTTGATCTTCGAGCATAGTCAGCGAGCAGCTATGTACCTAATATTTTACACTCATCATATACCCCCACTTTCTTGGTCGGGCAATCTATAGACCGAGCAAGAAAGTATGAACCACCTCCTCAGCAATGGCATGTTTTCGAGTAGTTAGAAAAATACCTTGATGTGGTCCCTTAAACCCTAGCGACAATTGTGATATTCGAGGCGTCCTTCTCTTTTATTTAAAAGATTACAAACCTTGTGGCGGCGCTTCTTGTGCAAAAAAAAAAAAACATCACAAATTCCCCATATTCATATTTATTTCCAGTGTCTGTATTAAATGATCCTTGCTTTTTGATTTCAAAATGTCTGAATCATATTCTCCTGCTTGCGATTCCCCAAATGAATCCTCTTTGGATTGTACGAAGGAAGTGAGGGATCAGTATATTATTCCTCCATCAATCAATTTTGGGTTCTCACCGACTGGTTTTGTTGATGCAGAGAAATCGGATAACAATTGCCGAGTTATCCCTCTCGAATCTTTTAGGTAGGATTGTGAATTCCTCTGGGTCCAGATCTCCTTCTCTTGTTTAATTCTTTTGGAATTTTCCCTACTCAATTCAATCCAATTGGGTGGAGCTTTCTTATTTGCTTCGTCTCTATTGACTTACTGGAGTATCTCCGATGCCTGATTTATTTTCTCAAATCTTTATAATTTCGAAGCTAAATGAGCGATCAATTTCATCATTGTCCTTCCCTCACTATTATATCAAGACGTCTTCAAAGAATAGTCCCTCTTTTGAGTGCTATGCAAAGTCAAGCAAGATTGTGGATGTTTGAAAGGTTTCATTGTTATCACCTCAAATTCCTTTCTTGACGAAGAGCCGGGTCTCCCTCAAACCGTTCTAACTCTGGTTCCCTCGAGCGACTCGAACAACATCCAAAAGAAGTTGGAATCTCTTTATACTAATGACGAGGAATCTTGTCAAGCGCTTAACCGATTATTAACCATTTCCGAGAAGACTGTTTTTTTCCTTGTTTAGAAACAACTCATTCTTATTTAAGGAAGGATTTTTACATCCTTTGTTATAAAAACTTGTATTTGTTGTTTCAAAAAATGAGGACTCCCATGAAATTTATTACAAATCCAACCCAGAGAGCCTTCAAGATATAGAAGTGATTCTTTCAAATGACCCCGTCAGCACAAGGACTTCGATAAAGGAAAACTACTTCAAGCAACATTGTTGGCGAGACCTCGAGTAGCTTATGTTCTCCAAGGTGGTAATGGAAGAAATCCTATAGCGAAAAAACTCAGTTCTATAGTTCGAACAAATAAGGAGATGGAGGAAAGGGGAGAGAGGGAACTGTAGCAATGTCCTCCACCCAGAAGGTAATTCTTTGTATTCGCAAGAGCTATTAGTAAAATGTCACATCTTTGCTGTTGTTTCTTAGAGACAACAACTGAGTCTGGCGTCTCTTATCTGACAACGTGTTTAAATGAAGAATTGCAGCTAATATCAGATGAGCTTGCAAAAACTCAGAGAGGTTCATTTCCAAGAGCTCGGTGTAGTGCAGGCAAAATTGAAGGGAAAAGAGTCTGAACTTAAGAGAGAGAGAGAGAGAAAAAATTCAATGTTCCGTCAAACAGATTCCATTGCTTCTTTTGGGCATAGCAGTAATGCTTCTGAACCAGTCAGTTTAGTTGATATTCAGCTTATGCTGATAGCCTTTTAAAGAGGGATTAGCATTCCATCAAATGAAAACCATCTCTTAAGGGCATTCAGAAGCTTACAGTGGAGTGCTTGTGTTCGAAAGAACATAGAGTGTTTGAAAACATTCATACATGGTAAATCATCCAAATATAGTTATTGTAATTGTAAGAACAAATGCAAAGTAAATTTACCACTTTAATTCATATCCTCTTCTCTTGTCGAATAAGCATCTTGTCTTGTCAAAGAGGTTAGTTGTAAGAACAAATGCAAAGTAAATTTACCAATTTAATTCATGTCCTCCAAAAGGGATATAATGAAATTCTTGATTGGATCTTCTCATCATTTTATTTGATTGATGGATCCGAGAATCAATTTAAAAGAATTAACGAATGGTTTTATCGAAACACCTCATGATCTTCAACCAATTACGTGCTTCAATATAATTACCTGAAGTAAGCCCAATAGCTTGCTTCCAATACTCAAAGGCTTGATCGAACTAAACCTCCGCAATATAAGAATCACCTTCTAGAATGGCTTGTTCTCCCCAATAGGAACAGGTGGGTCAATTGCTTCTCTTAGAACCGTACTTGAGATTTTCCTACCTCATATAGCTCAGCGATCGATTTTTTTTGCGGTCTTATCTTAATTTACCCTATGCTAATAGAATTAGATTTATGATAAATCTATCTCTGTTTTCTTGGGTTAACTAGAAATTAATTACATAAGAAGTTTCAAATCCTAATTTTTTTATCAATAATTAGTTAGCTTTTCTCCCACCATCAAAAAATGAAGTATAGATATCCTTTATATCGTTATAATTTCTGAAAGGTAACTATCTCGATTTCATATATGAAATTTACATAGATTTTTGAAAAAGACTTTCCCATAAGAAAATAGAACATACTATCTCTGGGATCTGATGCTACACAACCGCTTTATACTTTAGCGGATCGACTCTATTACATAGTTGATTCCTAACTTTATATCACATAACATGACATTAGTAAGCAGTTCTTAACTATATCAACCCAAAAGCTCGCTAATTGATCTTTATGAGGCTTTCTTTATCAATTCGATCATTTGTCTATAGAGTATAGTATGTAGGTTGTACCTATTTCTTTCAATTTTTTTATCATGAGTTTCTTTCCTTGATACAGTTTATAAAAATTTTGCTTTGAATGATCATATATAGAAAGTTTTTTTGTCCAGTATTGACTAGCCAATTTGGTCTTCTTTTCCTTCTATAGTGGAGACAGTCGAACATAATAAAAGATCACAGCGATATCTTGAAAGTTCATGGTAAGAATGGCTTTCGTGCTAGTGCCTGAAGATAACATTCCAAAGCTTTTGTATGCTCTTCGTTGCTTGTATGTATAAGGCCTATGTTATAGAGTACATAACTTTGATAATAGGGATCAATTTTTGGTCGCGTAGCTTCATAATAAGTCTGTAAAGCTGCCGCATAATTTCCTTTGAATGGAGCCAACGTCCGTTGCAATCATTCATATTCGAAAAATCTCCATTCCAGACCGTACATGAGATATTAGGAAAACCGTTCATCTCATATGGCTCCTCCCTTCAGCGCATAATACTAAGGGGAATAAGCTATGGAATCCAATTTTCCCTATCCTTATTATGAAATGGCAAGAGCTGGTATTTTACAAGAAATCTCTAGCCAGCCTTCTCACAATAGTTTTTTCTCTTAACACCAAATGTATTAGTGCTAGATAGAAATGATAACTCATACGATTTCTTTGTCCTCGCCTACTATTTCGGGGATTAGTTACTTCAATGATTTTTAATGGTTATACGGGTATCCAAAATACAAACGAGATGGATGTTGTTGCCCCAACCATTCTTATTATTCCTGATACCGCAAAGAAAAAAGGTAATTTATAACAAAGTTTTCGTGTTTGTTGATTCCTAGTATAGTGTTTCCCCTATGTCCCCTATTGGTATTAGTGGAGTAAGATTGACCCGCAATACATAACTTGTAGATGTGACCTTTCATTCAATACTAAAATCGACAATTGACAATTAAAGTATCTGATGCTGGATCAATCGAAGATACATAACAGGAGTTATTCTATCTTCAAACTTTATCTTCATAAGCGTAGATTTATTTCAAAATTTGTTTCTTTCTATTCTGAACCACGTTTTTCTCATAAGACGGAAGTGAAGGCTAAAAAAAAGAAATAAAGAATCAAATCACAATATCACTGTAATAGGTAAATTATTCATAATAAAGTATTGGCTATAATTGAAGAGATCTAATCAATAAAATTTCCATTTATCTGAGATCTAGACATAATTCGCAATCCATTCTATAACTCTTCTCATTACCCCCTCAGGAAAATAATCCCACAAACAAGGAAATTGTACAGTACAAAATAATAAAAAAAAATTCTTAAAACAAAGATGTGTACCTTCCTCTGAAATTGCACTCTTTCGGTCAAAGAGAGACAAAAGACTTTTGAATCAGATTGAATCTCATATAAATTTCGAAGTATACAAATGAGCGGAGCTATTACTTAATTTTATCTAAGTTGAATAACTAAGAACTTTATTTTACTATAGATTCTTATAACTTAAACTTGAGAAATTTGGATTTGGTTATGATCCGAGAGGGAAAAGGGATAGAATAAATCATTATACAATTGAAATGAAATAGAAAAATCCATGATACAATTCATGAATTTGAAATAGATATATGGGGTAGATGATAAGAGAAGTTGTAAATATGAAATTTGAAAGAAACTTTTTATTTCTATGAAGTCGTTGATTGATCGTGCATATCCAGCAATAAAATAATATGAATAACTCATTATTCACTCGGTTTCTGATCAATAATAAGATTATATAAGAGAGATGGCCAAGTGGTTCAAGACGTAGCATTGGAACTGCTATGCAGGCTTTTCATTTACCAAGGGTTTGAATCCCTCTCTTTCTGTTTCTGCTAACTCACAAGCGTTACCGACCACAATATATCAAATCAAATAACAATTCATATCATTATTCTGATAGCTTGTTCTTGTTTTGACGAAGATCTTGTTGAATAAGCATCCCACTTGCTCGATAGGCTAATTCTTAGTATCCTTTAGCGTTTGAAATCATTTAGCTCCGGCCTTCTCTCCTTTGCATATTTTCTCTTTGTAATTCTCCCATCGATTTCTCCAGAATATTTATTACCTACTTCCCTGTTCTCTTCAAATAGATCATCCACAGCACTTCACCATACAGATTCTCTACTTCCTTTTCAATTTTTGAATATTCTTGAAGTTCATAGAGCACTACCTGCCAAGAAACAAAATTCTTGATTTTCAAGATATTCTTTAGCAACTTAGATTTCAATCCCTGCACAAATTCTTGACATCAACCAGTATACGCCATTTCTCGCTCATCCTTTTGATTTTTAAAATAACGATTGATATAACCACAAATCAACTCATCTTCTTGTTGCTCAATGTTCACCTTTGTCTTGATTCTCTCTTTCTTTGTTCTTCTAGTTGTAATGACATTTTCAAGAACTTGTAGCTTCCAACTGTAATATTTTTCTCTTCTCCACCAAAAACATCCCAACACAATGGCCCTGTGGAGGGAATAACTTCTCATTTTGCTTGTCTTCTAATTGCAAGAAATTTGCACCAATAAAAAAATCTCTAAGTGCTCTTTCGCACTTGATCCTTCTTCAAAATCTCAATAATTAATCGTTTTTTGTATTATAGGACGATTTGCAATTTCTAAAACCTCTTGACGAGCTTCTTTTGCCTTTCTCTTTTTGAATTTCTTAAATTTCTCTTTTTCGCAGTTGATTCTTGATATATCATCGTTGAAGCTTTCTAATTGACTACAGAGATTAATTAAGAGATCAATGTCCACAAAAAAGTTAATATGCACCTTATTAGAGAGATCAAGACTCAACGAAAGCACGAATGATGCATTCTTAACTTTGTAGGGTCTTGATCAATGTTCTTGCAAGATAGAACGCAGCCAGTGGGAGCCCGGATCGCTCTGACAATTCCCTCCGACGCTCGAGTCAGCTCTCCTCAAAATGAAAGAAACTGTACGAGAGGGTAAGAATAAGTTGCATACCTTGGAAGATTCTGAAATGTATTATAAGCATTAGGTCTGTTAGTTAGGAGTCTTCCAGAGGAAGAATGATACACCAGTTAGAACTGATGATTCATTTGTAGTCATAAGTGCTCGAAGCCGCACGTGGTCGAACTCGTAACTTGATCTTCAAGTATAGTCTCCGAACAACTTATTTAGCTCATATTCTCATACTTATGAGTTCTCAACTTATGGGTAAACTACGATCCATTTACTAGGTGTATTAGAAGCTCCTAGATATCATAATTCCTTGCCTACAAATTTAGCAACAACTTGACACAAGGTTGACAAATGTTTCGATGAATTGTGCTCGATGGCCATTAAGAGCTAACCAATTTTTCGTGAAGCCTTCTCAATAAGGGTTTGTTCCACGACTAACCTCAATTTAACAGCAAAGGATTATTAGAGGATGATCCCATTTATTAGCAAAAGCTTATTCGTAGAAAACAATGAGAATGATTGTGATCAATTTGCATACACACACACACATATACATACACCAACTATTTTCGGCCCTATCACAAGGCTAGTTGAATAGAAGAGACTAAATTTCACAAAAACCAATCAATTTTAACCAGAAGGAAAAAAATTCAAGTATAGTTTTTCTATTGAACACCATAATAAAAAAAATCCTCTTATATTTCTTCTACTAGATGGAACGTTTTTATTATTGTTATATTGATTCAGCTGAATGAGATATATTACTTGGCCTTGACCATTAATTAAATATTGTAACTCAATATTAAATATTGTACACTCAATAATTAATGATATTTATCTTCTTAAACTAATCTTTCTACTCACAGTCACCGCTAACCCAGTAATACTCACCCACATAAATTCCTACTCCCTCCCTCTCCTTGATCATATCTCCCAATTTCTACTCCATCTCTGCACCACCACCACCCCCAACAAAAAAAAAAATTCACCCTCCATATATTTCTACTTTAATACATTGGCACCAAGACAATGTCTACAATACAACCTTACAAAGCCTCCTCCGACTATCCCTGGTCTCCTCCATCCTCACTGATTCTACAAATACCATCATCACCAACCCCAGCCGGGAAGGAGCCAAAAATCAATTTAGGGAGGAGTATAAAATTGAAAACACTAAAATACTTAGAGGCCTAGTATTATCAAAGATGGCTCAATTGCGTTGTCATCGAGATTCAGAAAAAGAGAAATTTCAGGTTTTATCCTTCTTATGAAGGAGAGATAAGTTTCAGCAATAGAAATCTATACATCAAAAAAAGGAGTTAGGAAGATCTAGAAAGGGGAGTAAGAAATTCGTTTTTTAGCCTTTCTTATACACAGAAATTTTTCGTCGCTTTCTTTTCTCCTCTGTGGTTTCTTCTTATTTCTTTTTTTTCTTTCTCAATAGAAAGTGGAGAAAGCATGCAATTGGAGAAGATAAGGCAATGTTTCATGAAAATTTAATTTCAAATTAAAAATAATTAATTAGTTGGCTATCTGATTAGTTATCTTAGATTTCTGGCACATGCTTTGCGACAAACCATTTTTGTTCCCCCTTTTTGTGTCAAAAGCGCATGAAGAGCATATGTTTTTTCAGCATCAAAGAGATGTATTTTCTTAGTACCCTGATTTCTCTCCCTAATAAATAATAAGTGTTTTTTTTTAGAAACAGGATGGAGGTCACCCTCCATTCTATACACAACCATCACTAATTACCCAAGTTAAATCCCCCGTTTAGAACCTGGAACCTCCCCCTTGAAGGGAAGGGTCTTTACCAGCAGGCTAAGCCGCCAATTTTAAATAAAAAGTTTACTTCTTTGAGGTTTCCTTTGGAGAAAGAGATCATATTAGAATTTCTTAATCTAAAATAAACGATCATAAATAAAGATGTGATAAAACTTTCAAAGTGAATGGCTAGATTTTGTTGGGCGTGAGTCGAACGTGAATAACTAATAAATTAGAAATCTAATAAAAAAGTTGGTGTAATAGTAGTAGCGACTTTCTTAATAAAGAAAGGGATATGAATTTAGTTTTCAAATTTTCAACAAAATAGAAGTGGTCGTCCCTACTTATCTCTGTTTTCTCATTTTGAAACTGACAATTAAAAAGAGGTCACAGATTTTTCTTTCAGAAAAATATTAGTTGTTATTGAGTTCTTTATTAGAGGTTTTTCTTTGAAAACTAGCATCCCGGATGACTTTCGTGGGGGGGGGGGTGTTGGTTTATAGCCCCCCCCAACCCAAAAAAAAAAATTCAATAGATTTTTCAAAAAGTATAAAGGGATGGACGCCCTTAAATGTCCCCTTTCCTCTATCTCTGGCGACCAGAACCCCAACACCGACCTTCCTTCTGTTTAGCTAAAGTCCCCCCCCCCCCAACAAAACCAAAAAAAAACCAGCACCCCCTTCCCAAAGGAATAAACAAAAGGAAAAACCCACCATGAACAATAATACCCCACTCACCTTATCGCTCACCAAAAGCACGCAAACTTGAATTTTGATTGAGCAACAAACAATCCTGGACAAGGGATAGGATTCATAGTAAGAAACCCGGATGGATATCCGAACTTAATATGTCTCAAGAAGCTATTCACAGAGTTTACTATTAATCAAATTAAACCATATTCCTTATGGTGGGGACTGTCAAATTTATCAAAGGTTTACAAAGGCGGGATTATCATTGAAGGTGACTCTCTTATCACATTGCATAAGGTTCAAAGAACTATTGATAATAATTGGAAGGTAGATACTTTAATTGCAAGTGTGTTGGATGTCATTAAAGGATTTGATCAAGTTCTATATAAGCATTGCAATCGGGAATGATGTAGCAGTCTACCTTGTTGATAAAGCATCTCGAGATGTCATGGATGAGGAGGTTTGGGCGTGTATTTAATTAGAGATCTTATCACTTTGTCCGGTCAATCCGATCGACCGCCAAGCTTCAGAGGTCGACTGAATTGATGCAACTCTTTATTTTGAGAGGACTTGGACACGAAATTTTGTGAAGAACTTCTCATTCACTCTTACATTCTTCTCTCTATGAATACTAGTTCTCAACACTCTTTCAACAACTTTTGATAAATTTTTGAGAATATTTCTCTTATCTTTTCACTCAAAGATTTCCAAAGCAAAAATTTTCACTTTTCAAGCTTATTCTTCAACATGTTCTTGAGTATTTCAAAGTGTTCTTTCTTGTTGTAATTGAGACCTTTACATCTTCTACTCTTCAATCTCAATCTCTTCAAAAGTTCATTTAGATTCTAGATCCAAGCTTTCAATTTTGATTTCTCAAGCATCTAAATATAAAAGTGTCAAGCTGTACTTGTCTTGATTCTTTTTGCTAGTAGAGTCTCGAGTTGTAATTTTATTTCTTGGTAGCTACATTGGTTCTCATCTTTAAAGAGAACAAATTATTGTTATGATTATTTGTTGGTGAGAAAATCCTACCACTTGGGCAGTGAGTTGTGAAGGTATACACTTCTATTCGAAAAGAAAGTGGTTTGTAATGTCTAGAATTCTACTCGGAAAGGAAGTCGATTGCAAAAGGTCCATACTTCTACCCATAAGTGAAGTTACCACAAAGATTGGTTGAAATCCTAGAGAAGAGCCTTTATGTAGTGGAGTAGGGCTGGTTGATGGCCGAACCACTATAAATCGCACATCGGCTACAATCTCTCTCTCTCTCTCTCTCTCTCTCTTAGTTGCTTATTGCTATTATTTTATTATTGCATCTTGTGTTTATAGCATTATTTTGTGCATCCAATCAAAATGGGTATTAATTGTTGTAATTAGTTTTTAAACCCTATTCAACCCCTTCCCCAAAGGTTGCCATTTAGACTTTCACGCTCTACCTTGTTGTTAAAGCATCTCGAAATGTCATGGATAAGGAATACCAACCCCCCCCTGCCATTTAGACTTTCACGCTCTACGTTGTTGTTAAAGCATCTCGAAATGTCATGGATAAGGAAGTTAGGACTTGTAATTTTCCTTTGGAGATCTTACAACTTTGTCAACAAGATCTCCATCTATATCGTATTAGATGTAAAAGACTTTTAGTATAATATATCTGCATCGGGCTTATGCCTTTTAAAAATAAATAAAGAATGCAACCTAGTGTTGATGGTAAAGAAGCTTGATCTGCAATCTGCACTAGATATAAAGTTTTGCGATATATAAAAGTAGGATATTGTCACATGTTAAGTAGAATATAGTAGCTTTAAATATTTACTCTTAGACATCTAGAATATGGAAAGAACAAATTTATACACCGCTTCTGATATTTCATTACAGTCCAGTTTGATTAATCATTATACAATTTCAACATTTCTGATAATTAACTTTTGTTATTGCTTTCAAAGGCGAAAATTGATAAATATACAAAACAATATAAGGACCAATCTAATCAGCTAACGAAGAAAAAGGATTTTTACACCCTGTACCAAAGAATTGAAATAAAAAAAAAGCTTTGATTGTTGTATTGCGGCAGTCCTCTGTCATACATAGTGTAGTCAAGATTATCAACTCGTCTAAGCTAGGAATAAAATGGTCAATTAACAAAGTTAGTAAGTGGAAATTTTACAAACTTAGACTCCAATAGTTAAGCTTTAGATAATATATTATGTTTACTATTCTAATTAGAGACTTTTCTCTCTATCTTTAAGCATAGGATCACTGAAAGAGAATCCATCGAGTAAAAATTCTCTTCAAAAATATTCCGAAGGTACTATATGATACTACTGTTGTCTAAATAGCCATTAAATGGTCTAAGATCAGATTTGTTCTGATAGATAGGTTCTTGAGATGAGCAGCCTAATTGACATGTAAAAGGAAATCTTTTATTGTTATGTTTTCGCTTTGTTTGTCGCATACTTGTTCCTGAAGTTATAATTTGTTTTAGATGAAGAAATCCTAAAAGATGAACTAGTCAACCACAAGGTATGATGATTGGTGAACTAAAATAAGTGACCTGACAATGCAAAATGTTTTTCAATTTAAAACAAAAGTATATGTTAATATAAAACAAGCAAGAAACATAATCATAACCAAAACCTTGTCCTAACCATCTAAGCTGGCATATGAATTTCTGTTCCTTAATTATTCCTATAGTGCTACTTACACCTTTTGATGAATATCATGCTTAAAGGTCCCTATGGCATATCAAGCTTATGCTTAAAAATGTTAGCTCAGGAATCTCCTTTTCTCTAGCATCCAACATTAACCCAACTATTAAACATAGATTCTGGAGATCAAAATTGAATCATATCAAACTTCTATTACTATATTCTCTTCAATGAAGAAAATGTGTCCTCTAGTAATCTAAGTTTTCTTTGCAATAGTGATTCAAAATATCAACGCTGGTGTTGGTGAAGAACTTATCTACTTTTTGCAATTTGGAGATTCTCCTATCTTGGTCATTCCATGCAATCACTACTCATATATGAATGAGTATACTCCAAGGGAAGCACAAAAAGGTAAAACTCTAATTAAATTATATTTGTAGTCCTACCTGATTCCAATGCTCCGAACTAACCCCAGTGACACAAGTTCTTCCATGGCATGCCAGGTAGTCTCTAGCGATATGGTTGTATCTATATCCAGTATGCCATTTTCATCCAGAGCACTGTCAGTTGTTCCAACTCCTACATTGAAGTGTTGTGGTATTGTTACTTCAGAGAAAATATTAAAGTTAAACATATAGTATGGATTAAGTAATGTCAGCAGGGATTTACCAGTGTGTCTTGTAGCCACTGGGAAGTGGATAAGATAAAGATCAAGATATTCTAGCTGTAGCTTCTTCATGCTATCCTTGCAGGCCTCAAGCACATGTCCATGATCAGAGTTCCAAAGCTGTTCTCAAGGAAAGAAAGGAGATCATTTGGGAATTATTAGATAAACATGAGGCTTATAACTTGGTGGTGATAAAAACTTGCAAGTTTACAGTACTAACCTTTGTGGTAATAAAAAGTTCCTCCCTTTTGACAAGACCAGTCTGAAATGCCTCTCTAAGAGCTTCACCAACTTCAGCTTCATTTTTGTAATCAGCTGCAACAAGTGTGTCACCAGATGAGAGAGGGAGGGAGGGAGGAAGGGGCAGAGAGGAGGTACAAAAAATAAAATTAATTAGGACTCATAGTACATCATTCTTCCATAAGTTTAAAAAAAAAACCAGATGCAGATGCCAGCTTCAAATAAATTGGCAAGTCCCACTTAGTGGTGGGAATTCAAACCCAACTTCTTGGTTTCACCATAATCAAACAAATTCAGTTCAGGTTTGGGGGGAAAAAACAAAAAACAAAAAACAAAATTCAAGCAATTTAATTATTTGAAATTCAAAACACAAAATTGTGGGCCCTTCCTAATCTAACATCAACTTAGCTGACAACCACATATAAGCAAGATTATTTGCTCAATTCTTGATGGAACCACAATGGATTAACAACTCAAGTTGCATGTTCTGGAGATCAGATATAATCATAATTCCAACGTTAAGGTAAAAGGAATATTGATGATAGTAAATTCCTGAGGGATCAGAAGTTGAATAGTGGTTGGCTTCAACCTAGCGCATAACCAACCTCACCCCCACGCCCACCCCCACTGATCCAAGCCCCAGTGGCTATTGAGAACTGTCACAAAAGGATTTCAAGACTTGTATTCCCCTTGACATGGGAATTGAGACTCATGCCGCCGGCTTCCACTTCATCTTAAGCAAAACATGTCAAGAACACAATTTTGCAGTAGACACTCCAGTAACCCTCATAAGGACTGGAATTCTGCACTCAAACAGAAATACACAAGAACAAAGGAGGGGAATCCTCTCCAAGTTTGACAGCCAAAGAATTTTCATGGGTAGTAATAAACTGTCGGAGGAAGGGAAAATGAGGATCTTGCTTCCATCATAATCTAAAGAATGTTTTAATTAAATACCACATGAAAAATGACACATGACAAGTGGTTTCAGCCATTATGGAGAGGGGTAGTTGCATGGGAGAGTGCGAACTATCCAAAGTTACATGAAATACTCTGCAGATAAGACTGGAGCACTACCATGAAAGCTATAAAAGACATGAAGCTGAAGAAGGGAACTCTTCCAAATATCAATCCATTGCAATAGCTTCTCTCAAGCTATCTCAATTTGTAGAGTAATCTCAATGTAGACTTTTAGATAGTTGCAACCACTCCAAGGGCTCCCTCTCTTAGCCCAACTCTATTTTACAAGACTTACGGGTAAGATATCGAACCCCGTTTCTTCTGTCTTTTCTACTTCCTCGTTCGCTTCTACCACCTCCCTTCTATTTAACCCTTACTTTGTTGTAGCATGTTACTTCTCTATTGTTCTATGTTGCAATTTTATATATATGATCCAATGGAATTGTGTGGGAGATCTCATATGTGCTTTTATAATCAGATTGACCAGGATACTAATATTATAATCTTATATTCATATTAATCTAGTTAATAAAAATCGATAATCAAATGTGCCAACAATTATCTTGTATATTTGCCTTTAATTTATAAATATTTTTCTTATTATTATTTTCAAAAATTATTCAGAGAGGCAAACTTGGCATACCCACTGTGACCTATGGCCTAGGGTCGTGCACAAAAGTGATGATTGCCGAGGAGGTAACATAATCAGCATTATATTTCTGCTGATTTGCAATTCTATCTCCAAGTAATAGTACTAGAGGTACGAGACTAATCAGTCTGTCCTAGCAGAAAACAAGAATGGCCAACATAT
This sequence comes from Agave tequilana, assembly GCA_038442645.1. Lineage (NCBI taxonomy): Eukaryota > Viridiplantae > Streptophyta > Magnoliopsida > Asparagales > Asparagaceae > Agave > Agave tequilana. The sequence continues at coordinate 184,430 of JAVJIF010007664.1, forward strand.
TTTCTTTAAATGACTGAAAGAATTCCTTTTAATCGAGATATTACAGCACAATAAATATTTTCAAACCTATTTCAATCTCATTATTAAGAAGAAACCCATCGAATTATATATTATTAGAATCGGCTAGATTTTGCTTCCAATTATTTTAGTTTCAGCTCGATATAAGCTCTATAGCGAGAATTACAGCTAAAATATCACATGCTTCGTAGAATTCTAGCCGATACCTGTCAAACTATATATCATTGGATTCGGCTGAAAGTATACTTTCTAAAAGTTTTAGTTTTGGTTTAATCCGAGCTCTACAGTGAGATTTATAGCCGAAATATCACAGGTTGCACAAAAATTTCAGATTGTCACTTATTCCTTTTAGTCCAGATATTCCTCTAGTCTCAATCTTAATATTTGAATACTGAGCTGATACCTATCAAAATATATATTACTGGATTCGGCTGAAAGTATACTTTCTAAAAAATTTAGTTTCAGTTTAATTCAAACTCTACAGTGAGAGTTACAGTCGAAATAGCATAGTCTGCACAAAAACTCCAAACTGCAGCCTACTCTTTTTGGCTGGAATGTTTGGACGGAGAAAAATCTTTGTTCATGTAGAAGTCGGTGGTTGCCAATAATGTAAAATTGGTGAATATTACTTCTAGTTATGCTTAGCAAGCAAATCTATATGCATTGCGCAAACAATTGCTTGTTGACTTCGACATGTTATTTCGACATTACATTAGCAAGAAATTTTGGACTACTAGCTGCCGGTTTCTGCATGACCACAAGGATGACCGGCCAGTGACACATTTTCACAGAGAGATGTGTTGCTGATTTTAAAGTTAATGCCATTTTCTTTATTACAAATTCATTATTAAGGTTGTTGTTGATATCAATATGAGAGTTCACAATTGGCCGAGCTGGGGGCACATAAAGTTTCAAAACAAGTTTGTCCATTTGAGTCTGTTATAAGTTAGTCATTCGATGATAACTTGAAAGGGTGGAAATTCTTACTCATTCGACATACAGTTGAAAGTGTCAAAATTCAGACTCTTCTAGATTAAGGGGCATATGGAGTTTGCCAAGCAAGTTCTTCCGACATCTATTTTTAGCCTCTGATACTATCCTTTGAGCACAACCCTTGAATGATAAACTATCTTTTCAGCAGTCACTACCCTTGAATGTGTCTAAGATCATGATTGACCAAGCTAGGAGGCACACACTATTGCCAAACAAGTTTTTTCATACCTTTTTCTATCACTAGTATATTACTCATTCTATCATACCATCTAAAGGGCCGAAGCATATGGATAGCCGAACTATGGATGTAAGTCGTTGTCGAACTTGAAGGTTGTAGCATTGTCACCCAATTGCAAAGAAATTATTGTGAGATCATATAAAAGACGATGCAAATTTCGATGGAGGACCAGTAGCTCCAATATAGCTAGTAGCTTGGCCTCTTAATAGCCTTAATTTAGGCTGTGTCAATTGTGCTGCAATGGAAATGGATTATCACCATGGTTAAAGTTTCTTGATGTTAGCGGACAACTTATTACTTGACCAATTGTTTTGCCGATCAAAAGGTAGTAGCGTGTTCCACGGATCTCACACTTGGTGCAGAGCTGATCGTAGCTTGTTCCGCGGATCTCACATTTGGTGTAAACTTGTATTGCTTATCGAGACATATAGCCATGGAAGTTCTAATGGGTAAGGTTAACAAGAGAGCTTTTTCATGTATGCAATCTACTAGTGTGCTCTCTGGTGACACATATCAATCTCATTGTGATAATTTAAGTTCTCTTTGGCCAATTTTATTTTGATATTTTGTTTCTTCGAGAGCTACATGGTGTGAATTTTAATTGGCTGAGTATAACTCAATCGGGGTGCATAATTATCAAGTGAATATTATAAGCATATGTTGACGAGAAATATGTAATAGTTCGACAAGAAAGAGGTTCAGCCAAAGCTGCAACTGAAAAAAAGGCTGATAAAAGCTTGCGAAATGGCTCTAAAAAATAATGTGGCTAAAATTGGTGATGTAAAGTCTCTGCTCACATGTCCCCTCAAATTCCTGATCATCATTTAAAGGGACATGGGGCAATATTTGCATCATAATTTTAAAAATATTCCAAATAAATGCCACACAAAAAATGACACATGACGAGGCGAATTCAGCCATATGGAAAAGTGGGGTAGTTGCATGGGAGAGTGGGTGGTGTTAACTACCAAAGATATATGGCACACTCTTGCACATGGGATTGGAGCACTAGAATTAAAGATATAAAAGACATGAAGGAGAAGAAGAAGAGAAGGACTATTCCGAGTATCAATCCATTGCAATAACATTTTATCAATTATTTTAGTTCATGGCATAGTTTCAATGTGGACTTTCAGATCCACAGAGTCTCCCTCTCTTAGCCCAACTCTTTTCACAAGACTCATGGTAAGATATCAGACACCCTTCTCTATTATGTTCCCATTCTAGCTTGCTTCTCCCACTTCCCTCTTATTATCTGTAAGGTCATTGCCCATTATAGTATGTAACTTAACTATTATTGATGTTAACATTTTATGCATGATTCAAAATCTCGACCGACTCTGATACGACTCAACCAATTCATACCAGTATCGGCCAAGATCGAGACGGAATCGGATAGTAGAAAACGGAATCACCAGAATGGATTGGAATTATCGATAGAAAATCATTTCAGCATATACCAATCCGTATCAGCCAATACGAGTCAATTTAGGACAGGTGCGAGGCCTGCACTGCTAAAAGAAAGATTGAGAGAGATCGGGGTCATGAGGCGCTGGGAAGAGAGATCGGGACAGAGAGAAATCGAGTAGATAGCTTTGGATCATCAGGAGCTGCAGAGAAGAGAGATAGAGAAGAGAAATCAGGACCATCAGGCGCTAAGAAGAGGGATCGAGGAGAGAAAGGGGGCATTGCTAAGAGAGGAGAAAAGAGAGATGACGTGGGAAGAGAGATTGCGAAGAGAGAGAAGGGCACGGGGAAAGAGAGGGATCTAGGAGAGAGATACGAGGAGGAGGAGAAAGAGGGACTACAGCGAGAGAGATCGGTAGAGAGATAGGGGTAGTAGTTATTTCTTCTTTTTTTCTTTCTTCTTTCTAAGCAATAATGAGGTGGATTTGTGCGTGTGAAAAGAAAAGGATATAGGGCTAATATAATACAGATTCTATGCTACAAAATCCCTCCCCTTCCATTTTGTGTTTCTAACCAATAATTAAAGACTTTCCATATAATTCCCTTTAATAAATTTCCTTATATATATGATTCTTTCTAATAATTCCCCTTCCATATTTTTATCTGTCCACCATAAATCTCTAAAACTCCTATATACATATAAATATATATAAGAGCTAATTATATGCTTTATTTTATCCATACAAGCTGCTAACCATTAATTAAGAACTTTCCATATACTGTTAATAAATTCCCTTATATATGATTCTTTCTAGTAATTCCCTTCCATATTTGATTGTCCACCATAAATTTCTAAAGCTTCTATATAACACAGAGCTAATTTTACTTTAGTAATTTCATTTTCATATAACTTGCTAACCATTAATTAAGGATTTTCAATACATTGCTAATCTTGACTCTTATAAAAACTCAATTTTTAGTCTCCAGTTTAAGTAATCTTTTATCTTCACATCAGATTTCAAATAAAGTTTAACTTTTACAATGTACTAAAACTTATTTATTATATTGATGTCAAAATGTACTTAATTTTGTCAAAATGTGACTCAAATTTCATCAATTATTCTAAAAACTAATATGAAAGTTCTACTAATTATTTAAACAAAATTTTACACTTTTTTTATTTTTTTATTTTTTGCCGAAGACCAATATCACCGAGACGAAATGATCGATATGACTAATATGGCCGATTCCGATACCGACAATTGCCAGTTGATTCCAATATACAATCTAATGTATGGGATTGATGAGGACATCACGTCAGTTGCCAGTTTCTTTCATGCCTTAGCTTATTTTGAGATGTTGTATTTTGTTTATCTTTCTTTTAGTATCACATCTGTTATATCGATAAGTTCAAATTATAAGAGCTTATATAAAGAGACTCAACTCAATGAATAAGTAGACAATGAATAATTAAAAAAATTCAATTAAAATTCTCTTGAGAGTGCTCTTGAGTTTTTGGTGAAGCCCGTGGTGTAAGGGGTGAAGCCAGTAAGAGGTGCGAAGCCTAAAGTTATCTGGTTCTTTCTCTAACCCTAATCTCTCTTTTCATTTTATTTCGTGTAAAACCTAGTTTTTTTTTTTTATTTGTATTCCAAGGTGATTGTGATCCTGTATTACACATTTTGGTATCAGAGTTTTGGTCCAATCTCCTTCGAATTTTTTCTCTTCCCAAATCCTAGATCTAAATCTACTTAGCAAAAAATCGATTAATGTTAGATCTAAATCTACTTTGCAAAAAA
>JAVJIF010007665.1:0-147092 GCA_038442645.1 Agave tequilana
CGATCAACATCCTATACGCCATACTTGCAAGTCTTCCAAGAAAAAGGTAAATCATCGAACAGATCAAAGGTAAGCAAGGTAGAAGAGGTTTGTACGTGTTATAGTTTTTTTCTTTTTATTTCTTTAGTTTAGATCTCACACTACCATATTCTCAATTTCTTTTCACACTTCATTGTAAATATCATCATAACTAATAAAAATAAAAAACATTAGAGATAACTATGACAAAGCTTCCATCGCTAGTCCCTCCCAGAGGATCACGACCCGCATAGCCACTGCTAACGCGGATTAGAATTGAGAACCTTGCACAAACTACTTTTCTTGAACCAATCTCGACTCCTGAACCTTTACTTGACTTACGTCACCTTCCTGAGTCGGTATTAGTTCCTATACTTCCTGAGTCTAAGTCAATTATTCTATCATTTCATACTCCATTTTGGGACAAAGTGGTTGACAAATTTGACTCTGAAATTAATTATGGAATTGGAAATTAGATGGGGTAAAATACTTAATAAAAATCCTTCATGGATACACAATCTTGATGGGTTATATTAGAGAAATTTCTGGTGGGTTCCTCCGAACCCAACGAAAAGTTGATTGGGCCGCATTTCGTGGACCAATCAGACCACCACCGGAACCACCACCTTAAGGTACATTTTCCTTCCCTTTTGTCTTTCATGCATCTATGCATTAATTCATACATTGAAGACAATGCATGAGATAGGTGTGGGGGAGGGTTCTAACATAACTTTTATTTTCTTTTTATTAAAAAAAATTTAACATTTTCTTGCTTTTAAAAAACTTTTGAAAATAGAAATAATATTTTGACATATTTTTGTAAGAAATTAAGTAATTTTAAGGAATAGGAAAATCCAATTAGGATTTCTTATACTTGGTCAAAATAGGATTATTTGTTTGATTTTTAGGGTTAGGAAGATAATTTGTCAAAGTAATTTAGTCTTGATCTTACCTTAATAAAATATGCACACTTCATACACTTACACATTAGGGTTTAAAAACAAAGATTCTTAGGCCTTATAAAAAAAGAAAAAAAGAAAAAAAAAGAGATAAACACAATTTAATTATTGATTAGCTAGGTGCTTTGGTCTAAGCAAGCCTTAGTATTTATGCGAAAGATGATTACATAAGTCTGAGAAAAAAATATATATAAAAATCCTCTGATTAAGCTGGGTATTTGTGCTAATAAAGCATAAGTATTCACGCCTAAAAGAGGTTCATATAATAGATCCTTACTTTTTTGGCCTTATTTGCTCGAGTCCTTAAGTCCTTGGGGTGTTTTCTCACCCGGTGCCCAAGACCGTTTGGTTTGGGAGTCATTGATTAAAGGCTCGTTACAGGGGCATATTAGAAAGCCTAATAGAACTAAGGAATAATACCACCAAATATATATATATATATATATATATATATATATATATATATATATATAAATAAGGCATAAGAGTTAGAGTTAATGAACCCTTAGTCTAAATTTTCACAGTCACAAGGTGCATATGACTTAGGGTAAAGTAATAGACTAGATGAGAAGTACAATTTGACTCCTTACTTTGATTGATAACAAATTGTTGAATAGAGACTAAGTTAGGAATGAAAAATTCGGTTTTCCTATAACTTATAGATTACTTAAATCTTACAATTATATTTCAAATATTCTCTTTCAAAATGCTTTTCGAAAATACTAACTCTTTGTTTCTCTTTCTTTATGGATTTTGTGGGTGCAATCCGCTGAAAACCCTCACGAGATAAAACTCGTCCTCTAGGGGAAACCTAGAGGTTTAACGGCTTGTTGCACATGCTCAGTGCAATCGCGTGACTGTGAAAAGTGGTCGAATAATCCTTAGTATGTTTAGTTGTTTTGCTCGAGGACGAGTAAAATTTAGGTAAGTCGCTAATGGCATATTTAGTATCATATTTTCCATACTTATTATAGAATAAAATCTGCATTGTTCTAATTAATTGTTTAATTATTTGTAGGCCCATTCTTTAAGGAGATGAAGAGAAATGAGCCCAAAGCCTACTAAAATTCTGAATTAAATCAGAATTAATTCGAGCTCACTGAATCAGGGCAAAATCAAGAGGTTGAAAACCGGTTGAGAAGAATCCTCTCAGAATCGATCAGTTGAAGCAAAGATCAACGGCCAGTTCTCAAAACTCGGAGCTGAATACAAATCCAACCCAAGATAAAGACAGAACGAGACGCCGAAGAGACCCACCAACAGGGTGTGGCCATTGGCCACACCCTGGCCACGGAAACACGGCCAAAGCCGCGTTTCGCGGTTTGGTTGGGGAGTTAGGGGGAGCGTTTTGTTTGACTGAGTTTTTACCTGCACACAAAAAATAAAGATGTTAGATTTAGAAGTAGTTGTGCAAGTTTCTCAATTCTAATCCGCGGGTAGCAGTGGCTATGCGGGTCGTGATCCTCTGGGAGGGACTAGCGATGGAAGCTTTGTCAATAAGTTATCTCTAATGTTTTATTTTTATTAGTTATGATGATATTTACAATGTAGTGTGAAAAGAAATTAAGAATATGGTAGTGTGAGATCTAAACTAAAGAAATAAAAGAAAAAAACTATAACACGTACAAACCTCTTCTACCTTGCTTACCTTTGATCTGTTCGGTGATTTACCTTTTTTGGAAGACTTGCAAGTATGGCGTATAGGATGTTGATCGCCATAAGCCATCAAGGATTCTTCTTTGGTAGGTAGTCTCAATGCAATTGGGTCTCATTGTTCACAAGGCATTAGAGAAAAAACGAATGAAGAAAAAACAAGAATACAGAGAAACAAAGAAAACAAACAAGAGAAGAAGAACATAAAATAATAATAAAAACACACCCTAAGTGAATTTCATTAACAATGGAAGATAAGTGGGCTTACACCGCTGTCACCTCAGTACAAGCGTAGACTCCATCCTCCATGAAAGGTCCCTCCACTCTCAGTTACAAAATTTACAAAAGAAAAAAACGAAAATAAAATCTAACCTAGAAAAGAAAACCTAAAAACCCTAACATTTGGCCTTGGCTCTTCGCTGGACGCTGGACGCTTTCTGTGTTGCATCTGCAGGGGTATTTATAGGAGTTGGAAGATGTAGAGTCCTAGTACAACTCTCCCAAAAAATCTTATCTCCAGACTTGTGGCACTTATCATAGAAGTTCAAATCAAATCTGTCTGCAATTTATTATCCTGTTGATCACCGAAATTGGCTTATCTACGGACTGAATTGGAAAGTTTGATCAACATAAGAGTTGTAGGGCTTCAAGTCTTCTTTCTGGAGCATTTTAAATCATCAGATTTGTATATCTGTAGCAAAAGTTAGATTCTGAATACTAAACATGTACAGTCTGAATCCGAATTTATCTTTAAACTCTTTCCTGCAAGCATTTAGGGTTGAATAGAAGTCTATCCTTCCCTCTTCTTTGTATTTGCAACTTTGGCCCTTATGTATTTGCACATTTGACATTTGGTTTTTGCACTTTACACCTGGGCTTGGACTTGGGCTTGGATATGGGCTTTTGGGCTTCATTAAGCTTTATTTCTTATAAAAATAAGAACTCGAGGCCTGCACACAATAAATCACAAAATATTAATAAATGTGCAGAATTAAATGAATAAATATGAAAATGTGATGGTAAATGTTATGATAAAAATGCATTTTTCACTACCAATCAGTGATTCAAGTTCAGGAATGATAGGTGGGGGAATCAAAACTGACTTTAAAATATTACTCAAGTTTGGTAACAAAACAGGAGTCAATATTGATTCAGAAAGTTAAACTGGATCACAGATTTGAGATCTAGGTCACATATCTCATTGAGTTCAATATTAAAAAAAATGAGAACTTGCCAATTTGTCAATAGGATTTTCAAAAGTGTAAAATTGGTCAAGTTCAATATGATCATCAAAAATAGGTGATTCAATCTCATGATGAATTGCACAGGGATCCAATGTTGACTCAGGGAAAAGATGAAGTCAGGTGAAGACACCGGAGTCATTATTGAATCAGGAAGTTAAAATTGAATCACTAAGTTGAGATTCATGATCATATTCATTTTTCAAGTTCGATTTCAGGAAAAAGGATAACTTGCCAAACGGTCTATATTCTTTTCAAAATTGGAGTTTGGGCAAGTTCAAATGACTGTTCTGAAATGGAACCTTGATTTCCAAAACTACATGACTCTTCGGCTCTAACAGAATGGTTACCGACATCAGAACTAGCCAAATGGTGAGAATGTAAAGATTGGACCATCATATCTATGTCGTGATTACGAGCGTTTGAGCCTGAGTCATGGCGTCAAGCATCTTTCATAATTGATAGGTTCATTGTTTTGATGAAAAGATGAAGCGTTGCCTTGGAATTGGTGGTGAAATTGTGAGTCCATCAGATTTTGGGATTTTTATTTGGACTCACGCATACTCATTTTCAAAATTGATAATTTTCTATCTTGGACGGTGGAACTGAGTATGAATCTTGAAAATATTGTGGACTAGGTGGAGAAGGAGGACAAGTTGGTTGAAAATTATGCTCGGGGTAGGTGAATCCCTACTGACTTGTGAGAAGAGTTGAAATCATTCTGAAAATTATAGTTATTAGATTGGGGACATGGGTTATATTGATTCGGATAAGACCAATCCGACACACTAGGTTGGTGAAAGTTATGATATGTCAGGTTGGTAATATCCGAAAATGAAGTTGGTGTGTAATATGGATTATTATTGAAGTTGAAAAAATTGTTATTATAAACCATATCACACAATAGATACAAACAAAAAGAAAACAAACAAATAAGCAAACAAATAAAAAGAAAAAAATTCTAACTAAGTTAGGGTAGCGGCGCCAAAATTTGTTTGAGGTAAAACCTGCACACAAAATACAGTATTTCAGAACTTAAGAATAGAGATGTGCAAGTGCTCAATTCTTACCGCTATAGCAAGTGGCTATGCGGGTCGTGATCCACAAGGAGGGTTTTGTGATAGAAGCGTTCACGGTTCTTTATTGAAATCTTAATGAAGATAAAACGAATGTTCTGCTGTTTTAAGAAATGAAAAAGGAAAAAGACTTATGTTAAAGTTAGAAAGAAAGCGATAGATGAAGAAGGGGGAGAATCAGAAAGCGGACTATGTACAAATGAGTTGGAAAAGAAATGATGAAAGATTTGAAAGATGTAGTGAAAGAAATTGTGTTGGCGATCTAAACTAAGAAATAAAAGAAAAGAAAGAAGATTAAGGAATTACTCACCTAGTTTGGTTGATGACTTACCTGGAATCCTTGCATGTTTTACCTTGCTTTGGAGGCGTTCAACGCATAGGTCATAAGATTGAGCTCAGTCCTGTTCGCATTATATCATCAAGCCTTGCCAGAATGAAGTGATACGGATCTTGAGGAGGAGAACGTCTTCATGAAGTATCGTTGGCACTCACAAAGGCTTTTGTATACTTATACTTCTGGATTCACTTGCAAGCTCATCAAAAACAAAAGAAGTAAAGTAGAAAGAGGAAGAAGAAAACAAAAGTAAATATGAACATAAAACAAAAACATTTACCTTTATTACTTGCAGAAACAATGGAAGAAAGGAGGAGGGTACATCGCTGTCACTCTAAACATAAGCCATCTATCTCTTACTTACATGAATCTTCATCTACCTAAGCTTACATACAAATTACATGAAAAGAAAAGAAAGACCTAAACTACAAGAAATGAAAACTAGTCTAAATCCTATCTCTGCATGGTCCTCCATTTCAGTGCAAATACTGGCCTTTTATAGGCAAAACCCCAACGTGCAGGATCCGGGGAGATCGGGGGAGCAAACGCTCCCCCTAACTCCCCAACCAAGCTGCGGAAACGAGGCTTTGGCCGCGTTTTCGCGGCCAGGGTGTGGCCATCTGGCCACACCCTGTTGGTGAGTCTCTCCGGCGTCTCGTTCTGTCTTTATTGGGTTGGATTTGCAGTTCAGCTTCGAGATTTTGAAGAAATGGTCGTTGATCTTTACTTCAACTGATCGATTCTGAGAGGATTCTTCTCAACCAATTTTCAACCTCTTGATTTTGCCTGATTCAGTGAGCTCGATTAATTCTGATTTAATTCAGAATTTTGGTGGGCTTTAGGCTCATTTCTCTTCATCTCCTTAAAGAATGGGCCTACAAATAAATTAATAATTAATTAGAGCAATGCAGATTTTATTCTATAATAAGTATGAAAAAATATGATACTAAATATGCAAATTTGCGACCAATCAGTATACCAGTATACTCGCACTCGGATTGGTGCTGTAGCCACGGTTGACTACAGTACCCTAGGCCAGGGTATTAAAGTAAGTGAATCACACTCTATCATCGCAGAATCAAAGGCCTCAAACTCTTCTGTAGAGAAGAAAGCCTTCGTGTATATGGCAAACACTCCAAAGGAGACGACCAAGTGTTTAGAACAGCAAGCCCAGGTCCATAGGGAACAATTCGATATGATTCGCGCACAATAAGAATCTATCGATACTTTTTAAACAGATACTTGCACAGTTTCTTGAGGACAAAAAGAAGTCGAAGGCCAAAAACTTCTTCAAAAAAGTTTAAAGGCAAGCAAAAAGAGGGGGAGAGTTCATCTTCTGTGCATATAGAGGAGGAGGAAACATTCCAACTCTGAATTCTCTAAGTCTTCATCTGAAGAGGGAGGCAATCTAGAGAATAGGGTACTCAATATAAAAGAATGAATAAATTAGAGCTGTGTCTGGAAGCCCTTACCAATGGAAAGGCTCCAAGAAGCAGGAGTAGCCGGCCATACCCCATAGAATGGGATCTTGTCCCATATCCTCCAAGTTCAAAGCTCTGACCTACAATCCTTTGACGGTAAGGGATCCCCGAACCAACATATCTACTACTTCAAGTCTCAGATAGGGAACACAGTAGCAAATGATGCCATCTTGGTATATTTGTTCATCGGTACTCTGAAGGGACTCGCCTTTGAAGGTTCATGAAACTCCCCGAAGACTCCATCAAGAACTGGGGTGATTTGGAGATAGTTTTCCTTACACGCTTCTTTGAGGACGACTCGGAGGTTACCATGCAAACTCTCCTGGCAACAAAGAAATGAAAAGGAGAGTCGGTCAAAGCATTTGTAAAAAGATTTCAGAATATAGTGCTCCAATGTCCTAGCAGTATGACCCAGGCCACCCTGATAGAAACATGCCGTCACAATTTGCAAACCTCACTCCTAACCCAGATAGGAGTTGCTAAAAGCTGCACTTGGAAGCAGTGGTCCAGTAAGGTGAACAAGTTGAAGAGATTGTTGTTAGGGTTAGGGCAGAAGAAACAAGCCTAGACCCAAAAAATCAACAAGGTGCGCGCCAGAAGTATCTTTCCAATCAAAAAGGAAAGACATATTGGCGACAGAGACATAATATCCTGTTAAACCTCAGCCGACCAGAGGGGTGGTTCTGCGAGTCAGCCACGTGCCAACAGGCAGAAAATTCTTCAAGGATTAGCACGTTGATTCATTTTCCAAATTACTCAACAAGAGCAACAGATTGAAAACTTCCTGAAGCTAGACGTCCTTAGGAGGTCGGCAAGACCGACAATCCCAACTACTGCATATATCATAGGATGCTAGGGCACCCCACTAAGAGCTGTTATATCTTAAAGATATTCTTCAAGTTCTGATTAATGTGGAAGTGCTCAAGCTCCATCCAGAGCAGAAGAAAGTGACGGCTAATATGACATCATTTCTTCAGTTCAGGAACCAACCTCTAAGTCCGGCTGGAGTAATTTCCATCCCGAAAGGGGAACTAAGGTTGATCAATACAAACACGCATCACCAGCAAGCAAAAGGTCTTGTGCATGTTCCTACGCCTCAAGGAGAAATTATGTGGGTTCATCCCGACCTTGTGGAAGGCCAATAGTGGACTACTGTTACCAACAGGAAGTCCAAAGGCAAAGCAAAAGCTTCGCCGTGCATGTAGTGTGTGCCTCTTCCTAGGAAGCAGAAACCAATGTCCCCTCACTAATCGACTCATAGGAGGAGATAAATGTCCTTGCTGCAGAGCTGAATGCGCCATTCGTGGCCAAAACTAGTTTGGGACAGTCGTACTTAAAGAAATATGATGAGCTGGTGGCAAATCCGCCTGGACCTACTTTAGAGCCAACCAAGCCATCCGCAAAGCAACCTGCGAAGAAGCATAAGGAGCTTTGGTGCGCCAGGGCCCTCCCGAAGGACAAAGCAGAAGGAACTTCAGCACCTTACCGCTTTGATGTCTTGGCTCAACTGGCCAACATCCCAGCCAGGATCACTCTTTATGAGATCCTAAGACTGTCGAAGTCAACAAAAGAAGCTCTGAGAGAAGCTCTAGCCAATGCTGAGGTCTTCATGACCCAGATCCCGACTGGACCATATGAGAAAAATAAAGAAGACTGTCTCCACGCCTCTCAAAATCCCCTTGCATCACCTTCATGCCAAAAGACATGCAGGTCAAGGGGAAACATGATAGGCCCATGTACTTTACAGGGTATATTGGATCATTTGAAGTGAGTCGCATTCAGGTAGATCTAGGATCCGCGTTGAGCATTATGCCTTGCCGGGTCATGCAGCACTTAGGATCCCCACCCACTGATTGAGCGCCACTCAAACTACCATTTATGATTTCAAAGCCAATGGTACGCGCCAAATGGGGAAGATTAAACTCAAATGTCAGATTGGGGACGTGAGATTTGAAGTGACGTGTTATGTGCTTGACGCCGACACTTCTTACAATTTACTGCTGAGATGATCGTAAATTCATTGTAACTCCATGTCCCCTTCGCTCTTCATCAAGTCATAAAATATATTGATAGAAGTGAAAAAGTCTGAACGTTGATCGCCGAAAGACATCCGTTCAACGGGGTAGAGAACTATTTCACAGACTACCTCCTATACCAGGATTCTCTGGAGATGAACAAGAATCCATAGCCAAGGGAACCAGACTCTGGTAATGAAGCTGACACTAAATCAGAGGCAAAAAAAGAGTGCCTTGGGAATTAAATCCACCTGTAATGAGTATTAATAAGCTCAATATCAATAAACCCGCTAATGATGAAGGTGAGTGGTATATTATTGAAGAATTAGATTTAGCCTACTTTTCTGCTTTTGCTTCTGATCTGTGTCGTTAGATACTAGTACCGATGTAGATGATGATCCCTAATTGGCAATAGATACTCTGACATTATTGCATGTACCGGTGAGGTCATCCTGTTTGACGCGGAAAAGGAGGGCTGGAGTAACTTTCCTTGAATCAGATGAAAAATTACAGCCGCCTTAATCTTCCGGTTACAAGGGAGGGAGAATATTGAATCTTGAATTCCCCCTTTGTTTAGTGCTGGGTTCTCGTGTGGGCGGCGGTGGAGAGTGAATCTTGTTCTCCGTTGACCAGATGACCGTTCTGGACCGTCGAGGGATCTCTCCTTGGCAGGTAGAGGGAGTAACTCAGCTCCGTCTACCAAAACTCTAGAAGAGGAGATAGGCGAAGAGCGGCTAGTACTCAGTAAGCTCGCTGAAGAGTTTTTCTCTCTCTCTGTTGATGATCTCCTTTTTTCCTTCTCCAAAATCCTCCCTTGCCCGATAATTGTCGTCCTCGTCTTCAATAGTGACGGGACTATTTATATGGTTTTTAGGGGGTGATCGTGCCCCTGAAAATGCTCCACAATGAGGGGCCAATACCCCGAATGCGCGGTGATTGGCCCCGCAATCCGGGTAGTTGCAACCGAGACGCGGGTGTCGAGCCAACGCGGCCTTGTTGCTGAGACGCGGGCTTCGGGCCGACGCGCCTTGATGCTGAGACGCGGGCTTCGGGCCGACGCGCCTTGATGCTGAGACGCGGGCTTTGGGCCGACGCGCTTGATGCTGAGACGCGGGCATTGAGCCAACGCTCCTTGATGCGGAGACGCGGGCTTCGGGCCGACGCGCCTTGATGCTGAGACGCGGGCTTCGGGCCGACGCGCCTTGATGCTGAGACGCGGGCTTCGGGCCGACGCGCCTTGATGCTGAGACGCGGGCGTTGAGCCAACGCGCCTTGATGCGGAGACGCGGGCTTCGGGCCGACGCGCCTTGATGCTGAGACGCGGGCGTTGAGCCAACGCGCCTTGATGCGGAGACGCGGGCTTCGGGCCGACGCGCCTTGATGCTGAGACGCGAGCGTTGAGCCAACGCGCTTGATCTTGAATCTCTGCGTTTTGGTGGCTTGTCTTTGTGATTTTTAGACAGCCTACAGAACCCCCTCCAAAGTTTTCGACATTCCGCAGTTAACTGGACGGATTTCGAAAATACTTTAGACTCTAGCTGAGTTCGCCTTCATGACTAGACTGTTGATGCTCTGGGTTTAATCTTATCTGGAGTTGGTCTTTGTGAGTGTACTGTTGAACTCTTTGAAGCCCCCAGAGTTGATCATGTTGAGTGTCTAGATGCACAGTCTAAACCTCCCCGATTGCTTTTAGTCTGTCACTGGCGCGCTTTAAGCCAGGAGTGGTTGGTCGTCTGCTTGCGTCAGTGTACTGTTGAACTGATTTTGCAGAGGCAGGAGGCCAAACGCAGGTTCTTTTTCAGAAAGCAGAGATGGTACTGCTGTAAAGGGGGCGATTTCTGTAACGTGCGTCTTTGGCAATGGAGACGCGACTGATCTTCATAAGGCAGACGCAATATTTGGCCAGACTGGAAGGACGCGAATTTCTTAGAGAGACGCGACCTTCCGAATGCATTCATGGAGAGGATGACGTGGCTGTCCATCGAGGAGGTGCGTTCTTTGGGCGCGAATTCTGTGCCATGTCATGATTACGCCGCCAGCTGGCCTAGGGAACCGGCGAAATTTCACTTTTGGCGCGCGGATTCCTAGTTCATTAAATGAACTGCTCCACGTGTCGACTGCTGACTCGTGGCGGGGTTGCGACGCATGATCTTCTCCGTTCAGAGACGATTTTGTTACACGCGTCAAGCGGCGACTCGCTGCAGCGTCTACCGGGCCACACGCCGCGTATCTTCGCGAATCCCTGTGCCTATAAAAGGCAACAGTTGGAGAGATGCGTCTTCTTTCCGAACGCACTCGCTGAGAAAAAGAATTTCCTTCTTTGTTCATCTTCGAACTTGTTCATCTCTTGCTCAGATTTCTGAACATCAATGGCACCCAAGACTAAGCCAACTGCATCGTCCTCAAAGGCGACCGTCGCCGAGGCCGAAAGGGGCGCTTCCTCCGTGCCAGAGGCTGTTTTCCGAGGTAAAATGCCTCTTCGGCGTGAGTTTCGCCATTAACACAAGTTCATAGAACCCTAAGAACCATTAACACAAAATCGTGTTGTTGATTCTCGGACGCAGTCCTTGAGATGATAACCGGGGCGCGGGTTGATGATCCGACGCCAGTGAGCTCTGCACTTCAGATCCTTCACTTAGAATATTCTAATTGTGAAAGTCTCTGGACGCGGTTTGCAGAACGCGGATTTGATCCTTGCGTTCTGTGCCGCGTTTTGGTACCATCAGGCGCCGATTTGATGAATTTGGCGTCGAGTCCAAGTACTTAGAATTGCACAAGTCTTGGTTTGCAAAACGCGGATTTGATCCTTGCGTTCTGTGTCTTCAGCCGCCGATTTTGATGAATTTGGCGTCTGAATCCAAGTACTTAGGAAAATCCTAAGTCTTGGTTTGCAGAACGCGGATTTGCAGGTCTGGACGCGGATTTAGACAATTCCTGCGTCTAGGATCTCTTCTGCGTTTGGACGCAGATTCGCAGGTCTGGGCGTGGATTTAGACAATTCCTGCGTCCAGTATCTCTTCTGCGTCTAGGTTTTGAACACTTAGCATTTTTCCTTGCTTTTGGTTTGAACACTTAGCATTTTTCCTTGCTTTTGGTAAAGTATCTGACTAAGTGTCCTTTTCTTTTGCAGTGCGACATATTCCTGGCTCGCTCGCCAAGATACGCTACTTTGGTCATGTAGGAGGCGCCGACGGGGGCTTGACCTTCGTGCAAAGAATGAGTGTCCCAGTGACTGCTGACCAGTCGCTCAGATCGCAGGGAGAGGCTCTCCAATGTTGACAGGAGAAACCTTCGGGCGCTTATGACGATGCCGCATTCAAAACGGATGATGGCGTCAGGCTGGAGAAACCTGCCTTCTTCTTTGGGGATCACGTCCATGACGACGGCCGTCGCGTGTCTGAAGGAAGTTACAAATGGCTCCGTCAGATAAAGGGCGGAAGATTCTTTCTTCCGGATATGGAGAGGATGTTCCGATGTCTTACTTCCAGCACATGTCCGTCCCTCGGAAGATGGAATGGGATGTTTCCCAATATGTCCCTGAGATCACGCTCGGTGCCTTGAGCTTCCAGAAGGTATACTGCTATGATAGTCATGACAGGTCGGTTCTCGGCCTGTTCCCCGCGTCGCGTAAGTCTGAGGTTCCGGTTGGGGAGATACCTCAGCTTGGCGCTACCTTCTTAATGCGTTCATGGCGGCGGAAGGTGACTATCCTGTCGAGTTCCGTGCGTATGGGTGGGTCCATCCTTCAGGGAATTCTTGGTGGAGCAGGATGGTGGGTTTCGTCCTTATCGAACTTAAGGAGCTGCTAGAGCATGTGGGATTGTACCCAGCAATCAGGGCCGTGCAGTGGGGTATCCCAATGAGCTCTCATAACTTCTTTGGGATCCTGGAGCGCTATAAATCATTGGCGGGGATATTCTTCACCCCGGTTGGAGAGATGGGCCTTGCACTGCACGAGTTGCATGAGGTCTCGGGACTAGCGTCAGGGGACATTCCTTATGAGGAATATGTCCCTACCACTAAGGAACTCCACTTCTTGAAAGAAGAATTTCCTCTGGTGTACGAGACCTACTGGGAGGTGATGTGCCACTTCCACATCTGCGGTCAAACAACTGCCTGGAGGTCAGCAGGGGTCAAGCAGTTGTCCTGGGCTTGTTATCTGTTCAACAATGTCCACAAAGAAAGACCTCCCGATAATCCGACTGGCTCCCAGTTCCGACAGGGAGATCGAAGACAGGATCGACGCGGCTCCGGACAGCTTTTACACCACGGAGTCGAATGAGGACGGTTTCGACCCGACCTGGTTTTTGAAAGCTTCCACCATCAAGCCCGGACCACTATCTCTGATCGAGCACTGTTGGCGGGCTTCCTGATGTTGTGGTGAAGAGATGTGTGGTGCCCACGTTGCCACATGAAGTTATTGTTGCAGATGTGTATACCCGGCGGTGCTCCTGGCTCATGGCAGCCCCATATCCCTTCTTCGGCCGTAGCGGCTGGCATTCAGAGCGGGCTGCGGGCGTTAACCAAAAGTTTCTGCGAACCCCCGAAGACTGTTGATTCCCATGGAAAGCCATATGTTGACTCAGAGGGGAATCCAATGGTGAAGCGTCCCAACCCTCGGATCGAGCTGCCTTACACGTACCTCATGACTTGGTATGTGATGCACTGCCCTTCTTTGATGACGGCGGCGCGTGGGGGTGTGGGTCATGTCCCATTTGTGCAGCGGCTGGAACGTTCGGAATGGTGTGACACCTACATCTATTATGTTCGGAAGCGTCTATCAATCGCTACGAATTACCAGCTCAATCGCTGCTCTCCAGAGATTCCTGGTGTAGCTTTCGGGGAGCTGTTCGCTGATATCGCTGGCCGGGATGGCTTCTCGCAACTGTCTGCGGGACTCTTCTGGTGGTTGATCAACATCCGGCCAGGATATGTGCTGTCCGGTAAGGGACTTCATGCACTATTGAGCCGTATATGCCGAGTCGCTTCGCCCGACAGTTCGGCTACGATCAACTCTACGTCGGCAATCCCAATACTCAACTTGCCTTCGAAGGCAAATCTGTTTGAAGGTGCTCGGGCTGGTACTACAGTGTGGCGGAGGGACGGGAGCAACATTCCGTCTACCTATCGAGGGGCCCAAGTGCCGTACGAGCTTCAGTTTCTGTACTTGGTACTCCCAAGCCATCCAGACACCAGATTTTATTCTGGAAGTTCCCATGCATTGAGAGCATCAATGCAGATCTCGAGGCGAGGTCAGAGTCTGGTAAACAGACGAAACTCATCAACCAGTATCTGAAGGCTCAGAAGGAGGTTGGGAGACGCGAGGAGAGAGAGCCCCCAGCAGTGAGGGCGGAGCCGCGACCGGCAAGGGCAGAGCCACGAGCGACAAGGGCGGAGCCACCAGCCACGAGGGAGGAGCCTCGGGCAAGGAGGTCTAAGCAGGTGGCGAGCAAGCGTCGTCGACGCTCTACTTCTATTGCTGAGCCTGCCCCAAAGAAGGCTCGGAGGGACTTAACGGCTGAAGTCTCTCAATCCGGAGACATCTCTGCTGGAGTTGAGGCTCCTCCTGAAGACGTCCCTGTTAGAGTTGAGGAACCGCCAGAAGATGAAGATTTCCCAAGCTTGGTCCGTGCTCCTAGGTCGCACAGCAAGACCGTGGAGGAAGGGGAGCTTGTTGACGAGTCCACCGCCGCCGAAGAGACGAGAGTCACTGGAGGTCGACATAATGACTGGAGGGGATGTTGAGATTGCAGGCATCTCAGCTCAACCCGAGCCTTCTTCTGCTCATGAAGGGAGAGACGAGGCACAGCAGCCGGGGTCTCCTAGCGTCTTCATTTCAGTCCTAGGGCAGTCGACCCTAGTCCTACCACAGGGGTAATGGGAGGTAAGGCTCCTGTTGCGGGGCTTTCTCGCATTGTGCTATCGTCTTCTTCGTTATCGGGGGGAAAGCGCCTTTGAAGACGAGGTCGACTATGGCGATGAACCCGCTCTTCCTGATCAGAGCAAATTCTTCCACATCTCGGAGGAGGAAACAATATGAGGGTGAGCCATTGACTGTATCACCGCTAGCGATTATCCCTGCTGAAGGTACTCTTTCCATCTTCTGTCCTAATTTCTCTTTACATATTTGAAGAGGATGTTCTAACATTCTTCTCTTATGTTGCAGGGTCGGCCGAAGATGTTGAGGCTACAACCTCCTCGCATATTGAGGAGATGGTGATAGAGTTGACCCGGCCCAAGGGGATCGAGGTCTCGGCTGCTGAGATACCCTCAAAGGGGGCAGCTGTTGAAACTGGGGAGCCTTCCACTCTGCCAGAAGAGGAAGCAACCACTGAGGCTGAGGAGGCTCTCACTCTGCCGGGCGAGGAGGTTACTGCTGAAGCCGGGGAGAATTCTACTCCGCAGGATTCGACACCTCTGGACCTCCAACTTGTAAGGCAGCTCTGACGTTTTAAATGTTTCGCTTTTCCATCATTGTGGCTGACGCTGCGATAACTTGCAGAGAGGACTGAGGGGGCTCAGGTGGAGAGTCCGATGGTTGGTACCTGTCGGTGTCCCAGCAGCAGATTGTAGGAAGTGTCGGCATCGATGACGTAGCACGTCACCTCCGACTTGAGGCTCCCAATCTGGCACTTGAGCTTGATTTTCCCCATCGGACGGGTGCCATTGGCATTGAACCCATAGATGGTCGTCTGTGTAGGGCTCAGACGGTGGGTAGGGATGCCGAGGTGTTGCATGACTCGGCGGGGCATAATGCTCAATGCGGACCCTGGATCTACCTGAATGCGGTTCACCTCAGATGATCCGATGTAACCTGTGAAGTACAGGGGTCGATCATGCTTCCCTTTCACCTGCATATCATCTACCGTGAAGGTGATGCAGGGGCATTCTGGGAAGTGTGGAGGCAATCCTCTACATCTTCCTCCTTCGGCACCTAGGTCATGAAGACCTCAGCATTTGCCAGAGCTTCTTGCAGAGCTTCCCTGGTCGACTTTGATAGTCTAAGAAGTTCATACAAGGTAATGCGTGCCGGAATGTTGGCCAGCTGAGCCAGGACATCAAAGCGGTAAGGTGCCGAAGACCCTTCCGCGATGCCTCTTTGAAGGGCTCGAGAGAATCGAGTCTCCTTCTGCTTCTCCACAGGTGGCTTCGTGGAGGGCCTAGTTGGTTCTGCAGCCGGTTGTGGAGGGTTTGCCGCCACTTCGCCGTATTGCTTCAAGTAGGGCTGTCCTGAACGAGTCCCCGTCATTGGTGGGTTGGGCTCTGCGGCCATGACTATTGTTTCCTCTTCTGAATCAGTCAGTGAGGGAACATCATCTTCTGCTTCTCGGGAGGAGGCACATACCACATGGCAGGACGAAGCTTTTGCCTTGCCTTTGGACTTCCTGTTGGTTACAGTAGTCCACTGCTGGTTGTCCACTAGGTCGGGGTGGACCCACATAATTTCCCCTTGAGGCGTAGGGACGGGTACCAAGCCCTTCTCCTACTGCTGGTGAGGGTCTGTGTTGACCACTCTTAATTCTCCCCTTGGAATAGGAGTTACCCCCGCAGGCGTTGGAGGTTGTCTCCCGAACTGGAGAAACCGACGTCACATTAGCCGTGACCTTCTTCTGCTCTGGTCGGAGCTTTAGCACCTCCGCGTCAATCAAAGCCTGAAGGATGTCTTTGAAGACGTAGCAGCTTTTGGTAGGATGTCCCAACATCCTGTGGTACATGCAGTAGTTGGGATTGTCGGTCTTGCCGACTTCCTCTGGGCGTCTAACTTCAGGGAGTTTCAGCCGATTGCACTTGTTGAGTAGCTTGAAGAGCGAATCGACATGTTCCTCCTTGAAGGAATACTGCTTGCTGGGGCGTGGCTGGCTTGAAGAGCCACTTGCCCTGCCTGTTTGAGGTTTGGCGGGGGATTTGGTCTCCGTCGCCAAGTTATCCTTCTGCTTTGTTTGGAGGGATGTGTCTGGTGCCGGTGCACGCCTTGTCGACCTTTCGGCCGCGGCTTGCCTTCCTCCGCTCGGACGCGGGCGACAATCTCCTCAGCCTGTTCACCTTGTTGGACTAATTGTTTCCAGGTGCGGCTTTCAGCAACTCTATTTGAGCAAGGAGTGAGGTTTGGAGATTGTGGCGGCATGTTTACACTAGGGTGGCCTGGGTCATACCGCTTGGGCACCGGAGTGCCGTGTTCCGAAATCTTTCCACGAAAGATTTGACGGACTCCCCTCTCCGTTGTTTGGTAGCTAAAAGGGTGGGCATCGTGACTTTGGAGTCATCTTCGAAGAAACGTGTTAAGAACAGCTTCTCCAGATCGCCCCAGTTCTTGATAGAACCTTCCGGGAGTTTCATGAACCACTCAAAGGGCAACCCTTTCAGGGTGCCGATGAATAGTCGCGCCAGGATGGCGTCATTATCTACTACATTCCCGGTTTGGGATTTGAAAGTAGTAGAGATGTGCTGATTAGGGGACCCCTTCCATCGAAGGCTTGAAGGGTTGGAGCCTTGAACTTAGGAGGGTACGGGACTAGATCCCACTCAGCTGGATAGGGCCGGACCACTCCAACTTCTTGGAGGTTTTTGCGGCTGGCAAGGGCATTGAGGCGTTGCTCCAGTTGACTCATTCTTTTAGTATGAGCCTTTTCTGGGTCGTGCGACGAAGATTTGGATGAATTTGAAGTAGATCGTCGCGCCTCCTCAGAAGGTTCGGAAGATGAGCTTCCTCCCTTTCTCCCTTTGCCCTTTGACCTCCTAGGAGGAGATTCCCTCCTGTCTTCCAGCAGTTGTGCAATTGCCTGCTTGAGGGAGTCAATCGACGCCTGCTGGAAATAATCATGTCCATTTGTGCTTTCTGGACCTGCTCTATACGTCTTGCCGTCTCCTCAGGAGTGCTGTCATGTAGGCAGAGGTCCTTCTCGACGGAAGAGTTCGAAGCCCCTGATTCCACTACGGCGGAGTGGAATCATTCGCTCTAATGCCGTGGGCTAAGGCATTATAGTCAATTGGGGGAATGGCCCCCGTCCGGGTGCGAGTGTGTCGATACACCCCTTCCGGTTCAGAGTCAGACTCGGACTCGTCTGAGCTGACTGCAAGTTGTTTCCCCTTGCTCCTGCTTGTCATGTTCGCAGTAAGCTCCGGGTATTCAATGTCAGAGAAGACTCTCCTTCTATGGAGCGCCTTCTTCTGGCTGGGGGGAATTGAGGTCAGTTGTCCAGCTAAGGACTGCTGGTGCACACTCGACCCGCAACGGCACTCCGCAAGCATGGAGATAAGCAGTTGGCAGTAGCAAGATGAAGTGACCTGGTGGGCACTTCTTTTCTTTGTCAGATAATCCCTCAAATCCATGGAAGAGGGATCAAAGAGACTAGCCTCACAACGTCGAAGACGGGAGGCATCCATGTGCTGTGCAGAATGGACGCAGACTTCAGGGACGCGGTTTCCGCGTCGTGACTGTGGAACGCGCGTCTGGCGTCTCTGTTGAGATGAGACGCGAGCATCGCGTTGCTGCCTGGTGCGTCCGGGCTGAGCCACGTGAGAGAGAGTGGGCTGCAGGGCGCCTCGTCTCTGGGTGCGCGCTTCCTGCGTTTGACGAGACGCAGAAGCTTCATTCTGGCGTTTGGTAAGTTGGTCTTCAGAGGACTCAACTTGAGGAGTTGCGTGCTTGGGCTGCCAAACGCGGATTTCACGTACTGGACGTGACGCGGGCAAGGCGCGAGCCTGTACGTTGCGTCCAGCTTCAGTTGGAAAACCAACGGTTCCGACTTGCAGCTGACGCGCACGTTTCCTCTGTCGACGCGCAGCGTTTCGATTGCGTCGAGGAGGTGGAGAGAAACCAACAACATCATGATGCTGGGCACCAGGAATTTTGACCACGCGGGTCTCCTGAGAGACGCTGACGCGGGTCTTCTGTGCGACGGAGTTGGTCGCAGCAGCAACTGTGCTTGGGATCACGCGGGCCTGCTGGACGCTGACGCGGGTCTTCTGTGCGACGGAGTTGGTCGCAGCAGCAACTGTGCTTGGGATCACGCGGGCCTGCTGAGAGGCGTGGACGCGTGAACTTTGCTGGGCACAGTGGGCAGCAGAGGAGCTCGAGAAAGCCACCGATTGGGCTTCGAGGCCATTCCTGTCGAGACCCGGTGGCAGACGCGGGTCTTTGGGCTCTTGGAGCCAGAAGAGAGGAACTCTTCGTACTTCGCCTGGTCGAACTCGACAACGAGCGATTCGACCATCTTTCCTCGTGGTGGACGTCATCTTGCGCCACAACATGTTCGTCAGTAACAAACAGATTCCCCAGCGGAGTCGCCATCTCTTGTTTGACGCGAAAAAGGAGGGCTGGAGTAACTTTCCTTGAATCAGATGAAAAATTACAGCCGGCTTAATCTTCCGGTTACAAGGGAGGGAGAATATTGAATCTTGAATTCCCCCTTTGTTTAGTGCTGGGTCTTCGTGTGGCGGTGGAGAGTGAATCTTGTTCTCCGTTGACCAGATGACCGTTCTGGACCGTCGAGGGATCTTCTCCTTGGCAGGTAGAGGGAGTAACTCAGCTCCGTCTACCAAAACTCTAGAAGAGGAGGTAGGCGAAGAGCGGCTAGTACTCAGTAAGCTCGCTGAAGAGTCTTTTCTCTCTCTCTGTTGATGATCTCCTTTTTTCCTTCTCCAAAATCCTCCCTTGCCCGATAATTGTCGTCCTCGTCTTCAATAGTGACGGGACTATTTATATGGTTTTTAGGGGGTGATCGTGCCCCCTGAAAATGCTCCACAATGAGGGGCCACTACCCGCTACATGCGCGGTGATTGGCCCCGCAATCCGGGTAGTTGCAACCGAGACGCGGGTGTTGAGCCAACGCGCCTTGTTGCTGAGACGCGGGCTTCGGGCCGACGCGCCTTGATGCTGAGACGCGGGCTTCGGGCCGACGCGCCTTGATGCTGAGACGCGGGCTTCGGGCCGACGCGCCTTGATGCTGAGACGCAGGCTTCGGGCCGACGCGCCTTGATGTTGAGACGCGGGCGTTGAGCCAACGCGCCTTGATGCGGAGACGCGGGCTTCGGGCCGACGCGCCTTGATGCTGAGACGCGGGCTTCGGGCCGACGCGCCTTGATGCTAAGACGCGGGCTTCGGGCCGACGCGCCTTGATGCTGAGACGCGGGCGTTGAGCCAACGCGCCTTGATGCGGAGACGCGGGCTTCGGGCCGACGCGCCTTGATGCTGAGACGCGGGCGTTGAGCCAACGCGCCTTGATGCGGAGACGCGGGCTTCGGGCCGACGCGCCTTGATGCTGAGACGCGGGCGTTGAGCCAACGCGCTTGATCTTGAATCTCTGCGTTTTGGTGGCTTGTCTTTGTGATTTTTAGACAGCCTACACATCCCTCATGGCGTATCAAGATGTCAGTGATGCGCAAGGATCGTTATTTATGGTCCCAGTGAGGCATAAAGGCAATGACCAATCCTTTTAAAAGAGTCGAGTCCAAATCAATGACTAGTGAGACTCTAAATGCGACGATGAATCTCCTTAATTCTCTCATTATAAGCCAAATGTATTCAGAATGATGAAAAACATGGGGTATGACCTAACAAATGGTTTTGGCTTGAACTTTGACAAAGGAAGGAGAACGCTGCTTTGATCCTTCGTTCTAAAAGGGAAGACCCTGATTATTATATCAAACTTGCAGGGGATTGGGTAATGTGTCAACTCCAATCTCATCGGCCTCTGAGTCTGAAGAGTCAATATATCACTAACGCTCGTCTGGCACGTCATCGTGGTAGTTAGATGTCAATATCAGCAACATGTTCAAAGAACTTTCGGTAAACATGATTTCAACGAGCCACCTGAAAAATGGAGATGAGGAAATGATCCAGTCAGAAGCAGATCCTTGGATCAAATACCTAAACCTCTCTGGAATATTCGCTTCGAACAACGTGAACCACTCACAAAGGACAAGGTCACCCAGATTAATCTGGAAGATGAGGCTAATCCTAAGCCCATCTTTATAAGCGAAAGCTTATCACTCTCCGAGAAGAAAGATCTAATATCTCTCGTGCAGGAGTATATATATGTTTTCGCTTGGAATTATGAGGATATGCCTGAGCTTGATCCTCTATGTATCGCCTCAACATTAATTCGGACACGAAATCAGTTAAACAACTGCAGCGATGGTTCCGTCAAAAATAATGGAAGCAGTCCAGTCAGAAGTCAAAAAGTTTATAGACTCTGGTTTCATCAGAGAGAAATAACACCTTAATTGGGTAGCCAATATCATCCCGTTACCAAGAAGAATGGGAAGATCTGGTTTGCATTGATTTTTACTATCTAAACGAGGCCTGTCCTAAAGATGAATCCTCCTTCCAATCACAGATGTCATAATCGACCACACGTGTGGGTTCGAACGGATGTCCTTCATGGATGGATTCTTAGAATACAATCAAATCAATATATACCCTGGTGATAAAAAGCATACATTTTTCAAGACACCATTGGGGTATATTGCTATACTGTCATACCCTTCGGATTAAATAATGTGGGTTCAACGTACCAAAAAGCTATAAATGCAATTTTCGTGAGCATATACGCAAAACAATGGAGTGCTACATCGATGACATTGCAGTAAAATGTCGTGCCAAGGGTAATCACATAGTAGATTTGAAGACAATATTCGATATCATATGGGCGCATAAGTTGAAGATGAATCTCACTAAATCTTTCCTCGGGGGTAACCAGTGATAAATTCCTAGGACTTTTTGTGACATCCTAAGGAATCCACCTCAACCCAGAGAAAGTTCACACTATCCAGGAGATGCAACTCCAAGGAATCTCAGGGAGCTTAGAGGATTGCAAGGGCGATAAGCATACATCTGGAGGTTTATCTCAAATTTCTTGGGAAGATGTTAACCCTTCTCTAGATTAATGAAGAAGGGTGTTTCATTAATTTGAGACGATGCTTGCCAAAAAGCTTCAAGGAAATCAAACGATTCATCACGCAATCACCTGTCCTTATAGCTCTAGTGTCAGAAAAACCTTTTCTGATATACGTCCAGTGATGGATCATTCCTTAGGAGCTTTGCTAGCCCAGAATAATAATCACAGACATGAGCATGCAATCTACTATCTTAGTAGAACTATAATCGGAGCCGAACATCGGTACAACCCGATCGAAAAGGAATCTTGGCGTTAGTGTTCACCGTCCAGAAAATACGACACTACTTGGTGGGCCAAACTTACATGTCATATCAAAAGTCAATCCTTTAAGGTTGCTTATGACTAAGCCATCATCACTAAATGGTCGATTGGCAAAATAGGCCATATTGCTCTCCCAAAATGAGACGCAATTCGTTCCGCAAAAAATCGTGAAGGGATAGGCGGTGATAGATTTCCTGACTGAGCATCCAGATCCAAGAATGACCAAACTTGAAGAAGATCTCCCAGATGAGGTCGCTGAAGTTTGTTTGACCCAGACATCTTTTGAAGGACAGGTATGGTAACTCTTCTTCGATGGTGCATGAAGAACGGGTCCGCGAGGGAATGTCAGAGCAGGAGTGGGGGTAGTCCTTGTCTCCCCACAGAACTATGTACTCCCTCATGCATTCTCTTTAACCGAGCCATATTCCAATAATGTAACGAAATATAATTCCCTCTTGATCGAGATGTAAATCACCGATGAGATTGGCGTTAAAAATCTCGAAGCATACGGTGACTTTAAGCTCATCGTTAATCAAGTCCGTGGGGAGTACGAAGTCAGACATGAAGACTTAATACCCTATTATAATGCAACTATTTACATGGCCGAGAGGTTCAGAAACTTTTACATCGATCATGTACCTCACAAGCAAAATGCGCATGCAGATGCATTGGCATCTCTCACTACTTCATTGGCTCTTCCAACTGGAGTGGTAGAGAAAATACTCGTCTGCATTAATGACCTGTATTACCCAAGACTCACTTTTGAATATCATCAAAAGCTGACAGGAGATCGTCAAGTCAAAGAAGCTCTAGCGACTTCAATAGGTCTAGAATTCAGGGACTGGCGACTCCCGTACATCAATTATACATTGTATGGTATCTTTCCTGATAATCCCAAAGAGGCGACTGCCATTAGAAGGAAAGCCTCTAAATTCTACTACAATGCGATCACAAGAACACTGTATCGCCCGATCACATGATGGTATCCTTCTTCGCTACCTGTCACAGAAGGAGGCACAAGAAGTACTCAAAGAAGCGCATGACGGCATGTGTGGAGCTCATTAGCCTGGTCCGAAGCTTGGAGATCAACTCTGAAGACTAGGGTATTATTGGCCAAAGATGATCCCTGACGCCATCGCTTACGCCAAGCGATGTCATGCTTGTCAGGTCCATGATGACTTCATCCATCAAGCACCAGGACATCTTCGCTCTATAACTTTTACCTGGCCATTTGAAATGTAGGGAATGGATGTAATTAGTCCTATCAGCCCACCTTCATCCAAAGGACATCAGTTCATCCTAATCATAACCGATTACTTCTCTAAATGGGGTGAAGCTATCCCCTTGAGGGAGGTAAAGACATCTGACGTAATCAAATTTGTTAAATATCACATCATTTACTGCTTTGGAATGCAACGACGAATTGTCTATGATAACGGGCCCCAGTTCATCAGCCAAACTTTTCAAAGGTTCTGCAATAAGTTTAGAATTCAGAGCGTATCTTCAACGGTATACTACCCAGCCGCTAACGGCCTTACAGAAGCTTTCAACAAGACTATTGAAAAACTTCGCAAGAAATTCATCTCGAAAAGCCAGCGTGACTTGGACAACAAATTAGGTGAATGCTTATGGGCTTATCGTACGACGGTTCGAACCCGACGAAAACTACAGCTGCACATAGAAAATACAGAATTTCAGAACTTAAGATAAAGAGTGTAAGGTGCTTAATACTATTGTGATAGCAAGTGGCTATGTGGTCGCAATCCACAAGGAGGGACTAGCATTGGAAGCGTTTTGTAAGTTCTCTTTTAAGTTACTTGAAAATGGTTAAAGTTCTTTTTTAGTTCTTGAAAAGAAAAAGAAAATAAGTTATGTTAAATTGTGAAAGTGGTAGACAGAAGGAGATGGTGATTTTATACGCAGAAAGTAAAAAATAGTAGAGATCTGGTAATGGAGGTGATCGAAATTAAAGATTAAAAGAAAAGAAAGAAAACCTAAAAGAAATACATACCTATTTTCGGTTGATGACTTACCTGGAATCCTTGCATGTTTACCTTGATTTGGAGGCGACCAGCGCATAACTCATAAGATTAACTCATTTTCAATTCACATTACATCATCAAGGCTTCTTCAAGGAAGCATGAAATGATGCAAACATAGGGAAGAATCCTTCGTCATGAGCTATCGATGGCACTCGCTAAGGCAAGGCAGTACCGATGCTATTTGACTCGAACTATCATCAACACCGAAAGATGAATAGTAGAAAGAAGAAGAAGAAAATGAAATAAAGAAGAACATAAAAAAAAAGTTATTGCTTACAGAAACAATGGAAGAAAGGAGGAGTTTACATCAGTGCCAATCTCAATATAAATCTCTCTCCATTACTTACATGAATCTTTGTCTAACCTATGCTTACAAAGAAATTAAAATTACATGAAAAAAATAAAAACCTACACTAAATTAGAATAAAAACTGGCTTAAGAATCTATCTCTGCTTAATCATTTCTTATAGTCTCAGAAATCCCAGTATTTATAGGCAAAAACCAAAAAGTGGAGAGCGTACGAAGATAGGAGAGCAAACGCTCCCCAATATATGATAAGATAGCCATGGAAATGTACCTTTGGCTGTGTTTTTGCGGCCTGGGTGTGGCCAAGTAGCCATACCCGGGAGGTATAGCTCCATTCTTTGATGATTTGGCTTTATCTCTAGTTGGATTTTCAGTTTGGGTCCAGGATTTTGACGAAATCTCCTTTGATTTTCAGCCTTAATCAATTGATTTGTGAATACTATTTTAACTAATTATCAACTAGTTTTATTTTCTCTGATTTGCCCTGATTTGCTCTGATCTACCCTGATCCTTGATTTGAATTAATTTTGAATTAAATCAGAATTTTGATGGGCTTTTGGGCTCGTTTTTCTTCCCTCTATTTTAATAAAGGCCGGTATAATTTAGACAATAAATAGGATTAAAACAGAGTTTACTAAATAATAAATATGAGAATGTGACAATAAATATGCAGTATCAACGACCGATCATAGACCTACCACTCCATGGGAGCGAATTAGTAGGGAACTTTGGTGGAGAAATAGAATAAATTGTCAAAGGTATAATATTTACTTGACAAACCCCACGAACCTCATTGGGGATTAAGGAAAATGACTTGTCAGAAGTTTACTGTTAATGTGACAAGTCTATGCTCATTTCGTTGGGGAAGTAGACATAGGTATTTTTGTGGTCCTACCATTTCGTGGAAGGGAATTGGTAAAGGATTTTGGAGGGGAAGATGGGACCAAATCTCTTAGGATTTTTAGCAAGCCCTCTGATCAGGGGAAAATCGTGCACGAAAAGTGTATGTTTTGAAATTGATATTTAAAGTGTGTATGCTTTGGCTTCCTTGATACTTCCGTTATAGTATAGAGGCTAAAACGAGTCGAATTCACAAGGACGGGAGGTGATAGACGCTTACACGGTATGTTCACGTAAATGTTAACGGTTCTTCAATGTTTGAAAGAATGAAAGGAAAGGAAAATAAAGAACGGAAAAGAGAAGTACGGTGAAACACGAAGAAGTGGGAAATATAAAAAAGAAGATATTTGTTATTTTGATATTTCTATAACAAAGTGAACAAGAAGGAAAACTCATGGCTAATAACTACTAATGATTCCACCAACATGCTAACCTCTTAGTGATAGTTGCCTCACATGTATCCTTGACAATTACTAGTCCTTGGTTCAAGAGCATTTTAAAGCATGACCCATACGATAACTTTCACATCCTAAATCAACAAAAAAAGTGCAAGCTACACTTAAACCATCAAAGCTAAACAAGAGTAAACATAGAGATCATCATGAGCCATCAATGGCTCTTGCAAGAGTAAGGCCAAGTAAAGGCTATTAGATTCATATGGATTATGAAATAAGAAGTTAACAGTTAGTAGTTAGTAGTTAATTGCCATCAGAGAAAATTAGCTAAACATATAAAAGGAGTTAGAAAGAAGAAAATAAAGAGAGGTAAAGAGAAAACCTTTTATAGATTGTAACCTTCTATTACAAGAACTCTTATTTTTCAACCATATACCACTCTCTCTCCTATTACAAGTCTACAAGAAATAGAAAATACAAATGAAGAAGAAGAACTAACCTAAGCTAAACTACCCTAAACTACAACATGGAGAAGAAACTACACTACTCTCTGTATATCTCCCACTGAAGAACCCCAGGGGGTTATATATATACACTAGGGGAAAGGGGGCCAGGGGCAAACTCTGGCCCAAAGTACGGGCGCGGCGATACCCATACGGTCGCGAAAATGCGGCCTAGGCCGCGTTTCTGCGGTTCTTCTAGAGCGCCGAGCGTCACCTCGTCCAGCGCACTGTCGCGTCTGTCCCCTGTCAGCTGTAGGTCCCGATTTCTTGTTTTGGGCCCCTAGTTTTGTCGAAACTGCTCTCCAAGATCAATGGCTATATTATAGGCCTTTAATCACCCATTAAATGGTGATTTAGGGTCTTCTTCTTCATTGCACACCATGAACCTAGAAACATACAAGAGAGGTATTATTAGCAGAATTTAATATGAAATAAATGTGAAGATGTGGCATGAATATGCAGATTTAGAGACAATCATCCTCAGCTATCAACAAATTTGGTATGTCTTTACCAACTACTATTTGAGTTGGGCTAGCCATGCTATTCCCTTCAGCATGATGAGTTATCGAGGACTTATTTTGGACTTAAAAGCCAACATTTTCCTCTATCCTTGGCCTTCAAAGGCATCAGATTTTTGATAGATAACCTAGAGAAGAGTAACAAGGATAAAACTGAAGCTCACACTTTATCTTTTCTTCAATGTTTATATCATGCATTATAATATAATCAATATTTGGTTGGTTCGACAATGATCGACCATAATGTGATCCGTTAAAGAAATAAGCTTTTCTTTGGCGCTCTTCCAAACATCTTGGATATGAAAGTTTTTTATTAGAGGTGTAATGTTAGCCTGATTATGATAAGAATCCTATTAAGGATAGTACTTCTTCAATAATCTGCCGTTGATCAGTATCATGAGCATATCGTTGTCTGGGGTATAAGGCAGTATGCTCCAGTCGAGAAAATTGACTCCACTACAAATGGTCCTTACCATTTGGGCAGGAATTTCCCTTTGGTCTTATATGTCATCACCATAGGTCTTCTGACAGCTAAGACAAGGTCACCTTTTTTGAAAGTCAGCTCCTTGACTTTCTTGTTGAAGGCTCTGAAAATTCGAGCTTGATAAAGCTCGATTTGCTGTTGAGCTTGCGTTTATCACCCAAAGCTTTCAGGTCCTGGGGTTACAGTTGATGCTTCTCATCTTTTGTCATCTCTATTGTCAGGGAAACGTGCAGAGATTGGATCTAGATTTCTAGTGGGAGTACGGTCTCACACTAATATACCAAAGAGAATGGTATAGCTTTCATTGGGGTTTCACTGTTGTGCGATAAGCCGATAAGCATTCACCTAACTTATCATCCCAGTCGCATTGGCTCTTCGAGACGAATTTCTTTAGAAGTTTCCTAATGGTCTTGTTGAAAGCTTCTATAAGGTCATTAGCAGTTAGATAGTATGTCATTGAAGACAAACTCTAGATCCTGAACTTGTTGCAAAATCTTTAGAATGCATAGCTGACGAACTGAGGCCCATTATCATAGACGATCCGTTGTGGCATGCCAATACGGTAGACCACGTGATTTTTAATGAACTTGATCACATCAGATGTCTTTACCACCCTCAAAGGGATAGCCTCCACCCATTGGAGAAGTATTGGTTATGGCTAAGATAAACTTGTGTCCTTTGGATGAAGGTAGGCTGATAGGACCAACCATATCTATTCTCCATATTTTGAATGGCCAGGAAGAAGTTGCAGCGCAAAGATGTCCTGGTGCTTGGTGAATGAAGTTACCTTGGATTTGACAAGCATGGCATAACTTAGCATAAGCAATGGCGTCATGAATCATTTTTGGCTAATAATATCTACGTCTTTGGAGTCGATCTCCAAGTTTTGGACCAGGTTGGTGACCTCCAGACATATCGTCATGAGCCTTTTTGAGCGTTTCTTGTGCCTCTTCATGTGATAAGCAGCGGAGGAAGATTCCATCGTGTGATCGGCGATATAGTGTCCTTGTAATCGCATTGTAGTAGAATTTAGGCACTTTCCTTTTAATGGAAGCCGCCTTTTAGGGTCAACAGGTAGAATGTCATACAATGCGTAGTCAATGTATGGGAATCACCAATCTCTGAGCTCTGTACTTGCCGAAGTCTCTAGGGTTTCTTTAATTTGAAGGCTCCCTGCTAGAATTTGATAATTTTTTAAGGCGAGTTTTGGACAGTACAAGTCATGGCTGTAAACGAGTACTTTCTCTGCCGCTCCGACTAGAAGAGCCAAGGAGGCAGCGAGGGACACCAGTGCATATGCATCTGATTAGTTGCATTGTGATAGGGTACTAAGTCTTCATGTCTGACTTCATACTCCTCGTGAACCTGATTAACGATGAGCTTTGAATCACCGTATGCTTCGAGATTTTTAACGTAAATCTCATCGGCGACTTGCATCCCGATCAAGAGAGCATTGTATTCTACTACATTGTAGAACATGGCTCAGCTAATAAGAATGCATGAGGGATTACATAGTTCTATTGGGAGACAAGTACTACCCCCACTCCTGTATGATATTTCCTCAAGGACCTGTTCTTGATGCACCGTCGAAAAAGAGTTGGCCACACCTGTCCTTTGAAAGACGTTTGGGTCAAGCAAACTTCAGTGACCTCATCGGGAGATCTTCATAAAATTTGGTCACCCTTAGATCTAGGTGCTCAGCCTAGAAGTCTGCCATTGCCTGTCCCTTCATAACTTTTTGTGGTAAGAATTGCATCTCAGATAGGGAGAGCAACATAACCCATTTTTTCAATCGACCATTTAGGGATGATGGCTTTGTCATAAGCAATCTTAAAGGATTTATTTTTTATATGATGTGTATGATTTGGCCCACCAAGTAGTGTCACATCTTCTAGATGGGGAATACCAATGCAAATATTCTTTTTCGATTAGGTTGTATTAATGTTCAGCTCCGATCATAGTTCTACTCAGGTAGTAGATTGCCTGCCCCTTATCATTATTTTGAGCTAGTAAAGCCCCTAGATAATGATACATAGCTTGAACGTATATTGGGAAAGGTTTTCCTGACACTAGAGTTGTAAGGATAAGTGGATGCATAAGATATCGCTTGATTTCCTCGAACGCTTGTTGGCAAGCATCATCCCAGATGAATGAAACACCCTTGTTCATCGATTTGGTGAAGGGTTAGCATCATCCTAAGAAATTTAAGATAAATCTCTGGATATATGCTAGTCTCGCTTGCAATCCTCATGCTCTCTAAGATTCCTTGGAGGTTTTATCTCCTAGACAGCGTGAACTTTCTCTGGGTCAAGGTGGATTCCTTTGGATGTTATGACAAACCTGAGGAATTTACCAATGGCTACCCCCAGTAAGAATTTGGTGGGATTCATTTTCAATTGATGCGCCCACATGATATTGAATATTGTCTTTAGATCTGCTATGTGATCATGTTTGGCACAGTTTTCCACTGCAGTAATGTCTACGTAGCATTCCACTGTTTTATATATATGCTCGTGGAAAATTGCATTCATAGCTCTCTGGTATATCACCCCTACATTCTTCAATCTAAAGGACACAGTATAGCAATACACCCTAATGGTATCCTGAAAGATGTATGCTTCTCATCGTCAGAGTACATCTTAATTTGATTGTATCCCGACATCCATGAAAGACATCCATTCGAACCCAGACATGTTGTCGACCATGACGTTCGTGATTGAAATGGGGAACTCATCTTTAGGAAACGCCTCATTTAGATCACGAAAATCAATGCAAACCTGGATCTTCCTATTCT
This sequence comes from Agave tequilana, assembly GCA_038442645.1. Taxonomy (NCBI): domain Eukaryota; kingdom Viridiplantae; phylum Streptophyta; class Magnoliopsida; order Asparagales; family Asparagaceae; genus Agave; species Agave tequilana. The sequence continues at coordinate 29,880 of JAVJIF010007665.1, forward strand.
TCTGTGTAACAGGAACGATATTGACTACCCAATCAGGGTGTTATTCTTCCCTGATAGAGTCTATAATTTTCTTGACTTCCGACTGAATTGCTTCCATTATCTCTTGGCGGAACCACCGTTGTTGTTACTTAATGAGCTTCGCTTCCGGATTGATGTTGAGGTGATGCATAGCCACTTGAGGGTCGAGCTCAGGCATATCCTCATAGTTCAAAGCGAAAACATCTATATACTCTCGCACAATAGATATTAGATCTTTCTTCTCGAGGGGTGATAAGCATTCGCTTATAAAGATGGGCTTAGAATTAGCCTCATCTCTCAGATTAATCTGGGTTACCATATCCTCTGTGGGTGGTGCGCGATCTAAGGATCTATATCTGACTGGATCATTTCTTTATCTCCATCTTCTGGGCGGCTTGTTGAAACCATGTATACTGAAAGTTCTTTGAAGATGCTGCCGACATTGACATCTGACTCCCACAATGATGTGCCTGACGAGTGATTATGACTTAATGACCTTTCAGACTCAGGGGTTGACAGGATTGGAGTTGACACATAGCCCAACCCCCTGCGAGTTTGATGATAATAATCAGGGGCTTTCTCTTTTGGAACGAAGGATTGAAGCAGTGTTATCCTTTCTTTGTTGAAGTTCAAGCCAGGACCGCTTGTTAGGTCATACCCCATGTTCTCCATTATTCTGAGTACATTTCACTTGTAATGGGAGAACTGAGGAAGTTGAGTCACGCTTTCTGAGTCTTCGTAATCGTTGGTTTGGACTCGATTTTTTGAAAAGGATTAGTTTTTGACCTTTGCGTCTTGCTGGGACCTCGAAGAAAGATCCTTACGTATCACTGACGCTTTGATATACCATGAGAGATGATTCACCGGTACATATAATGATGTCAGGGCATCTATTATCAACCAGGGGTCATCACCTACATTGGTACTAGTATCTGATGGCATGGAATTAGAAGCAAACACAAAAAAGTAAGTCAAATCTAACTCTTCATTAATATATCACTCGCCTATATTATTGGCGGTGTTATTGACATCGAGCTTATTAATGCTCGTTCCAAGTGGAATCAACTCCCATAGATATTCTTCTTCTCTCTGTGGCTTGACATCAGCTTCGTTATCAGAGTCTAGTTCCTCTAGCTGGGTATTCTCGTCTGTCTCCAGAGAATTCTTGTACAGGAGGGAGTCTGTGAAGTAGTTCTCTACCCCCTTGAATGGATGCATTTCGGTCATCAATGTTCGAACTTTTCCATCTTCATCAACATACTTCATGACTCGATGGAGAGTAGAGGAGATGATGGAATTGCGATGAATCCGTGGTCATCCTAGCACCAAATTATATGAAGTGTCAGCGTCGATAACATAGCAAGTCACCTCAGATCTTAGTCCCCAATCTAACATTTGAGTTTAATCTTTCCCATTGGGTGCGTACCATTGGTGTTAAGCCATAAATAATAGTTTGAGTGGCGCTCAATCGTTGAGTGGGGATTCCCAAGTGTTGCATGACCCGGTGGGACATAATGCTCAACGCGGATCCCAGATTTACCTGAATGTGGCTTATTTCAGATGATCCAATATACCCTGTGAAGTATAGGGGCTTATCAAGTTTCCTCTTAACCTGCATGTCATCTGGAGTGAAGGTTATGCTGGGGACATGTTGAAAGGCGTAAAGGCAGTCTTCTTCACCTTCCTTCTAGGGTTCAGCCAAAACCCAGGCCATTAGAGCTTCAGTATCGGCTATAGCTTCTCTCAGAGCTTCCCTTGTTGACTTGGACAGTCTTAGGGGCTCGTAAAGGGTGATAATCGCTGGGATATTAGCCAGTTAAGCTAAGGCATCAAAGCGGTAAGGCGCTGAGATCCTTCTGTTTTGTTCTTCCGAAAGGCCTTGGCATATCGAAGCTCCTTTTGCTTCTCCACAAGTTGCTTTGTGAATTGCTTGGTTGGCTCTGGGGTAGGTTTAGGCAAATTTGCCACCATTTCGTCATATTTCTTCAAGTATGTCTAACTCGAGCGGGTCCCTACTACGAGCAACACATTCGTTTCTGCAGCAAGGATGATTGTCTCCTCCGAATCAGTTAGCGAGGGGACATCGGTTTCTGCTTTCCTAGAGGAAGCACACACCACATTGCAAGGTGAAGCTTTTGCTTTGCCCATGGACTTTCTGTTAGTAACAGTAGTCCATTGTTGGCCTTCCATAAGGTCGGGATGAACCCAAATGATTTCTCCCTAAGGAGTAGAATAGGGACGAGACCTTTCTCGGCTGGTGGTGTGGATCTGTATTGAGCACCCATAGTTTCCCTTCTTGGATAAGAACTACTCGAGCCAACGTTAGAGGTTGGACCCCGAACTGAAGAAATAACGTCATATTTGCTGTCACTTTTTCTACTTTAGGCGAAGCTTGAGCACCTCCGCATCAATCAAAGCTTGGAGAATATCTTTGAAGATATAATAGCTCTTGGTAGGGTGCCCCAGCATTCTGTAGTACAAGCAATAATTGGGGTTATCGGTCTTGCCCACCTCCTCAGGACGTCTAGCTTCAGGAAGGTTCAGTCTATTGCTCTTGTTGAGTAACTTGAACAATAAATCTACATGCTCGTCCTTGAAGGAGTACTGCTTGTTGGCGCGAGGCTGGGTTGAAAAGCTATCCCCTCTAGCCGGTTGGGGCTTAGAGGGAGACTTTGTCTCTGTCGCCAGTGTGTCCTTTTTTTACCTTGAAAAGATGCTTCTGTCGTGTGCCTTGTCGACTTCTCGAGTCTGGGCTTATTTTTTTCTGCCTTAACCCTGACAACAATCTCTTCTATCTGTTCGCCTTGTTGGACCAACTGTTTCCAGTTACGGCTTTCAGTTACTTCTATCTGAGCAAGGAGTGAGGTTTACAAATTATGACGATATGTTTCCACTAGGGTGGCCTGGCTCATACCACTAGGACATCGCAGTGCCATATTCTAAAATCTCTCTACAAATATTTCAACTGACTCTCCTTTTTGTTGCCTCATCACCAGGAGAGTTTGCATGGCAATCTTCGAGTCTTCTTCGAAGAAACGTGTAAGGGAAAGCTTCTCCAGATCATCCCAGTTCTTGATGGAGCCTTATGAGAGCTTCACAAACCATTCAAAACTGATCCCCTTCAGGGTGCTGATGAATAAACATGGTAGGATGGCTTCATTGATACTACATTCCCTGTTTGAGACTAGAAGTAGTATATGTACTAGTTCGGTGACCCCTTGCTAGTGAAGGCCTGAAGGATTGGAGCTTTGAACTTAGGAAGGTACGGCATAAGATCCCACTCAGCCCGTTATGGCCGGACCAATCTGGCTTCTTGTAGGCCTTTCCGACTGGCAAATTCTTCAAGATGCTGTACCAGTTTACTAATTCTTTTGGAATGAGTGCACGTATTCTCTGAGTTGCCTTTCTCTTCGAATGTAGGTTTGAACAACTCAGAATTGGAATGCTCCTTCTCCTCAGTGTGTGCAGAAGACGAGCTTTCTCCTTCCTTCTGTTTGCCTTTGGACTTCTTGAAATGCATCTTGGCCTTAGACTTCTTCTTTTTGTCCTCAAGGAATTGCAAAAGCATCTGCTTGAGCCTATCATTAGATTTTTGTTGAGCATGAATCATATCGAGTTGCTCCCTCTGGGTCTAGGCGTGCTACTTAAAGCCTCTGGCCATTTCTTCAAGAGTGCTTGCTATGTATGCAAATGCTTCTTTTTTATAGAACAGTTCAAGATCTGTGATTCTGCGATGGCAGAGTGTGATTCGCTAACTTCGATGCCCCAGGCTAGGGCACTGTAGTCCACTAGAGCTATTATGCCAGTTCGAGTGCAAGTATGCTGATACACTCCTTTTGGCTCGGTGTCAGACTCGTCAGAGCTGACTATGGTTGCTTCTCCTTAGTCTTGCTTGGTGTAGTACATGGAACTATCATGTTTGCAGTAACTTCATGGTATTCCGTATCAGAGAAAGTTCTCCTTGTGCAAAAATTATGCCACTTGGCAGAGCGAGAGACTAACATAGATGATAACCGTTTGAACACCAACTATTTACAGCGACATTCAGAGCGCACCATTGTGAGCCGCTCACAGCAGTATAGTGGAGTGATTTGATGAACACTTATCTTTTTTGTCAAGTAATCCTTAGATCCATCGGAGGGGGATCGAAGAGACCAGCCTCGAGTCTCTGAGGACGAGGACTTTTCAGCTTCCTTCTGACCCTAGCCATCGGAGAGTGAATGTTAACTTTGTAAGTTTTAGTGATGCAAGGTTCAAAAATATGAAGTTCACGTTTTGTAGAATAGATGGGCTCTCGTATTTTGGCTTTAAGATGCGGGTCCTGCACCTCTGCTAAGAAGAGACACGGACCTCGCGTTGCTGATTGTCGCATTTACCTGGCGATATTTGAGAGACGTGGACTTCGTGAGCCTTGCGTTTTAACATAGAGACACGGGTCTCGTATTTCTGAGAAGAGACACGTGTTGGCCCAAAGGTCCATCACTCTAGTTTTGATGGTGATTAACTCATATAGTTATTATACAAATAATCTTGTGTTTATAAGTTTCAGATATTTGATCAAGATCTTAATCGGTGTTTAGCTTCAATAAAAGATTCGAAGTCAAGTTTTGAAGCTAGCACGTGTTGATTCAAGAGCTCGTGCTTCAAAGATCACGTCAAGTACTCAAGAGGAGTCTAACTCTTTGGATCTAGGTTTGGACTAAGTCAAGATGGAGAAGAAGATTTTCTAGAGAAGATTTTTAAGACTTGTGATATATTTATAAGTGTTAAGATTTTGTAATTTAGATAAAATATAAAAGATTACTTGTGGATTTCTCAAACTCATATACACACACACAAAATTTATATTTGTTTTCTTAAAATAGTTTTGATTTTAGAAAATACCATTTTGCTTTTTAGTTTCAAAGAAAATATCTTTATGTTTCATGAATAGAGTTCATCAAAATATGTTTACATATTTTATATGTATATTGAATTTCATCTATATACATTGTTGGTTCAAATATTTAGAAAACTTAGTTTGATATTTCGAGTCCATGGTTTTTAAGTTTTGTAATTATTAAAACTTTATTTACAACTTAATTGTCAAAAATATAGATATTTCATTTTATATGTGTATTGGATCATATCCATATACACTATGCTTCAAATGAGTTTTAATATCTTATTTTAGTATTTGAACAAGTTTTGGAATAATCGTTTTCAAATTGAAGATTGATTTTGAAAAATACGGCTTCTGGATTAAAGCTAAAATGTTTTATCGCAAAAATTATTCAATATATTTCTAATATGTGTTTTTTGATCACACATATTTGTAATTCAAAGTATTTCAATGAACTTATTTTTGTGAATTTTATGTGATTTTATGAGATTTTATAGGATATTGAAAGACCAAGTTTTAATCCCTAATAATCCCTTACCTGGCCTTCAGGCGGTCAAACGACTGGTCGACCGAGCCAGAAGTTGGTCGACCGAGCAGTCAACTGATGTGCACTGAAACGTGCAAAAAGCCCTGGCTTGAGGACCGGTCGGCCATGCGGTCGACCAATCCACAGAGTTCACTATCTGGATCTGGCCCCTGTCGACTGGGCGGTTGATCGGCTAGAGAGCTTTGTTCTCTGGTTCTTGCCTAGGTCGACCAAACGGTTGACTGATAGATCAAGACCTGGGTGCGATCGACCGGGCGGTCGACTGGCAACCCCAACGGTCATAAATATCACTGTTGGTCGGTCGATCGGCTGGTCGACCGACAGGTCATCTGGCCTGGGGATTTGCCCCAACGGTTAGTTTTGTAGCTCTATAAAAAGGGGCTGTTTTGGCTAGTTTTTGGAGAAAAGTTTGTAGAAGTTTTAGAGCTAGTTTTTCCCATCTCTCTTAGAGTTTTTCTCCACTTATTTTTGGGCTAAAACTTTCACCCTACTTCTTTGTAATTGACGAGGAGAACTTGTGGGTTCGCGGTGTGTAGAGTTCTTGAGGGAGCTTATTGTAGAGGTACGGTCTCGGCAAGCTAGTGTGCTTGCGTGTGTTATTCTTACGGAAATAAGTGAGGGGCTAGCGGATCTAAGAGTTCTTGAGAGAGCTTGTCGTAGGTGTTGCGGCACCGGGTGATCATGCAGGATCGATTTTAGTGGAAATCCTTTGTAGTGTTAAAGGAGGAGACGTAGAAGTGTGCTCTAATCTCGAAATAATTCTCCCGTGTTTGGGATTGCTCATCTCTCTCTCTCACTTGTGTTTATATATCTTGCATGCTTATATTGTTTATCTCTTTATATGCTTGATATATTTGTACTTAATTGATATATGCTTGGAATTATTTGCTCACACTTGTATTCAACTAAGAGAGCGATAGTAGCACTTCAACTCTTAATTTAGAGAAATCTTGAGGAGATAGTTTAGAGCCCTTCACCAAAAATTCATCTACACTCTTGTGTTATACTTTTTATGTTTGTGTAATAGTTTTTAATTTGCACAATTAAGTTTTTAATTCTATATTGTTGTGCATTAGATTAGCTTATAACCTATTTACCCCCTTCTAGGTGACTTACAATTAGTATCAGAGATTGGTGCTCTTTATTTGGTTCTAATAGCCTTGAGTTAAAGATCCTATTTTTAGCTAATCACAATATTCGTACACACACTCATAGATTTCATGACATCTCCCATGTCTGACATTCTTGACTTTCAAAATTGGAAAGTTAAGATATTTATGTATCTTAAGGCCTTAGGAATTCATATTTATTTTGTCACTATTAAGGATTCATTTTTTGTTAATAGCAAACATCTTGAGGCTTACACAAAAGCCATCCATGCTTTAAAGTCAATCCTAAATAATGAATATTTATCTAGGGTTTCGAACTTTGATTCAGTTTTTATAGTATGGAACACACTTATCTCCCTTAGTAAACAAAAACAATGCTATATAGGGAGTGACTCGGACGATCTAAGTGATGCTTACAACATGTGCTATATGGTCTAAGGGGATGACCCCCTTGAGGTAAATTCTGAATCCGATCTAGAAGAAGATATTGGCATGCCTTATGATGAGCTTGCATCTTTTTGTCAAAAACTTCTTGAAAAATATGATTTATTAAAAATTGAAAATGATAAGTTGAAGAAGAAAAATACTTCTTTGTTAAAATAAAATGATTCTTTTAAAAATAAATTTGAATTTGTTTCAAAAGAAAATGAATTTTTGAAAAAGGAGGATATTTTCTTGTCTTCAAAATTAAATGATATCTGTGAAGAAAATAATTCATTGAAAAATAAAATTATTTTGGTGGAAAAAGAAAAGGAGATTGTTTTGGAAGAAAATAACTATTTGAAAGAGAAAATTATTTTAAAGAAAAAGAAAATATTTAAAAAAATATTGTTGATTCTCATGCTCATGTCTCTTCTTTCAAAATTAATAACGATATTTGTATTGTGAAGAAGAAAATTGATTGTTTGGGCTCCACTTTGAGCCAATGTTCATTTAACTATAATAGGTTGGAATCCATGTTTCATAAGAAACAAATTTTACATGCTCATGCACATACCCCATGGCATTTGAATGCACACCATACTCACCTCACTCACATATATGCTAGAGTGTACAAATGTACGCATTGTGGCCACAAAGGCCATCCTGCAAAATTTTATTTTTATAGGAAAATCATTTAAATTTTGCTAAAAAAAATGTTTGGGTTCCAATAGTTACTAACCCCAATGGACCAAAAAAGATATGGGTACAAAATCCTCACCACTTATGTTTGATGTTAGTGTGGGCTCTCACAAAATATGAGAGAGTTGGTGCCTTGATGGTGGATGGATATGGAGTTAGTGGACATACCTAATTAATGCATCGCTATCAAGAATATTTGGTGAGAGAACCACCATAATTTGAAAATTTAGAGAATAGTTCATATGCTTTGATAACTATCTCTAAACTCCTACTTTAGTTTACATGCTTTTACATTTATAATTTTTAGCATGTTGTGATTTTAATGCTCATTCTGTTATATGCAATGTTATTATACATGTGATATACATAAATAATCTTTGAGATACACCCATACTCACCCCACTCACATATATGCTAGAGTGTACAAATGTACACATTGTCGCCGCAAAGGCCATCTTGTTAAATTTTATTTTGATAGGATAATTCTTTTAAATTTTCCGAAAAAATATTTGGGTTCCAATAGTTACTAACCCCAATGGACCCAAGAAGATATGGGTATCAAAATTCTCACCACTTATTTTTGATGTATGCGTGGACTCTCACAAAACATGAGAGGGTTGGTGCTTTGATGGTGGATGCATATGGAGTTAGATGGACTTACCTAATTAATGCATCGCCATCAAGAATGTTTGGTGGGAGGACCCGCCATAGGCGGAGCTTAACATCTCCACTTTTACATTATATATGCTTTATATGAGTTATGGTCTAGTCATTCCTTCTCCATGCAATGCATGTATGTAGGGAGAGCTAACTTAACGTCTCTCCTCTTCATGAATGTATATCGCATATACATCTTTATTGTTTGTTTATCTTCACTCCTTTGTTGATAAATTGACAAAAAGGGGAGATGAATTTAGAGAGTTTATATATGCATGTTTATTGTTTATGTATATATGTTTGTGTTTAATTTATGTAACTTCATTGAATATCTTTATATTTATTTGTTATGTATTAGTTAAGGGGGACCTTTTATGAAGCTTATCTTTAATCGATGCATATATAACTCCATGAGTTTTGTCATCATCGAAAAAGAGGAGATTGTTGGCTCAAAGGTCCATCACTCTAGTTTTGATGATGATTAACTCATATAGTTATTATACTAATAATCATGTGTTTATAAGTTTTAGATATTTGATCGTGATCTTAGTCGGTGTTTAGTATCAACAAAAAATTTGAAGTTAAGTTTTGAAACTAGTACGTGTTAATTTAAGAGCTCGCTTCAAAGATCGCATCAAATACTCAAGAGGAGTCTAACTCTTTGGATCAAGATTTGGACCAAGTCATGATGAAGAAGAAGATTTTCTAAAGAAGATTTTCAAGACTTGTGTCCTATTTATAAGTATTAAGATTTTGTGTTTTAGATAAAATTAAAGGTTAGATTAGTTGTGGATTGCTCAAGCTCATATACACACACACAAAATTTATATATGTTTCTTAAAATAATTTTGATTTTAGAAAATATCATTTTGGTTTTGAGTTTCAAAGAAGATATCTTTATGTTTCATGAAAAGAGTTTATCAAAACAAATTTACATATTTTATATGTATATTAAATTCATTTATATACATTGTTGGTTCAAATGTTTAGAAAAATTTAGTTTGATGTTTTGAGTTCATGATTTTTAAGTTTTGCTTTTATCAAAACTTTGTTTAGAGCTTAAATGTCAAAAAATATAGATATTTCATTTTATATATGTATTGGATCATATCCATACAAACTATACTTCAAATGAGTTTTAATATCTTGTTTTTGTATTTGAACAAATTTTGAAAAAATCATTTTTCAAATTGAAGATTGGCTTTGAAAAATACGGTTTCGGTTTAAAGTTAAAATCTTTATCACAAAAGTAGTTCAATATGTTTATAATATGTATTGATTTTTGATCACACATATTTATAATTCAAAGTATTTAAATGAACTTATTTTTATGAATTTTATGTGATTTTATGAGATTTTATAAGATATTGAAAGACCAAGTTTTAATCTCTAATAATCCCTAACCTGGCCTTCTGGCGGTCGACAGACCGGTCGACCAAGCCAGAGTCGGTCGACCGATTTGCACAGAAATTTGCGCAAGCCCAGGTTTGAGGGCCGGTCGACCAGGCGGTCAACCGATCCATAGAGTTCACTTTTTGGATCTGGCCACAGTCGACCGAGCGGTCGACCGACCAAGCAGTTTTGCTCTCTGGTTCTTGCCTTGGTCGACCGATCGATTGACCAACAGGTCAAGACCAGGGTGCGGTCAACTGGGCGGTCGACCGACAACCCCAATGGTTATAAATATGACCGTTAGGCTAGTCGACCGGCCGGTCGACTGACAAGTCATCTGGCATAGAGATTTGCCCCAATAGCTAGTTTTGTAACTCTATAAAAAGGGGCTATTTTGGCTAGTTTTTGGAGAAGATTTTAGAGAAGTTTTAAAGGATTTTTTTCCCATCTCTCTTAGAGTTTTTCTCTACTTATTTTTGGGCAAAAACTTCCATATCAAAAGGAGAGTTTTTAAGAGTTTTTCAAAAGTGATTTCTTGAGCTTTCCACCGCAACTCTATCTTGTTTTTCTAACACAAACTTAAGCTTTTCATGGCTATTTTATCCTTTAGGGATCATTTGTTATGAGTGTTTTTTAGTGATCAAAGTGTAGAGATCATCAAGTTTACATCTTTGTAATTGAGGAGGTGAACTTGTGGGTTCATGGTGTGTAGAGTTCTTGAAGGAGCTCATTGTAGAGGTGCGGCCTCGGTAAGCTAGTGTGCTTGCATGTATTATTCTTACGGAAACAAATGAGGAACTTGTGGGTCCAAGAGTTCTTGAGAGAGTTTGTTGTAGGTGTTGCGATACCTGGTGATCTTGCGGGATTAATTATAGTGAAAATCCTTCATAGTGTTGAAGGTGGGGACGTAGAGCAAGTGTGCCCGAACCTCGAAACAATTCAAATGCGTTTGCGATTACTCATCTCTCTCTCACTTATGTTTGTATATATTGCATGCTTATATTGTTTATCTTTTTATATGCTTGATATATTTGTGCTTAATTGGGATTGTTTGCTCACACTTGTATTCAACCAAGAGAGTCATAGTGGTACCTCAACTCTTAATCTAGAGGAATCTTGAGGAGATAATCCAGAGCCGTTCACCAAAAATTTGGCTACACTCTTGTGTTATACTTTTTGTGTTTGCATAATAATTTTTAGTTTGTACGATTAAGTTTTTAATTCCGTATTGTTGTGCATTAGATTAGCTTGTCAGTTATTCACCCCCTCTAGTGACCTACAACGCGGACCTCGCGTTGCTGAACATCACGTCTGCGAGGTAAGGCCTCAGAAATGCGAGTCAAGTGAGCTCTGCGCTTTGGTATCCAGACACAGACTTCACGCGTTTGATGCTGTTCAAAAGAGACGTAGGGTTGAATCGCATCCTGTTTCTACTGGACAGATGGCTTTTCCAGCTTCTTCCATCTGTGTACGACACCTTTGTGGACATTCAGCATTCCGGTTATGCTTCACGAGTTGTTAGGGACCCCCGGTAACCTGGAGCTGAGGAAGAGAAGGGGCATGGCAAGATTGGCCTTCAATGACGGTGGTCTCGCTGGTCTCGAGGGAGACGTTGACGCGGACCACGCGCATGACGTAACCAGAAATAGCGTTGTTTGTGTAGGCCATCTTTAGGAAAGTATCTGAAGGGACTTAAGAGCGGATCTCCGAGAAGACCCTGCAGTACTGTCATGCCACTTTGGGGCTCTTGGAACCAGAAGAGATGAACTCTTCATACTTTACCTTGTCGAATTCCACACCGAGTGACACGACCATTTTTTTCATGAAACTAACGTCACCTTGCGCCACAATTTGCTTATCAGTGGAGAAAGTAGTCCCCAGCGGAGTCGCCATCTCTTGTACGTGGGGGAATGTTGAAAGTATATTATAAATGTTACTTGAATCAATGAAAAGTTACAACCACTCAAATCCCAACTATAAGAGAGAGAAGATATTCAAGCTCAGACCTTCTCTTTGTTTAATGCTAGGTTCTTTGCGTAGCGGTGGAAAGTAATTCTGATTTTTCATTGACCGGTGAACGTCAAGTTCTTTTGAAAATCTTCTCTTTGGATCACAGATGGAGTAGCACAGCTCCTATCCAATGAAATCTCAAAGAAACTAAGGCAAAAACTTAAACTCGGTAAGTTGGTAGAAGAGTTTAACTCTTTATCAGTATTCCTCAGCTGAAAATTCTGACCCCTCTTCAATAGTAGTTTTAGCTATTTATAGAGATTTCAGGGGGTAAAATTGTTCCCTAAAAACATCCATAATGGGGGTTAACTCTTCTCATTACGTGGGCAGTACTTGACTCGATAATGGGGGTAATTATAATTGAGACGTAGGGCTCATTTGCAGTTGAAATGCGGGCTTGAGCTCTGCATTTTGTCATTGAGGTAATGTTGAATGCGGGCCTCGAGCCCTGCGTTTTGGCATTATTGTAGTATTGAGACACAGGCGTCGAACCCTGCCGACGCCTGCTGAGACGTGGGTTTTGAGCCCACATCTGGGCTTTGCAGTGATGCTGAGACGCGCGCTTCGAGCCCCGTGTTTTGGCTTTGCAGTGATGCTAAGACGCGGGCTTCGAGCCCCGTGTTTTGGCTTTGCAGTAATGTTGAGACGCGGGCTTCGTGCCCCGCGTCTTGGCTTTGCAATGATGCTTTCGAGCCTCGCTTCTTGACACTGCATCAATGATTTTTATCAGCCTTGCGTCTAAAGTATGGACTCTACTATCTGATGACTTGTTTTCAGTGATTTATAGATAGTTTACAGTCAATAGAATGGTAAGTCCACTTAAAATCATTGTTAGGTTGATATCACACATTTAACTGTATTCTCACTAATTCCTAGCTGAGTATTACTTACATTAATACTAAACCTTTGATGAAAACTCAATCACAATTCTTTGCGGAGTGAAAATTTCACTGGTCATTCTTATCCATAGAATGAAAAGTCCATAAAATCTATTCCACTCCTGTCAAATTAACATGACACCTCTGACAGTAACTTTTATACATTCCTTAAATGGAAATTTTCCACTTCAACTTGCTAAGTTAAAATATTACACTTCTAGCTAATCAAAGATAATCACTTCTACTTTTCTGACTTTCAAGACAAATAAGAAGGCAGGGAAAAGTGCCACTTTTATCTATATTCAAAAATATGAAAGTGAGACAAAACGCTCTCTTATCTAATAAGATTGAGTGTTATAATAAATGAGTACAAAACAGTCCCTCTTGCTCAGCGAAAGGTTGCACTCACTCCTTGGAACATTGAAGATTCACAAAGTTTGTCTTCTTGACTGTGGCCGGGAATAGCAGATCAACTTCCATCCTCTTGAGAACAATGGTGTTTTTCGAGATCAAAATGCAAGGGAGCATTCTGATTCCACCTGACCAACTGGTGCGAAGATCTTCAGAAGGTTATAATCCTTTGCTTAATGGGAAGCTCCGCCACCAGAAAGTCATCCAATGAGCATGAGTTTTTTGTTGCTGTCACTTCTTTGAACAAGATTGGTGAAGGGAGGATCCGAGACCTTACTAGTGACATTTTCTTTCCCATGACCTTCAAATGCGCCATGCTCATAGTGATCAGGAAGGATCCGAGATCTCACTGGTGCATATGTCCAATAATGTCTTGATGTGTATTGGGAACCGTGTGGATATTCTCGCCCCTGGACAGAATTTCTGACTCCTCAAGTAGTCGCCAATCGAACGAACTGGTCGTTTCATGTCTACCTCAATGGACGTGGTAAGGACACTAGAAACACCACCAACGATATGGTCACAACCTGCGAGAAGGAAAAAAACCCAAGCGTTAAATTTCTGCAAATGCAGAAAACATGAATTCAGAAGCACAACCGCAGGTCTTAAGTCATGGACTCTAGATGTGAGTCTTATACGTGAATCTCCCATCTAATGCATTAAGACGTAGAGTTTATCATGCACTACAAAGAAAAAAAAATATGGATCCGAATGCACAGCCCAACATTAGACTCGCGTTTTAGGATTGAAACGCAGGACATATATTAAAGGCGCAGACGCGGGCCTTAAAACTTTCTAAAGTTATGAAGTACAGACGCAGACATTATAGATCAGCATCTAAGACTTCAAGACGCTGAGTTTGCCACACTCGCGTCTAAGATTTTAAAAGAACGTATAAGGCTTTTAAAACGCAGAATTCTCCACATTCGCGTCTAGAGAAATCAAAAGAGTAGACACAAGTCTTAAAATTTTCTAAGTCATGAACTCCAAATACGAGTCTTATATACAAAATTTTTGTTTCAAACCTCAAAACACGGAGTTCTCTAGGCTCGCGTCTGAAAAACTTGGGACTCAAAAATGTACAAGCTCGCATTTCATCAAGATAAAGCGAAGATCGCATTTGCAGAGCATGGACGCAGGGATCTCAAGTTGACTGCATAAACTTTAAGAAAGATGTTTCAAAAGTTTTAGAAAGAGATCATGAAAAAGAGCATGGACGCTTGGATCTCAGAGCCACAAGGGATAAAGTCTTATTATGGAAAAGGCTATTTCTTACCTAAAAAAGAGTTCATTAGAGGAAGGATATCATCAGTCAAGACACGGCTATAAAAGCACCTGAGAGGATGCTTTTTGATTTTGAAAACACTTAATAGTGATAATCTTCGAGCAAGATCGTAAGAAAGCATCATATCTTTGGGTTCATTCAAAGAACTTTGAAAGTTATACAGGATGCAGGCTTGAAAAAGAAGACAGTCCAAGAACCCTAAAGGTTTTTCAGGACACCTGCCCATGAAGGAAAACAGTCAAGATGAATGACTGTTAAAAGGCTTATGGCCTATTTATATGCTCTCTAATGGCCATTATTTAACGATATAAAAAATCAAAGCCGCTCTTAAAGACCATATAATAGCCTTAATTCACGAGGCGAATCTCAAATCCAGCACGAGTAAGACACGTGGATTTTTTTCCCGAAAAATCCCAACAACACTTAAATTTTCAATATCGGACACGCGTCCTCAACCATCAATGCCGGCTCTGCCTTGAAAGATTCAGTGAGATCATCGCGCACAAAGACTCGCGTCATCATTACTGCGTCTCCATAACTGAAAGTGATGCTGCAAGGGCTACGTTTTGAAGTCTCTGTCCCTTCAAAACCAAAGGCCGTGTCACCTCCAACAAGTTGAAGGATATGTTCCCTCAATAAAATGAAGATTGCGTCTCTTCGACAGCCGAGGGTTGCATTTCCTCAACAAATCGAAGAACGCATCCCTTCGATGGCTCAAGGTCGCATCTCTCCATCAACTCAAAGCCACGTCTCTACAATAATTCAGGATCGCGTCTCCCTAACAAATTAGAGCCGCGTCTCCCCAACAATTCAGAGCCTGTTTCTGCATCAAGCGAAAGTTGTGTCTTCACTTCAAATGAAACTCGCGCCTTAGCAAAATAGCAGAGCCACATTTCTGTTGGCCCGGAGGCCTTTCTCTCTAGTTTTGATGATGATTAACTCATGTAGTTATGCTTACTAATAATCTTGTGATTTTAGTTTCAGATCATTAAGCAAGATATTAGTTGGTGATTGCTTCAAAAAGATGAGTTTGGAAGCCTTCACATGGTGATTCCGGTGCCCGAGCTTCAAGATCATACCTTTGCACTCGGTGGATCACGGTTTGGGATCGAGTCGACTTGAAGATGGAAGATCGTCAAGAAGACTTAGGTATCCTAGTTTAGTTTAGTGTGTTTAGATCCATTTGTAAAGATAAGTATAGTTGATATGCTCAAGTGCACAAACACACAAGTTTTATGTTTTTGGATTTTGGTTTTCATGAATAGTGATCAAAACAAGTTTACTTTGTTTTTATGTATATTAGATGTGTTCAATATACATACATGCTTCATATCTTAAACAAACTTATTTTGATATGTCTATTCATGAGTTTTAGGAAAAATCAGATTTCCTAGTGAAAAATCCAAGTTTGATAAAAAAATACAATTTTTGGTTTTTGGTAAAAATATTAAGCACAAAAATAGTTTCATATGCTTAATATTTGAGTTAAAATTTTTATCACATGTTTATATATCAATGCAAAATGATAAAACTATTTTTGGGTATTTTTACAAAGACTTAAAAGATTTTTAGAAATATTTTCAACATATGGCTGACAGGCCAGGTCGGCCGACCGCATGGGTCGACCGCACCAAAGGCCGGTCGACCCTTGCGGTCGACCGACGTGCACAGGGTTGTGCATGTTTGACAGTCACAGGGACGGTCGGTCGGGCGGCCAACCGGACAAGAGAGCTTTGCTCTCTGTATCTGGGCAGTCGGCCGTGCGGTCGACCGGGTTGCCCCAACGGTCACATTTCTGACTGTTGGCGGTCGGCCGGGCCGGCCGACCGGTAGCCTGTTAGGCTGCCAGATCAGCCTAACGGCTAGTTTTGTTTTAGGGCTATAAATACCCCATCTCTTCATGGTTCTATACAAGATTTTCAAGAGCAAAAATTCTTACTTTTTTGAAGTGTTTTTAAAGTTTTAAAAAGTGTTTTAAAGCTTCAAAGATTTCATCTTTATTGTTTTTCAAGGGTTTTGGAAAATCAAAGAAAACTAGGTTTTTGGGATATTGTTTGGATTTTCATTTCTATCATCTAAAAGAGATTTCCCAAGTAGTTTTTCTTTGTTGTTTGCTTTCCAAAAATACCTTGATATTCACTTGAGCTTATCTTCTATCCTATTCTATTTAGGATCTTTGTTTGTGGAAAAAGGAAAGAGGTTTGTGGTTGAGATATACCACTTGTTGTAAACACTCTTGCTTTTGTTGTATCCCTCTTTGGTAGAGGTGATCGGGTAATTGGTTTGCTCCCTCTTTGGTAGAGGTTGAGATTGTGGTTTGCTCCCTCTATTGTGAGGTGGAGTTTGGTTTGTATACCCTCTTCGGTAGAGGTGTTTGTTGGTTGTTGTATTGGCTACGGGCCAACCCCTCGGTTGTGAGGCAGTGTTTGAGAGAGGAGTTCGGTACTACCTTTGTTGTAACAAATCCTTCTCGGTGGAGGTTCCCTCGGTGGGAGTATAGTGGATTAGAAATCCTTCTCGGTGAAGGCGGGGACGTAGAGCTAGGGGATCGAACCTCGAAACATATCCTTGTGTTTGGGTTTGATCCACTTGTCTCTAAACTCTCTCTTTACTTTGTGCATAGCATCATTCATAGCATCATATCTATTTGCTTGTGTTTGAGCATTGATTTATATTGTCATATCTATTATATGCTTGGTTGTTTTTGTGTGCTTCACTTGTACTTAACCACAAGAGCTTCATATAGCACCTCAACCCATATCTAGGGGAATCAAGAGGAGTTAGTCCAGAGCCCTTCACGAGGAATTCGGCTACAATTGTGTGTTGTACTAAGTGTGTTGCAAATATTTGTTTAAAGCTTCCGCATTTAGCGCATTTAGTTTCTAGATTAGCATTATCACCTATTCACCCCCCCTCTAGGTGATTTAAAATTGGTATCAGAGCCCACGCTCCTGATACTTAGGCTTAACATCCTAGGAGTCCATTTGTTTGCTAATCTATTGTTTGCATTTGCTTGTTTGCACACTCATATAGTTTGGACCCATGGACTTCATGACCCCACCTATGTTTGACCCTTCCAATATTCTTGTTTGGAAGATTAGGATGATCGTTTATTTACAAACCCTAGGACATAAGGTTTACCTTGCCATTACCAAGGAATCTTACCTTAGTGATAGCAAGCATATAGGGGGCAATGCACAAGCCCTTGAGGCCATTAGAAGCACATTATCTAAAGATTATCTTATGAGTGTTTCTAACCTTGATTCCGCTTTTGCAGTATGGAACAAGTTGACAACAACCACCACCTCCAAGCTTCAAACGCCTATCCAACAAGAAGAGGAATCTAGTGGAGAATACGAATCTCAATGCTTCATGGTCCAAGGGAATGACTCCCTTGAGGTACAATCGGAAACTCAACTAGATAGTTTTGATTCTAATTCTTCATGTGATGATCATGTTGATGTCCATGCTTTGAATGAAGAACTTTCTTTAGTTTGTGAAAAATTAATTGAGAAATATAAAGTTTTGAAAAAGAAATGTCTAGGCACTAATAATGAAAATAAAAATTTGATTGCTAGACTTGATGTTGTTTTGCAAGAGAAAGAGGAGATTGCTAATGAGAGGGATTCATTAAAATCTCAACTTGATCTTGCACTTAAAGAAAATGATTTGTTAAAAAACAAAAATGATTGTGAAAATGTTTTGAAGAAAAATAAAGTTTTGTCTTCAAAAATTGAATTTGTTGTAAAAGAAAATAATTCTTTGAAAATAAAAATTGATACTATTTCAAAGGATTTAGAAGCTTGTTTAAAGAAAAAAATTGTTTTGAAAAATGATTTAGATGCACATGTTTGCCATGCTAGTGTAGCCTCTTCATCTAGTCTACCTATTGCATGCACCTCTTCTTCTAAGATTAATGATGATTTTTGTTTGTTGAAGAAGAGAGTGGATTGTTTGGGCTCCACTTTGAGCCAATGTGTTGTTGGGCATGCACGCTTGGAATCTTTGTTTCGAAAGAAACAAGTTCCATCTTTTCATGCACACCCATCACGGCATACACATGCTCCTCACGGACACCATCACACTATGTATGCTCATGTGTAAACTTGTACACATTGCGGACGTAAGGGCCACCTTGCTAAATTTTGTTATGATCGTATACATGTTTCTAATTTAGCAAATAAATTTGTTTGGGTTAGAGAAAGTACTAACCCCCATGGACCCAATAAGATATGGGTACCAAAGACCACCCCTCCTATTTTTGGTGTAGGTGTGGGCTCTCACATGACATAAGAGTTGCCGTACCTTGGAGTGGATGCGTTCCGAGCTTCATGGAAATCAATTGGATGCATCACTTTCAAGGGATGTTTGGTGGAGAAGACCATCATGTTTTGGAGACAAGGGAAGTTGCCTCATAGGTTTTGGTAACGGTCTCTTACTCTTTATTTATTTACGCATGCTTTTCATGTTCATTATTCTTAGCATGTTTGATGTTTATTGATTATTATGACGATGCCATGCTTATTAGATCCTTGACATACATGTATAGCCTTTTTGAGACACCCATGTTTAATGTGGACTATTATTTTGTGTTCTCACCATTTGTTTAGCTATCATGTTTATCATAGGTTTAATAACATGTGGATTTTCTTAATAATTATGTTTATAATTTTCATGTTGACTTATATCCCGTTTTGATGCTTGATGATTTAAAAATATGTTTAAATGTTAGTTTTCATTAAAACTTGGTATATACTTGTATATATAGTGGGCCACAAATAAATCTATATATGTTTGAGCTTGAATGCTTATTTGAACCCATTAGATGTGCTAGTATAGTCTAGTTTTGATGATCTATACATTTTAAACTTCTATTCCCATTTTTGGATTTGTTTCATGTTTTAGTGTTTATGTTTAACTTCATGTATATGTCCATTTTATTCAAACTATTGTTATACATATACATCCTTTTTGAGCCACGTGCCTTCATGCATATATCTTTATGGACTCGTTGTTTTTGGATATGTATGTACACTTTAATTTGTATAGGACATACATATACCTTGAAGATTAAATAGTTTTGATGATTTTCATGTTTTCTTGTTTCAAGCAATATTGAGCTTATTGTCTATCTTTCATGATTATATTCTTCACATTGTATTTGTACACTCACATTTATTGTTTACTCATGTGTTTGTTTTCATGAGTCATATTTATGCTTCATTGTCTTGAGTGTTGATTATCATGTGGATTTCATGTTTTCATGAAAAATAATTTTGTTTTATTCCTTGCTTGAAGGATTTCGTACTAGTTTACAGATTTTCCATTTAACTAGTTCGGATTCTTCGTTATGGTAGAGTTTTTCAAATGTACTTTATTTTTCAAATCTATTTTTGAAAACCCCTACCATCCATGGGTGGTTGGACAGGAGATCATGTTCATGTATGTTTTAAAATAAAAATCATTTAAAACTTGAACCATGATTGGGTGGTAGATAATATGAGATATACACTTGATCTTATTATTGTTTCAATTGATATCATTGAATTCTTTCAATTGGTATCAATTTTGACCTTTCTTGTATACTCAAATATGTTTGTATGTATGTATGCTTTTAATTTCAAAGAATATCAATTTCTATTGGTATCTATTTTTCGTACATATATATGTGTTGTGTCTATGCTAAAGCTTGAGTTTCAATTTTGTTTCAATTGATTCAATTTTCAATTGGTATCTTATTTCAAGCTTATGCATGTGTTTTGTTGGTATTTCATAAAGGGGGAGAAAATTCGATGTTCATGTTTACAATTGGTATTTGTATTTCCACTCCCTTACTTTATGATAGAAAATAAAAATTTTTAAATTGATATCATATACTTAAAAAGAAAAATACTCTCTTTTTATATCAATATGTTTATTTGAATGTTTTTAAAAATTGGTATATCAAAATTTTGTTTAAAGAAAATAGTCAAAATGTTTTGATTTATATTGCATATATGCAAGGAGAGCTTAACATCTCTTCTACATATAGATTCATGTTGAGTGTATCTTGTATTGAAGAGCTTGGCAATCTTTTCTTTATGTGGTACACGTGTGTAGGGGGAGCTTCACATCTCCTCTTATGCATTGCATAGTGTACGTTATGTGAATTAGTGCTTGTCATCCCTCTTTCATGTAATGTATATGTGTAGGGAAGCTTCACATCTTCCTCTTCATGAATATATATAGCATATAACATTTATTTATTGATCTATGTTTACTTTCAATTGGTATCAAAATGCTACTTTGACATATTTTCAATTGATATCTTAATTGATTGTCACCCCTATTTGGTTTTTGTTTTATTTTAGACAAAAAGGGGGAGAAAAATTTATTGATTTGTTTTTGCTTTTACCCCTTATCGATGATTGTTTCCATGTATTAAAAAGGGGGAAGAGATTTTGTTTTGTTTTGGTTTTTACCCCTTTGTTGATGATTGACAAAAAGGGGGAGAATTATTTGAGAGTTTAATATGCATATATAAAACTTCATATTTATGTTTTGCATAAATTAAGTTTAATTTAGTTTAATTTTAATTGATATCTAGAGCATGTTTTGTTTTGAACATTTCATTGGTATCTAGAACCTTTTATTTTTTATGCATGTTGCATGTTTAATATTCATAGCATATTTATGTTTATTTTGTTTATGCATGAGTTAAGGGGGAGCTTCTTTGAAGCTTAACTTTAATCCATGCATATATAACTCCATGAGTTTTGTCATCATCAAAAATGGGGAGATTGTTGGCCCGGAGGCCTTTCTCTCTAGTTTTTATGATGATTAACTCATGTAGTTATGCTTACTAATAATCTTGTGATTTTAGTTTCAGATCATTAAGCAAGATATTAGTTGGTGATTGCTTCAAAAAGATGAGTTTGGAAGCCTTCACATGGTGATTCCGGTGCCCGAGCTTCAAGATCATACCTTTGCACTCGATGGATCACGGTTTGGGATCGAGTCGACTTGAAGATGGAAGATCATCAAGAAGACTTAGGTATCCTAGTTTAGTTTAGTGTGTTTAGATCCATTTGTAAAGATAAGTATAGTTGATATGCTCAAGTGCACAAACACACAAGTTTTATGTTTTTTGATTTTGGTTTTAATGAATAGTGATCAAAACAAGTTTACTTTGTTTTTATGTATATTAGATGTGTTCAATATACATACATGCTTCATATCTTAAACAAACTTATTTTGATATGTCTATTCATGAGTCTTAGGAAAAATCAGATTTCCTAGTGAAAAATTCAAGTTTGATAAAAATACAAGTTTTGGTTTTTGGTAAAAATATTAAGACACAAAAATAGTTTCATATGCTTGATATTTGAGTTGAAATTTTTATCACATGTTTATATATCAATGCAAAATGATAAAACTATTTTTGGGTATTTTTACAAAGACTTAAAAGATTTTTAGAAATATTTTCAACATATGGCTGACAGGCTAGGTCGGCCGACCGCATGGGTCGACCGCATCAAAGGCCGGTCGACCCTTGCGGTCGACCGACGTGCACAGGGTTGTGCACGTTTGACAGTCACAGGGACGGTCGGCCAGGTGGCCGACCGGACCAGAGAGCTTTGCTCTCTTATCTGGGCGGTCGGCCCTGCGATCGACCGGGTTGCCCCAACGGTCACATTTCTGACCGTTGGCGGTCGGCCGGGCCGGCCGACCGGTAGCCTGTCAGGCTGCCAGATCAGCCTAACGGCTAGTTTTGTTTTAGGGCTATAAATATCCCATCTCTTCATGGTTTTATATAAGATTTTCAAGAGCAAAAATTCCTACTTTTCTGAAGTGTTTTTAAAGTTTTAAAAAGTGTTTTAAAGCTTCAAAGATTTCATCTTTATTGTTTTTCAAGTGTTTTGAAAAATTAAAGAAAACTAGGTTTTTGGGATATTGTTTGGATTTTCATTTCTATCATCTATAAGAGATTTCCCAAGTAGTTTTTCTTTGTTGTTTGCTTTCCAAAAACACCTTGATATCCACTTAAGCTTATCTTCTATCCTATTCTATTTAGGATCTTTGTTTGTGGAAAAAGGAAAGAGGTTTGTGGTTGAGATATACCACTTGTTGTAAACACCCTTACTTTTGTTGTATCCCTCTTTGGTAGAGGTGATCGGGTGATTGGTTTGCTCCCTCTTTGGTAGAGGTTGAGATTGTGGTTTGCTCCCTCTATTTTGAGGTGGAGTTTGGTTTGTATACCCTCTTCGGTAGAGGTGTTTGTTGGTTGTTATATTGGCTACGGGCCTACCCCTCGGTTGTGAGGCGGTGTTTGAGAGAGGAGTTCGGTACTCCCTTTGTTGTAACAAATCCTCCTCGGTGGAGGTTCCCTTGGTGGGAGTATAGTGGATTAGAAATCCTTCTCGGTGAAGGCGGGGACGTAGAGCTAGGGGCTCGAATCTCGAAACATATCCTTGTGTTTGGGTTTGATCCACTTGTCTCTAAACTCTCTCTTTACTTTGTGCATAGCATCATTCATAGCATCATATCTATTTGCTTGTGTTTGAGCATTGATTCATATTGTCATATCTATTATATGCTTGGTTGTTTGTGTGTGCTTCACTTGTACTTAACCACAAGAGCTTCATATAGCACCTCAACCCATATCTAGGGGAATTAAGAGGAGTTAGTCCAGAGCCCTTCACGGGGAATTCGGCTACACTTGTGTGTTGTACTAAGTGTGTTGCAAATATTTGTTTTAAGCTTCCGCATTTAGCGCATTTAGTTTCTAGATTAGCATTATCACCTATTCACCCCCCCTCTAGGTGATTTACAATTTCTTTAACAAAGAGAAGTTTGCGTCTCCATCTCGAAGTCTGCGCCACTTCAACAAAGTGAGAACTGGGTCTCCACTTCGATATTCGCATCTCTCCAATGAATGAGAGTCAGGTTTCTACTTCAAACGAAGTCTGTGTCCCTAATGCAACACAACCTTCGCATCTACAAGACCTGTATTCAGTCTCTGCTTCTGCTGTCAGTCCAAACGGTCATTAACAAAAGCAGTTGGAATTTTTCCTGGTTCAATAGCACATCAACAACCAGCTTAGAGTACCGATAAGGTTTAGACTGTGTATCTGAACACTCACGACGATCATCTCTGGTGGTTTCAAAGAATTTAACAGTACACTTACGAAGATCAAAATTCAGACAAGATCGAACCCAAGGTATCTCAGAAGGTTACCAATTCAGTCTTGAGAGATTGCTGTCAAAAGAAAAGTCCAAAGTGTTTCAAACCCGTCCCAGCCAACCACGGAGTTTGAAAAACTTTGGAGGAGGTTCTGTAAACTATCTAAAAATCACTGAGGATAAGTTGTCAGATGCAGAGCCCATACTTCAGATGTAAGGCTGATAAAAATCATTAACGCAATATCAAGACACGAGGCTCGAAACCCGCATCTTAGCATCATTGTGAAGCCAAGACGCATGGCTCAAAATCTGTGTCTCAGCATCATTGTGAAGCCAAGGCACAGGGCTCGAAACCCGCGTCTGAGCATCATTGTAAAGCCAAGACGTAGGGCTCGAAACCCGCATCTCAGCATCACTACAAAGTCAAGACGCGGGGCTCGAAACCCACATCTCAGCAGAGCTCGACGTCCACGTCTCGATACCACAGCAATGCCAAAACGTAAGGCTTGAGGCCCGCGTCAGCATCATCTCAATTTCTAAACGCAAAGCTCAAGCTCGCGTTTTAACTGCAAATGAGCCTTGCATCTCAGTTATAACTACTCCCATTACTGGGTCAAATAATGCCAACGTAATGATGGGAGTTAACCCCCATCATAGAGAGTTTTTAAGGAACAGTTTTACCTCTGAAACTATTGTAATACCCCGTTTCCGGAATACGTACTTAGTTGTGTATTCAGCTTTTCGATCGTATTTTTCGATTTACTTCCCGTATTTGACCGATTTTAATTTCAAATATCATTTTCTAAAATATTAGATTTTATGAGAATTTCTGGAATTTTCTAGAATTTAAATGAATTTCTTCAAACCGGTGTCGACCAGTGCCGCTGATCGATTCCCGAATTTTTATCTTACAAACTGTTTAGAAATTCTAGAAGATTCTTTAGACATTTCTGCTTAGAATAATATTCCTTACTTAAATACTTTTTCTGAAGATTTTACGAATTTGTGGATATCCCACCGGAGTCGGCAGAAGACTGATTCCAGTATTTTTATTTCACAAACAGTTAGGAATTTCTAGAAAGTCCTTTAGGCATTATTTCTTAGAATCATACTTCTCATCTAAATCCTTTTTCTGAGAGTTTTATGAATTTATGAAAATTCTTTCGGAGTCGGTAGGTAACTGATTCCGGGATTTTTAACTTAAAAACTATAAAGTATTTCTTCAAATGGATTTCACTATAGGTCTTCATATATTATTATTAATTTTTGGTGAAATTTACGAGTCGTTCCGAGATACTTGAATTTCGGACGATTTCGGTATTTTCCGAAATATTTTCCGTATCTTAGACTTAAACCCAGGAACCTGCGTTTCCGATATTTTCACTTTTGGAGATCAAGAAAATATCTTCTCTTTTATAATTCCTTTTCCTTTTCCTTTTTCCTTTTTCTTTCCTTCTTTCCTTCCACCAAATTCCCAAAATATCTTCTCCTCCAAAATATCCAAAATTCCAACAAACTCCACACCCTTCCTCATTAATGCCCTCTTTCTCTCTCTCTCTCCATGGCCGGCCACCATTGGCCAAGGGAGACACCTCACCCCCTTTTTTACACAAAAACCCCTCTCAATTTCTTTATTTGCATTCCCTTTACAAAAATCAAATCCTATATAAGTTTTTCCTTTACAATTCTTTTTCTTTTCTTCACTTCACCAAGATAATAGCCTTCAACCTTTCTCCTCCATCTCAAACCCTAATTCCAAAGAACACCTCAAGGCCTTCATCTTCTTCTCAAGCTACCACAACCCTTGGTTTTGGATCGCATCTCACGTCGTCGGAAACATCGCCAAGGACCTAGTTGGTGATATCATCGACAAACGATCCGTTCGAACTCGTATAAGCTTCACATAACAGTTCGAAGTGAGTATTTTTACTCACCAAGACTTGTTTCATTCCTAAGCATACTTGTATCTCCATATCTTGTGTTCATATGTCATAAAATCCTATTTTTAGACCCTCAAACACAACCAACAGATTCAGTTCTGTACACTGTGTTCGACCAGGATTAGTCGACTTGACCTAGGACCTAGTCGACTAGAAACCCTTAGCTGAAACATAACCTTTTCTGATTTCACAGTTTTAGTCGACTAAGCCATATTACCAGTCGACTAGACCACCCTAGTCGACTACATTTTTAACCTAGTCGACTAATCTTTCCCTGGACCAGAAAACACCAACTCTCGGTTCCAGTCGACTCATCCAAAATGATAGTCGACTTAGGACCCCTAGTCGACTACCCATTTCCCCATAGTCGACTCCTGTATCCCTGATATAAATCTCAACTTTCTGTATCACAATTTTAGTCGACTTAGCCCCACTATTAATCGACTTAGGTATCTGTTAGTCGACTACACATCTCACCCTAGTCGACTAACTTTTACTGAAATAGAAACCCAACTCTCTGTTTCCCAGTTTTAGTCGACTCATCTAGGCTAGTAGTCGACTTAAGACCCCTATTAGTCGACTAACCCTTCCACCTAGTCGACTAATTCTGGCTGTTTGACTTGGTTGATTCTGTTCTGAATTTGGATCTTATTGTTGATACGCGTGTGGCATATTATTCTTGTTCTTGTTTCTTAACTGGTATTTCATGACTTGTTCATTAACATTATCAACCGCTTGTCAATTCTTTAGACTTGTCAGTTTTATGTTTCCTTTTAACACATGTATATCACCTGACTTGCTATACCCTCTGGCTAGACCATGACTCACCTTGAATAATTATCAATCTCTTTGTATAAAGTGTTACCTGATATACATCACCACTTGTCATGCTATCACTTTACATCCAGCATGATATATTTGACTTGTGATTATCTCTTTTACGGGAATATTGACTTGTTATTCAGTTTCATGATCAGTGACCTGTTTTCTTACTTTACATGCAGTGACCTGACTATATAGTACTGGTGTACTCCTAAATTCCGGATCATGTTCATTTTCTATTATTTCCCATAAAGTGATAATTAGCTAATAAATCTTAAAAAGGACAACTTGTATGGGTATGGGAGGAAGTGATGGATGCCGGAATGATATCTTGCTTATAGTATGGGAATGACATATATTGGCGGTACTGTTATGATTCCTGTTATGATTACTATTAGGGGGACTTCGAGCCTCCAAAGCCGGTCCCAGGTGGTGGGAACCGTTGGACCACTAAACTGGTCCCCGGTGCATGTGAACAAAGCCGGTCCCAGGTGGTGGGAACCGTTGGGCCAGAAGACTGGTCCCCGGTGCATGAGTACCATTATAAGAAGCTCTATCAGTTCTCCATCTGCTTCCGTTAACAACCCTCGGATAACTTATATATGGATGTATGTGTGTTGGGGTGCACACCTGGACACATACCGAGATATATGGGTCAAACGAGTAATAATAATAATAGACATCGCCTATTGATTTCTGTTGTGTTTCCTATTATAGTTTCCGTTATGTGTATCCTTTACTCGTGTTATGGACCCCTGATCATTATTGTTATGCATTCCTGTTTTGACTATGATACGATTTGCAACTCTGATTCTATACGCTTGGATTTATGTGGCATGAGACAAGGGTATATATATGAGGGTTTCCTTGTTTGGATTATTCCTTCGATGTACTAGTCTCATGTGACCGTGACTTAAGCGTATACAATCAATCTTGCTTATAATCAATTTTACTTGGGAGTTCCTGATTTATGACTATGTTATACACGCCCTTATATACCATATTTGTGTTCTAAACCACTACTTTTATATCATTGCCACTTGGCTGTAGTTCATTATTGTTTTATGTCTTGATTCCTTGGATTTGCATATTCAGATTCCGAAGCTGGATCGAAGTGGAGTTGTCCTTCGTAGATCGAACTTTCCTTAGCGGGCAGACATCCTTGTCCCAGTTCCTCGTGCCATACTCTTCTTTTGGACTCACGGGATCTTCATCCTACTCGTGAGCATCTCATGTATATCTTGTATATTTTACTTTTGGACTTGTTATGATAAAAGACACATGTAATGTGTAGATGTTTATCATACTGTGATGACTTTGTATATGTACCTTTTATGTTGGCATATGAAAGAATACCACGCTTTGTGTTGTACTCTGATTCCTCGCTTGTACTTTTATGCTTAGCGTATATACGTGGGGGCATTTTCTGACCTACGTATATACGTCGCAGTGACGTCCCCGTATCCGTGGAATCGGGGCGTTACACCTATATAAACAGCTTATTTTGCTATTGAAGAGGGGCGAAAAATTCTTTAGCTGAGAAAGATTTATAAAGAGTTCAACTCTTCTACCAACTTACTGAGTTTAAGTTATTGCCTAAGTCTCTTTGAGATTTCATTGGATAGGAGTTGTGTTACTCTATCTGTGATTCAAAGAGTAGAGCTCCAGAAGAGTTTGACGTTCACCCGGTCAACAGAAAACAAGAATCACTTTTCACCGCTATGCAAAGAACCCAGCCTTAAATAAAGAGAAGATCTGAGCTAGATCGTCTTCTCTCTCTTGTAGTTAGAATTTTGAATTGTAATTTTTCATTGGTTCAAGAAATATCTGTAATATACACTTTCAATATCTCCCCCTGAACAAGACCAGTACTGTGTCGTGCATATTCACATTATTCATTGTTATATATCATGTATACATCTATCATGCTTCCTTACGTAGTATATGCTTCACATATGTGGGCCTCTCTTAATTGTATCCTCGACCTAGTACTAAGTCAGCCTCAGGGTCGTGTCGGAGGGCAACCTTGCGAGGTAGAATTGTTGGCGTTCTAACACTCGTTGATTTATTATTTTTCAAGCTGTTCCAAGGGTATCCATCTCGCATATGAAACTAATATTCGACTATAGAAACGTCGTGTGATGGAGACGGTTGTGGCCATCTTTTCTGTTGATAGGTAGATAAAATGCTCTATGAGGGTCTCTCCTTTTATATACATGTATTCATGTTGAGACTTTTTTATAGTTGATGTTGGACCTTGTATCTATATTTTTTGTTTAGACTTTGTTTCTTTATGTTGAGACTATTGTATATGACATGTATTTCTCTCTCATTTCATATTTCTACCTACATGACTTGTCTTCTATCATATATCTATATTTGAACTGCCTAAGTTTTGTATCATATTATAGCAGATCTAAAGTTCCTGCTCAGATTATAGTCAAATTGACTGTAACCAGTGGGAGAAAAATCAGGGTCATTACAAATGGCATCAGAGCTCTAGGTTGAAGTGTCATAGCGATTCATAACATGTGTCTAAGTTTGTATACTTGCTCAAGACTACTGAGTTGGCAAGTATAGGATTCTTTAGAATTCTTCGAGTTTAGAATCTATGGTATTATGAGTCCGAGTAAGGGCGATCACATATTATCTCTTCCTTCTCTCTTCCAAACCTCTTCTCTTCATTCTTTCTTCATCCCCTCTTCTTCTCTCGTTTTTCTCTTATAAAAAACAAACATGACCTTAGTTAATAGGCATTAATTTTCGATAATGGAAATGAGAGCGAGTTCGGAAAATGACAGGTTTTGTTATAATTAATCCTCTTGGTGCTATGAAACGTCGTAGCACAAGATGAGTTTAGTGGGGAGGACCATGGCATGCTCCTACCTTCCAATCTCCAAATTGTATTATTATTACTATATGTTAAGATGAGATACCAGTGGCATTATCCTAATAAGACATTGTACAAATTCTTGATTAATTTCTCTAATCTTGTTGTTTAGCTTAGAGACCTTTTTCACATTGTTCATTAAACAAAGGGGATTCACCCACCCACCACCACCTATGGGGTATCATCACATATCCACAAGAGGGTCTGCTCAGCAAAAAGCTATTTTAGCTTGGGCCAACAATGCCTCAGCCTCTAACCTAAAGATTAGAGACTTAATTAATTATTGTGTAACATTGGCTGACAGGTATACAAGAAGAACAGGCAACAAAGACTATGAATATACTAATCATACGATATAAATTATGTTTAAGAATTTGGCAAAAGTTATGGGAGTAAGTTGAGCTTATTTAGGGCTCATGAAATCAAACCTACCTTATATTGATGGAATTCTAGTTCTTGGTTGTTCCATTGCTTAACAGAGCTTTTATACTGGAAAATTATATTTTTCTAAGTTGTGACAGAAAAAAGGAAAAATCCATGAGAACAGAAAAAGTATCTTATTTTTGATATGAAAAAAAAATGCTTTAAAAGAAAAAGCTAGCACTAACTATGGAAAAGACGTTAGTTTCTATTTCAAAATCTTGCTTTTACATTATTAAAGAGGTATTGTCTTTTCCCCAACTTTCCAGCCTTTTATTTTCATCAAGGGATTATCCAAAATGATAATTTGTGGAAAGGATTTTCAAAATCAGAATTTAAAAAAAAAAAAAAAAACAATAATATCAAGGCGCGCGATTAACAGTTCATTAGGTTACCATTCTACTTTTAGAAGGAAAAAGTTACCATAATACCAATTCTTGCATTTATAAATGTAAAATATTTTAAATCACCAAAACCCCAAATCAGAAATAAGTGCAGTAGACTTCAAGAATGATTTTATAGTATTTCAGAATGTGCCATTTATAAAACAGGAATCTGAACATACAATTTAATTATTTGAATGCAATCAGTCTGACTTAGGAAGGGAATCATTCTTAGAACTGCAGCACCATGCTTGCAATGATTTTAAACTCTAGCTTTTGAGATTTTGAAGAGTCTCAGAGTCATGGAGAAAGGTCTAAAAACTCTTCCCTTTTTCTCTTTTTTCTTTTTTGAAAATGAGTGGATTGATTAATCCCTTGCTTTATTAATAAGCCTTTAATGATGCACATGCTAGGTATAATTAGTGATTAATTAATAAAGATTAGTTGTAAATCTATTAGCACGACACGATCTTTGCACATTCCAAAAATGCTAATTATGTCATATAAGTCCCATCTCGATGAGCTTTCTTCTCTCTCTCTTTCTGAAAAGAAAACAATAAACATGATAGTATCAAGCAGCATTTTTAATCCAACATTTGTAGTGCGATTAGCATTATTGACTGGCATACATCCAAGCAAGCCCTAAGAGTTATCTCACTCAATATAGTGTGAAAATATGACTAAATTTCACATGAAATTACAACCAAGAGGTCCATTTGAAACCCATTCTGGCAAACAATGAATTGAATGGCTGGGGCACACATCAAGAACAGATCCATTGAATCATCAAAGCACTACTCAAAGCACATTGGATTCCATCTTTGAACGGTGTTTAGTTGGGGTAAAATTTGTAGTTAACAAACAATCATGAAAATTTTCTTGGCATAATAATTAACAAGTGACCAACATCCAACCTGTCTTGTTTCTTAAGTGTTTTTTTTTTTTTTAAGCCCTTGTTGCACACTTAGCACAAGATACACCTAGGGGAGCCCATAATTTAATAGGAGGGACAATGAGGTGTAATCCTCATTGCATTTTGTGTCATTTTCTTCTCCTTTGCTTCTCTTTTTCTTCCAATGAGAAGTGGGGGTGAGCAACCAACCCCCCTCTCAAAAGATTAAAGAGGTGGCATATATGTGAACGAGCTAGGCCGGCCAGCCAACCTCTATATATTCATCATCCTCTCTCAGTTTCCATCCACATATGAGAATTGAAGTCAGTTGGCAATTAGGATATCTCAATCTTTCTTGGGAAAAGGCCAATATGGCAGCTCTGGCTTCCGATTTGTGTGCACGGAATCGTCAGAAGATAATTCAGTTATTGGCGAGAAATAAAAGCGTGAGGGCGAAGAGGAACAAGTGATTGCAAGCAAGAAGAGGAGAAGAGGAAGATGAAGAGGAGGAAGGGTTGATGGATGATGTGTCTATTGGGATTGTTAGGCAGGTCTGATGCTTGGCTATTGTTTGATGTTTCGCGTAATTTTAATTCTCATGCATATTGTTGTTGTTCTTCTTCATCATTCCCCTTTTCTTGAATCTTTTTTTCTTTCTGTCTTCTTATTTCCAAAATGTTCACCTAGTAGTGAAAAATCTTATGTTTGCTTTGTTATCATGCAATATCTGGCTGCATGAGTTGATTATGGAACCATATTATGATCAATTGAAGGAATATATTGATTGCTTTTTAAGCATTTTCTCCATTCTTTTTACTGTTCAGATGGCATATGGATCCAATATTTGAAGCTTAAATCACAAAATCGGACTTAAAACATGATCTATCTATTTAAGAACCCAAAAGAGAAGTTAAGATGCTAACAGAAGAGAAATATGCAAGCTAGAAAAGACTATCAAGGAACAAGAGATTAGTAACAAAGATAAAAACAAATGAAATTAGTAAATTATAATTGATAAGAACTCGGCAATAATTTAAAATTCAGGTCAATATAGTATTTTTCGCTATGATCTGGTTGAAAGAGACATGGGTGTCAACAAAATAGAGATGTGAATACCATATATCGCGACTAAATCCCAAAAATTCTTGGTAATTAGATGGAATAGTTTTTATTTAATCAGAAAAATTTGCCCTACAAACAAGTTATATTTTATAAAACACTTAATTAAAAATTAAATTTTCTGTTATTCAGAATAATATCAGGTGCAACAACAGAAGTTTTTTTTTTTTATTTTTGAAGATCGAAAATTTACGTTTTAAGCTAAATATTGCATGGAGATTGGCCCATCCCAAATCTGACAAATTTGATTGGACCCAGAATCAACTTTTTTCTCTAATTGAATCTACTAAAATGTCTGTTAACAGCAAAAAGGAAAGAAAGAAAGGAACATGGATTCTTGACTAAGAAAACTGAGAGCTAAGGTTCTCTATTTGTGGAGCAGGTGATGCGCCACTTACTGGAATGAAGTTTGGACTTGCAGTTTTCTCGGCCAGTTAGAGTTGAGATATAAAATCTGTAGACTAGACTATAGATTTTGATTGCCTGAGAAGATAACAAAGAAAGGAAGAAATCTCAGTGATGGGGACAATAATGTCATGAGAATTCGAGTTGAGTGTAATTTCTTTTTAGAGTACAGCGTGTTTTTTATTTTATTTTATTTAGTTTCTTGTTTTCATATTTAGTCTCATATCAGTTATCTGATGAAAAGTCAAACGTGTATGCCTATTTAAAAGCCTTATTATTTTCAATAAAAATAGACCAAATTTTTGAAAAAAAAACATTTAGAGTTGTTTCTCTTTATGGGTGTGTTGCTCATAGAAAGGTGTGAAACTCTAACTGTGAAGTTAAAATCGAGCGGAAAACGTGAAGCGACGTGAGGTCAAGATCGAGGAACGTGCGGCGTGAGATTCGAGAAGGTAGAAAGCCTTTTCATTTATCGTAATCATTAATTATTTCTTTCATCTCTCATCTTTTTTTCAAAATTCGTATTTTTTTAGTTTCACATCACTCAGAGTCTGAATCACTTTCAGATTGCCATCACAGTGGATTTTGGACAGGCATTTTTGGAACTGTGGTTACACATAAGTAGAAAATAATATTTCTTTAGCATTTGTCACGTAATAAAACGTTTTTGGACAATGTCAAGAACCCACATCACGTTGACAAGGCAGTGGTGCATTTTGATGGATAGAGTTGTAACTGAGAGAGATGGCTTGCATTAGTCCAAAGGGATATGCGTTACAAGACAGATGATGGGTCCTGCAGAGAAAGAGACTCGTATGTCTCTCCATGCATGTGCGTTAACAAGTTCTTGTTTTCGTCGATGCTAGCGGGAGATTTGGACACGGGTTGAAGGAGTCTGAGTTACAGATGTCACAACTGCGGTGGAGGAAAGAAACCATAACTTCGCTAAGGGTATTCTGGAGGCTTTGTCTTTTCTTTTTTTTAATGATCAAATTGTGTATGCGTGTTTCATGCAAATTGTACTCTTCTTTCTTAGAAATGTTTCGTTAAGGTTTTATTAATGAAATGTCGGGTTTTTTACCCACGATTTTATCAAAAAAAAAGGGTAAATTGCGCCAAACCCCTGTACTATTGGGGGTAACGCGCGAAACCCCCTATAGAACAAAAATTTGCATTTAGCCTCCCGGGTGTGACGCCGTCCACAACTCTGTTAGTATGGGTCACGTGCTAGTCATGTGACCCCTTTAATCAACTCAACTAGCTAAATTAATCAATAACCAATAATCATCTAACTTAATTGGATCACTTTAATTAGATAATTAACTAATAACTATCTAATCTAATTAACAATACCCAGTAACCTCAATTCACTTTTACTGGTTATTAACAGCCAGCTGAGGTGATTAAAGTGGTCACGTGACTAGCACATGACACAAACTAACAGAGTTGTGGACGGCGTCAACTCCAGTGAGGGCAAAGTGCATGTTTGGGGGTTTCGTGCGACCACCCCCAATTATAAGGGGGTTTTGCGTAATTTACCCAAAAATGTTCTTGTTTTCAGCCACATCGCACATATTATTATTACTTAGTTAATTATGATATGGATGGAATTTTATTTCTTTTGAGAAGCAAGATGGAGATAACCCTCAAATCTATACGCACACCCATTACAGATTACTCAAATTAAACCCCAATTCAACAATGGGAGGAATCAAACTTGAAATCTCCCCCTTGAGAGAGAGGGGTATTACCAACGGGCCAACCAACTGCTTGTAACATGGATTAGAGTTTCTTGAAATTGAAAATTTTGTTTGGGTTGTAAAGAGAATCATGGTTGTTTCTTTTACGTCGAAGTGAATTCTCTTCGCTCTGAAAAAAAGTTATTGAAGTACTCACTTCGGTCAACTTGCCACCTTTGAGACTAAAAAGTATTGAAACTGGCACAAAAAAGAAACGAAATTAGCTATTTGTTATTATCAATAATTTTGAAAGGATTCGTTTCTTCTGAAAGTCCCAAAACAAAAATAACCATTAAAAGTCTCCAAAGTACCTGAGGTTTTCAAAATATTCTGAGTCAAACGCACATTAGAAATCACCTTCTTTACTATACATACCTAATTATAGAGGTGGGAACTGCTATTGACACAAAGATGCTTAGTAAGAATCACTTTATGTTTTTCAGGATCAAACAATAGCTTAATAGTCTTTTATTTTTCAAGTGGTGATAGTTAGAGCTTTAACTTTTCATGTCCACATTATTATGACTCTTGACACCTTTTAACCTATAAAGTCTTTTGATAATTATAAGAATTTTTCCCCATTTGGGATCAGAAGTTAATTATAAAATTTTTCATGTTACTTTAATTTCAAAATGAGTAAATTATCCCATAATAATTTATAACAAATCATTTATACATTGCGTTTGATTATTCTAATACACACACACACACACATATTTAATATGCTGAAGAATAAATCAAAAAAGTTATGCTTGTCAAATATCTTTAAATGCACACTTAATGTCAAGTTTAAGTATTTTAACAGTAGGTCAGATATATCTGAAAATATAGTTTAAGCATATGCTTATAAAAACTTTAAGAGATGTACATGTATTAAAAGAAAATATTTATTTTTCATTCTACTCATCTTCTTAAGACATTGATGATGTCTCAAATTGAATTTTATTATCTTATAAGATGACTGCAAATTGGTTCCTTAGTAGATAGTAAAGTATACTAATTTGTCTTACCATTTATATTCTAAATAATATCCGAAATTTCATCTTGGACAAATCACCATTGTCTTAATTTAGTGATTAGGATATTTTAAATTTTTTTTTGTATATGCAACTTTATTTTCACAAATAATACATGTATATAATGTCTGAATTATATATCTTTTAGCTTTGAAGATGTCCATTTAAAATTTTCAAAGAAATTCTAAATGATTTTGAAAATATTTACAGTTTAATTAACAGTAAGAGTTATAATATCTTATCTAAAGTTGTAAACTCTTTTAAAAAAGGTCTTGAAGTTCAAGATTATGTAAAATATACAAATCAATTGAAGATAATTTACTATAAAATGATGCAGTCATAATTTCAAAATTTGATTTTTTTTATTTTGTGTGTGTATACAAACAATTTAATGAAAAGTAAATTTTAAAGATTTAATATTTTTCATAACTTAGATAAAAATATCTCATAATCTTATTATTATTAAAATCATGAAGATATTTAAATAGGAGGTGTATAAACTTACGGTTATTTAATATATCTTTAATAAATATAATAAGTTACATCAGTAGATAATAACAATAAATATCTTATTGAATAAAAGCTAGTAATGAAATGAGAAAGATTACTTGAATTTCTAATTATAAGATAATTTCAAAGAAATTAATTTCATTGCTCGAGATATTAAACCAGATAATTTTTCATATAACAAGAATCTAAATTAAAATTTTCAACCAAGAATCTCTGTCAAATTCTCGACAATTAAAACAATATTTGAAAATATCAAAATAGATATTTAATTTCTCTCTAAACTTAGTTAGAGGAAAATTATAATTTGTAAAGCCAAACTAAAGCCTCGTCATGAATGGTAATGGAAAAGGTCATTTCCAACCTGAAGAAAAGTTCTCTGGAGGGCGAATATCATCCGTCAAGATACAACGATGAAAGCACCAGAGGAAATGCTTTTCAATTTGAAAATCACTTAACATAGATAGTTTTCAAACAAGATTGCAAGAAAGCATTAAAACTTTGAGTTCTTTCAAGAACTCTGAAAGTACATTAGGATGCATGCTCAGGAAAGAAGACATTCTAGGAACTCTGAAAGTTTTTCAGAATACATGCCCGTGAAGAAAAACAGTCAAGATAAATGACTGTTAAGAGGCTCATGGCCTATTTATAGGCTTGCAATGGCCTTAATTAACGACATAAAAATCAAAGCCATTGTTAAAAGCCAATTAATAGTCTTAATTCGCGATGGGAATCTCAAATTCAGTCTGAGTAAACACGTGGATATTTATCCCAGAAAATCCCAATGACATTAGGATTTTCAATCTGGACTCACGTCCCCAATCGTCATCGCCGGTTCTGCCTCGAAAGATCCAATGAGATTTTCGCACATGAAGAGTTGCGTCCTCAGAACCGCGTTTCTACAACTGCAGGTGATGTTTCAAGGGCCATGTTTTGAAGGCTGCGTCTCTTCACAAATCGAAAGTCGCATCCCCTCTAACAAGTTGAAGGCTGCGCCTCTTAACCAACCTAGGTCGTGTCCCTTCCAGCAAATTGAGGGTCACGTCCCTTAACAAACTGAAGGTCGCGTCTCTTCAACAACTGAGGGCTGTGTCTCCTACAGCAAGTTGAAGGTCGCACATCCCCTCCAACATATTGAAGACTGCGTCTCTTCGACCATTGAGGGCCGCGTCCCCTCCAGCAAATTGAAGAACGCGTCTCTTCGATAGCCAAGGGCTGCGTCCCTTCATCATCTGAGAGCCGCATCTCCCCTACAACTCAAAACCGTATCTCAACAAATGGCCAAGGACTGCATCTCCACAATGGCTAAGAACCCCGTCTCAATCGCGTATCTCTTCACCAAGCGAGACCCGCATTTTTACAACAAGCATGAGTCGCGTCCTTCGCGGCCTCAATTGTTCATCGCAACAATCGTGTCTGTGAGGGCTGCATTCTCCCACACAATAAGAAGTCCTTCTAATTCACAAACACAAAAGAAAGAATAAAGATAAGATAAAATTTGATAACTTTTATTGTTTATATCAAAATGATAAAAGTGATACAGATACTCTCTTATTTGATAAATAGAGTGTAATAAAAAAAAAGACACAAAAGGGGCTAAGTTCGCTCAGCCAGAGAGTGAATCTGGTCCTGGAGGCGCTGAATCTCATTTGGTGGGTTCTCTCAACTTCAGCAAAAGCTTGAACTCTAAATTCTTCTTTCAATAGGAATTTCTTCGTAGCAAGTTGCTTGGAGAGATTCCAACTTGAAAAAACGAGTAGTGAGATCTTCTTGAACCTTCTTCTTGGCATCCTCTAGCTCCTCTAGCCTCTTCTTCGCAGCGGCAAGTTTTTGCTCATTAACTTGAATCAACGCTTGCGCTTTAGCAATTGTTGCTTGAGCATTGGTATGACTTGCCTTCATTCTTAGTGATAACCTCAGATTCCCTGGAGTCATCAACCAATTTCTAGTAGCTGGCCTGGAATTCGTTGATGTAACTAGCCTCCTCAACCATTTGCTCTTCGATCTCCTTCTGTTCAAGTACTTGAGTAGCGAGGAGCTTGTTTAGCATCAACCGGATTAGCCTTTCTCAGGGTCCTCAGTTCCTTCAAACATATCCCCAATTACTCGACTAGTGTCAGATATGCCTTATCCTGATCTGAAACTCCAATATGATCAATGTTTTTGATCTGATTTTCTAGGAACATTTGGGCAAACTTGAAGGAGCCTCTTTCAAAAAGAACCTACTTGATGCAAGACTTTATTGAAGTGAAGAATTGCTGGGCAATCTAATGAGCCAATTCTTCCATGATGTCCATGGCTGGAGCCAACTTTATCGACGCACTTCTGGACCCCCTTTCTATAATTGTGCGAACGATCTCTATAGGGGCAGAAGTCGTTTCACTTAGCGCAAGGACAAGGCCAGCAACAGGTTTCTTCAACGCCAAAGTTTTGGCCGGCATCTCTGGGAGTTTACCTGAGGCAGCTTCCTGTGTAACAACTACAGTTGCAAGCTTCACAAGACCTGGTTTCTCTATTGAAGTATGAAGTTGTTGGCCCGGAGGCCTTCCTCTCTAGTTTTGATGATGATTAACTCATGTAGTTATTTTTACTAATAATCTTGTGATTTTAGTTTCAGATTATATAACAAGATATTAGTTGGTGATTAGCTTCAAAAAGAGGAGTTTGGAAGCTTTCACTTGGTGATTCCAGTGCCCAAGCATCAAGATCATACCTTTGCACTCGTTGGCTCACGGAGTTTGGACCGAGTCGACTTGAAGATGAAGATCGTCAGGAAGACTTAGGTATCTGATTGCTAAAATAAAAGAAACAACCAATGAGTTTAAAAATGTACCGTGTAGCTTGTGGCTAACGGGTCGTGTCCACAAGGAGGGATGTGATGGAAGCTTTTCGATGAGTCGTTTTAAAAACAAGGAATTTGTGTTCATTTTTTTTAGGAAAAAGAGAATGTAAGGAAAAGAGATGAAAAAGAGAAATTTCAACTTTCAGAAAAGGATTTGGAGAAGGTGATTTGTAAAAAGCTTAAGAGTTGTGATGTTGTCTTATAATATGAAATCAGATCTGGGCTTACTATCTTCCTACTCAACTGTTCATTCTTCTCTTAAAGTATTAAGTCCCTCAAGTCATCAATTGCAAATCTTAAAGTTGCTTTTCTTTAGAAAGCTTTGAGTAAAGCACATAAGATGCAGAAGGTTTGAGTCCTTTTTCTTCAAGAAAGAGTTGGAATCGGATATTAAAACATAAAGCGCGAAGAAGCAAGAATGAATTAAAAACGATTTACAAGAAGTTCAAGAAAGAGTGGTAAATCAAATATCCATACCCATCCTCATGTGCCTTCAAGAACACTTTCAAAAAGAAAGGCTTTTAAGGGAGGCATGCATAAGAGTCATCGGGTCTTTTTCTTTTAAAAACAGAAGAGAAGAAAACAAGAGAGAGTTGATAGCTAGCCCAGAAAAAGTGTTTAGTTACTCATGGAAAATGAAGAAAACAACGACATAATATAAAGCATACCGTACTGCAAGTGGAAGAGAAATCGGCCCGACTGTTGTATTGATGTCACTTCAAACTCCAAGTACAAGCTCTCAGTCCTCTCTCTCACAAGTTTTTAAAACTGGACTAAAACTTAAAAAGCAAGATTACAACTTTATTTCTAGCTAACAATGAACCTAGATCCTAAGAAAATAAGTGCAAAATTTAATCCTAGTCTTCGCTGCCTTTTTCTCTGCTGAAAGAGGTATTTATAGCCAAAAACCCACGAATCAGGATCCCGGGAACGTTGGGGGAGCAAACGCTCCCCCAACTGAAATCAGTTGGCCGCAGAAACGAGGCTTGGGCCGCGTTTTTGCGGCCCTGGTGTGACCAGGTGGCCACACCAAGAGGGGGGAGCTTCCTGGTATGAAGGGCTTCTCGCATATCTTGCTGGTTTTCTTGTTGCTGCTTCAACCGCTGACTGAATCAGCTTTTGATTTTCTGGCTTTGACTCCTCGATTCAAGGAGGATTTTTCTCACCCCTTGATATGCCAAGATATAGCCTAGACTTCTTCACTTCGAATTTATTCTGAATTAATTCAGAATAAAGTGGGCTTTTGGGCTTGTTCCTCATTTATTTCCTTGAGCATTTGGGCCTACATTTAGCAAAGAAAAAAGACACTTATTAATATCATTTATTAGCAAACAAGTGTGGCAACGTGACAACATAAATGCAATGTATGTGACAAATCACACCCCCACACTTATCTTTTGCTCGCCCTCGAGCAAAACATCATACTAACTAGAATCAATTATTAGACCACTTTCGCAGGTCACTCGATTGCACTGAGCATGTGCAACAAGCCATTAAACCTCTAGGTCACCCCTAGAGGACGAGTTTTGTCTCGTGAGGGTTTTCAGCGGATTACACCCACAAAATCCAAAAAGAAAAAAGAAAAGGTTA
Source organism: Agave tequilana (assembly GCA_038442645.1). Lineage (NCBI taxonomy): Eukaryota > Viridiplantae > Streptophyta > Magnoliopsida > Asparagales > Asparagaceae > Agave > Agave tequilana. The sequence continues at coordinate 69,918 of JAVJIF010007665.1, forward strand.
GTACTTTTGAAAAGCTTTTTTTTTTTATATATATATTTTGAAGGAGAAAATATTTGAAGTATATTTGTAAGATCTTAAGTAATCTATAAGTTATAGGAATATCAAATTTTTCATTCCTAAACTTAGTCTCCATTCAAAAACATGTCATCAATTAAAGTAAGGAGTCAATTTATACTTCTCATCTAGTCTATTAATTTACCCTGATTCGTATGCACCATCGTGACTGTGAAGTTTACTAAGGGTTCTTCAACATTAACTCCCATGCCTCATATTTATTTATTTATTATTTTTTTTTGTGAACTTTTATTCCTCAATTTCATTAGGCTTTCTAATCTGCCCATGTAACAAGCTTTCAGTCGGTGACACCCAAACCCGATGGTTTTAGGGCACCAGGTGAGAAAACACCCCTAAGGACCTAAACACCCGAGCAGATAAGGCCACGAAACCAAGGTTTTTATTTATACTATGTAACCCTTTTAGGCGTGAATACTTATACTTCATGAGGCATAAATATCCAACTTAATCAGAGGATACACATTATTTATACGAGGTACCCCTTTTAGGCGTGAATATTTATGCTTCATGAGGCATAAATACCCAGCTTAATCAGAGAATACCCCTTTTTTTTCTTTTTTTTTTCAAACTTGTCTAATTATCTTTTGCATAAATACTAAGGCTTGCTTAGGCCAAAGCACCTAGCTACTCAACAATTAGACTTTTTTTTTTTTATAAGGCATAAGAGTCTCTGTTTTCAAACCCTAAGTGTGTAAGTGTATTTTGTGTGCATATGTCATTAAGGTAAATATCAAGACTAAATTACTTTCCCAAATTTCTTCCTGACCCTAAAAATCAAACAAGTTATTTTATTTCAACCAAGTGTAAGAAATCCTAATTATGATTCTCCTATTCCTTAAAATTGACTTAAATTCTTACAAAAAAATATATCAAAATATTGTCTACCCTTTTCAAAAAAAAAATTTTTTTCTAAATTTTTTTTTAATTTTTTCAGCCATGTTAGAACCCTCCCCCACACTTATCTCATGCATTGTCCCCAATGAATGAAAGAAATGTATAAGTGCATGAAATAAAATGGAAAGGAGGAAAGTTACCGATACACTGGGTCAAAAAGACCCATCACCGTTTCATCTACCGGCACCGATTCCAAGAAAGGTTTAAGGCGTTGACCATTTACCTTAAGTCATTTCCATTCTTGAGGTCACTGATCTCAACTGCACCATGTGGAAACACTGTTTTTACAACGAATGGCCCAGTCCATCGTGATTTCAATTTTCCTGGGAAAAGATGAAGCCTAGAGTTGTAGAGTAAGACTTTTTGACCAGGGACAAAGGTTTTTCTTATGATGTGCTTGTCATGGAAAATCTTCACTCTATCTTTAGTGATCCTAGCATTTTCATAGGCCTCATTTCTCAATTCCTCCAATTCGGAAATTTGTAATTTCCGAAGGTCACCGGCCTTAGTCAAATCGAAATTCAACTGCTTGATTGCCCATAAGGCTCGGTGCTCTTACTCAACGGGCAAGTGACAAGGTTTGCCATAGACTAACCTATAGGGAGACATTCCTAAAATCGTCTTGAAAGCGGTCCTGTAGGCCCATAGAGCATCTATAAGTTTTAAGGACCAATCTTTCCGGTTTTGGTTCACAGTTTTCTCCAATATAAGTTTGACTTGTCTATTTGAAACCTCAACTTGCCCACTGGTTTGAGGATGATATGGTGTGGACAACTTGTGAGTTATGGCATACTTTCGCATAAGGGCTTCAAAAGATCTATTGCAAAAGTGGGTGCCATTATCACTGATGATAGCACGAGGGGTTCCGAAGCGGGAAAAAATGTTCTCTCTCAAAAACTTTATGACAACTTTGTTATCATTAGTTTTACAAGGAATGGCTTCTACCCACTTGGACACGTAGTCCACAGCAACCAATATGTATTGGTTCCCAAATGAGTTAGGAAATGGACCCATAAAGTCGATGCCCCAAACATCAAAGAGTTCTATTTCTAGAATTGGGTTGAGGGGCATCATATTTCGATATGAGATCCTACCTACCATTTGGCATCTAGGGCACGTCTTGCAATAATCATAGGCATCCTTGAACAGAGTGGGCCAATAAAACCCACTTTGTAGCACCTTTTCAGCAGTCTTGCGGGGACCAAAGTGTCCACCGCATGCAAGTTCGTGACAGAAGGACAGAACACTCCTAACCTCCTCATCGGGAATGCATCTCCTAATAATTTGGTCGGAACAGTACTTGAAAAGATACGGTTCCTCCCAAAAGAAATACCAGACTTGGGATAAGAACCGGTAAACATCATTTTTGGACCAATGAGATAGAGTTTGGTTTGTGACTAAGTAATTTACTATATCAGCAAACCAAGGTTCCCTAGAGATAGCTAAGAGATGTTCATCAGGAAAATCCTCATTGATGGGTAATTCGTTGCATGGAGAATTGGGAATCCGTGAGAGATGGTCAGCAACGACATTTTCTACACCTTTCTTGTCTCGAATTTCGAGATCAAATTCTTGAAGAAGGAGGATCCAACGAATGAGTCGGGCCTTGGCATCCTTCTTCATCATGAGATACCTAAGTGCAGAATGATCGGTGAAGATGGTAGTTTTGGACCCTAGTAGGTAGGGACGAAACTTCTCTAAGGCAAACACTACTGCCAAGAATTCCTTCTCGGTCGTAGTGTAATTCAGTTGAGCGTTATTGAGAGTCCTACTAGAGTAGTAGATCACATGCTGCTTGTTATCAATACGTTGTCCTAGGACAGCGCCTATGGCAAAATCAGAAGCATCGCACATAATCTCAAACGGTTTAGACCAATCCGGTGCAGATATGATTGGTGCAGAAATCAGCTCTCTCTTAAGCTTCTCCCAAGAAGTGATGTAGTCAGCATCGAACGTGAAGGACACATCCTTAGCTAACAGATTAGTCAAGGGCCTAGCAATTTTGCTAAAATCCTTGATAAATCTACGGTAGAAACCAGCGTGTCCTAGGAAGGATCTAATGTCCTTAACGCATTTGGGCATGAGAAGCTTAGCAATAACCTCGATTTTGGCTCTATCCACTTCTATTCCTTTCTTGGATATTTCATGACCCAAGACAATTCCATGTTTCACCATGAAGTGGCATTTTTCCCAGTTTAGTGTCAAATGTTTTTCAGCACAGCGTTGGAGGACGAGTTCAAGATGGTGGAGACATTGAGTGAATGAATCTCCGTAGATGGAGAAATCATCCATGAAGATTTCTAAGAAGTGCTCTACCATATCAGAGAAAAAACTCAACATGCAACGTTGAAACGTTGCTGGGGCATTGCATAAGCCGAATGGCATTCGACGATAAGCAAATGTCCCAAATGGACATGTGAACGTGGTCTTTTCTTGGTCCTCGGGAGCGATAGGGATCTGGTTATAGCCCGAGTACCCGTCCAAGAAGCAATAGTACTCATGACCCGCCAAACGTTCAAGCATCTGATCAATGAAGGGAAGTGGAAAATGGTCCTTACGAGTTGCAGCATTCAGTTTCCTATAGTCAATGCAAACTCGAATCTTCGTGGGAAGTCGAGTTTGAACCAACTCTTTGTTCTCGTTTTTCACTACGGTGAAATCAGATTTCTTTGGGACCGCGTGGACAGGACTAACCCATTGGCTATCCGAAATGGGATAAATTATCCCATTGTCTAAGAGTTTTATGATTTCAGTATGAACAGCCTCTTGCATAATAGGGTTTAACCTACGCTGCGGGTCTCTCTTGGGTGTGGCGTCTTCATTGAGATGGATGCGGTGTTGAACGATGGTTGGACTTAATCCCTTAATATCAGTCATAGTCCACCCGATGGCTTCCTTATGTTTCCTTAGAATATCTTTCAAATCTTTTTCTTCCCCGTCATTTAAATGAGAGGCAATGATGACGGGAAATGTCTCTTGTTCGCCTAGATAGGCGTACTTGAGATGCGCAGGAAGGGCTTTCAATTCTAAGGAAGAGGCAGGCTCACTAGAGGGACTAGTCAAATCTGTTGGCTCCATTGTAGGTGAAATTGGGTTTGAAGCCCAATTCACGGCAGAATCTACCACCTGGTCGAGATTTAAGTCATCAGACTCTAACTCGAAGTCAATCTCCATTTCTGAATCCAATTCTTCCCCGTGTTCACTTGTCAAGTTCTCAATTTGGTTTACTTCAAAAGTTTGGTCCTCGATGTCACGGGGTTGTTTTCCTAGATGGAAGACATTGACTTCTCTAGTCATGTCTCCAAAGGTTAACCTCATAGACCCATTCCTGCAATTGATGATGGCATTAGCAGTGGCCAGGAATGGTCGACCTAGGATGACCGGAGTTTGAGCCCTACGATTGGAGTTGGACACAGGTTGTGTCTCCAAAACTATGAAATCGACAGGGTATATGAACTCTCCTACCCGAATCAGGACATCGTTAATTTCCCCTTTTGGAACTTTAACAGAACGGTCAGCCAGTTGGATGGTGACTCGAGTTGGACTAAGGTCACCCAACCCGAGTTGTTGATAAACAGAGAATGGAAGCAAGTTGATACTTGCTCCCAAGTCAAGAAGTGCCCGACTAATCTCGGCTTGTTCTATTGTGCAGGCAATGGTAGGGCTACCTGGATCTTTGTACTTGACAGGGATAGGACCCGAAAATAGCTCACTAATATTAGTGGCTAGGAAGACTTTCTTAGGAACATTAGTCTTTCTCTTCTTGGTGCACATGTCCTTAAGAAACTTAGCATAGGAAGGAACTTGTTGGATGGCATCAAGAAGTGGCACATTTATCTTCACTTGATTAAATATCTCGATTATCTTGTCCATGTTCGGGTTTTGCTTGTTGTTTTTCAGCCTATTCGGAAATGGTACTATAGGCTGGTGCACCTGGCTGGCTGACTTGTCTTTTTCAGACTTGTCCGAATTGGAAGAAATTGGATTGGATGAGGTGGAAGCGTGATTGTGGTTGTGCTGAATAGGATTGGTGGGTGTTGACACTTGATTATCAAATTTCTTTCCTGACCTCAATGTATGCACAGCATTACATTGATTGAATGAAGGATCCTCAGCCAGATGAGCTTGTTGGGAGTTCCTCGGATTGGTGATTGGCTGACTAGGCAGGGTACCCTTTTGTCTCTCATTTTGTGGGTTGGCCAGTTGACTCATTTGAACTTCTAGCCTCTGAATGGTTTGCATGAGAGAGTCTTGGTTTTTCATATATCTCTCCTTGTTTCTCTCAAAGTCAGTCATTCTTCTTTCCAATTGAGGATTCTGGAAGGGGATTGTGGAGCTTGGTTAGGAAAGTTCTGTTGATAATTTGGAAAGCTTGGTGGATGGTTGGGAGAATTATTATGGAAATTGGAGAAGTTGGGTTGATGATTGGAAGAATTGTTACCATGATGGAAGTGGTTAGCATGATTGAATCGTGAATGGTCATTATTGTTCTGGCTCCATGAGAAATTAGGGTGATTTCTCCAGCCGGGATTGTACGTTGGTGCGTAAGGATTGTTGTTCGGCCTTGAAAAAGCCGCATTCATCGGTTCGTGATAGGATTGCTGAGCCTGAAACACTGGGCATTCCTCGAATACATGGTTCATGGCTTGACAGTAAGTGCAGCCCGGGGGTGGAAATTGGTTCGGGCTGACTTGATTGACTGGACTTGGTTCTTTCGTCTATAGAGCTTCCAGTCTTCTAGCTAAATTAGCTAACTTAACCTCATTAGCGATGAACGATTCTATGGAGTGGAGACCTCCTTTTGAAGAGATGGAGTTAGGATTCTTATGGGTCTCACTCGCAGATTCCCATTGGATGGTTTTCTCAGCTAAATTTTCATACAAATCCCATCCCTCATCTTCATCTTTCTGCAAGAAACCCCCTTGGCACATACTTTCTAAGAGGGTTTTGGTGGAGTAGTCTAAACCGTCATAGAGAATTTGGCATTGTCACCATTTCTCTATTCCATGATGTGGACATTGGACAAGGAGGTCCTTAAAGCGTTCAAAGTACCTCCAGAACGGTTCACTAGGTTCTTGCTTAAATTGCATGATCGTCTTCCTAATGAGAGCGGTTTTATGGATAGGGTAGAATTTCTTCAAGAAGACCTTGATGAAACCATCCCAAGATGTGATGGAACCGGCTGCTAAGCTATAGAGCCACTTTTTCGCTAGGTCCTTAAGTGCAAACGGGATAAATCTCAACCTAATAGCATCGTCTACAAGGTGTGGGATTTTCATCATAAGACATACTTCCTCAAATTCTCTTATGAAGAAGTAGGCATCTTCGGACTCTAGACCATGAAATTTGGGGAGTGTGTTGATGAATTGAGGCTTGAGCTTGAAATTGTATTCACCAACCGATGGAAGTGAAATGCACGATGGAAGTGAGGTCCTAATGGGGTAGAACCTATCCTGCAGTGATGTGGATTGAGCCATTACCGGATCTGGTCTTGGTTCAAACTTAGGTGGTGATGTGTTTCTAGTCAACCTAGATGAATTAGGGTCTCTCAACCACACTTGCATACACAAACACAATCACAATCACAACAAGTTCAAATAGCAGTCAACAATAAAAATCAACCAAGCCTAGTCTAAGGTATCCTTGACCTAGACAACTCCTAACTGGTTGATTGTCCACAAGAGGTAGAATGTAGACCTTGACCACAAGCTAATCAGCCAGGTCAGGGCAAGATTGGTGGGAGGTTTTCCATCAAAAGACGTTCCTTAATTAAGTAACCACCAATCTTCGGGCTTTCGGCCCTCAATCCCTTTCCTTGACACTGATTTTACAGGAGTCAATTTCCAACACTTTTCCTCTTTAAGATAATCTCCTATTGAGTTCGAGATGTCCCTAAGGCCAACGTCTATCAAATTTTAATTAGGCTTAGGTTGTGCGTGCTTGGAGATGGTTTGTGGGCTAAGGAAGGGTAATGACTTCCTCACCTTATCTTGATTTGGGTTTTGCCCTTAGAATTGATTCGTGCAAGTGTGCAAGATATAGGAAAGTAGCATTCAAAAGCAAAATCACCCAAGAATGTTTCCTAAACTATATGCTATGCATACATACCTTGTCTCCAGCTCTCTTCAACAGTAAAGTAAAAGAATTGAAAAGACTTATGCCTAGAATGCAAATGTCTAATCAATTTTTAACTTTCAATGAATATTTTACTGTTGACTTTAAAAACAGGGATGTTGGATAGAAACACTAGCACAAATATGACATATAAAAACTAATGTTTTTGCGAGCAATATGTCCTGCAAAACAAAGTTTTTAGTAGTCCCAAAAAATTTCAGATTTGCAAAGCAATTTCTTGAAATTCTGTTTCCTACTTTCGAGAGTAGGGGCACAGAATTTTCAAGTCTTCTTGGCAAAGCTTGAATGATAGATCTTGATCTTCGAGTCCCTGAAACAAACACACAAAAGTTGTTAAAACAACTACACCGTTCCCTCCCCGGCAACGGCGCCAAAAATTGATTGCTAAAATAAAAGAAACAACCAATGAGTTTAAAAATGTACCGTGTAGCTTGTGGCTAACGGGTCGTGTCCACAAGGAGGGATGCGATGGAAGCTTTTCGATGAGTCATTTTAAAAACAAGGAATTTGTGTTCGTTTTTTTAGGAAAAAGAGAATGTAAGGAAAAGAGATGAAAAAGAGAAATTTCAACTTTCAGAAAAGGATTTGGAGAAGGTGATTTGTAAAAAGCTTTAAGAGTTGTGATGTTGTCTTATAATATGAAATCAGATCTGGGCTTACTATCTTCCTACTCAACTGTTCATTCTTCTCTTAAAGTATTAAGCCCCTCAAGTCATCAATTGCAAATCTTAAAGTTGCTTTTCTTTAGAAAGCTTTGAGTAAAGCACATAAGATGCAGAAGGTTTGAGTCCTTTTTCTTCAAGAAAGAGTTGGAATCGGATATTAAAACATAAAGCGCGAAGAAGCAAGAATGAATTAAAAACGATTCACAAGAAGTTCAAGAAAGAGTGGTAAATCAAATATCCATACCCATCCTCATGTGCCTTCAAGAACACTTTCAAAAAGAAAGGCTTTTAAGGGAGGCATGCATATGAGTCATCGGGTCTTTTTCTTTTAAAAATAGAAGAGAAGAAAACAAGAGAGAGTTGATAGCTAGCCCAGAAAAAGTGTTTAGTTACTCATGGAAAACGAAAAAATAACGACATAATATAAAGCATACCGTACTGCAAGTGGAAGAGAAATCGGCCCGACTGTTGTATTGATGTCACTTCAAACTCCAAGTACAAGCTCTCAGTCCTCTCTCTCACAAGTTTTTGAAACTGGACTAAAACTTAAAAAGCAAGATTACAACTTTCTTTCTAGCTAACAATGAACCTAGATCCTAAGAAAATAAGTGCAAATTTAATCCTAGTCTTCGCTGCCTTTTTCTCTGCTGAAAGAGGTATTTATAGCCAAAAACCCACGAATCAGGATCCCGGGAACGTTGGGGGAGCAAACGCTCCCCCAACTGAAATCAGTTGGCCGCAGAAACGCGGCTTGGGCTGCGTTTCTGCGGCCCTGGTGTGGCCAGGTGGCCACACCAAGAGGGGGAGCTTCCTGGTATGAAGGGCTTCTCGCATATCTTGCTGGTTTTCTTGTTGCTGCTTCAACCGCTGACTGAATCAGCTTTTGATTTTCTGGCTTTGATTCCTCGATTCAAGGAGGATTTTCTCACCCCTTGATATGCCAAGATATAGCCTAGACTTCTTCACTTCGAATTTATTCTGAATTAATTCAGAATAAAGTGGGCTTTTGGGCTTGTTCCTCATTTATTTCCTTGAGCATTTGGGCCTACATTTAGCAAAGAAAAAAGACACTTATTAATATCATTTATTAGCAAACAAGTGTGGCAACGTGACAACATAAATGCAATGTATGTGACAAATCAGTATCATAGTTTAGAGTTTAGATCCATGTGCAAAGATAAGAATAGTTGATATGCTCAAGTACACAACACACACAAGTTTTATGTTTTGGATATTTATTTTTTCGTTTTTAGTTTAACCGATATTGTTTTCATGAATAGTTGAGCAAAACAAGTTTACTTTGTTTTTATGTATATTAGATGTGCTCTATATACATACATGCTTACATGACTTATACAAACTTAGTTTGACATACCTATTCATGTAATTTTATGTTTTAGTATTTTTAACAAAACATATTTTTGGATTTAAAGACAAAAACTATGATATATATTTGTTTCTTATATATTGGACCTATGTCCATATGCAACATGCTTCAATGTGTTTAAATATCATGTTTTTGTATTTCTATGAGTTTTAGAAAAAATCAGATTTCCTATTGAAAAATCCAAGTTTGATAAAATACATGTTTTGTTTTTTTGGTAAAAATGATAAGACACAAATGTAGTTTCATATGCTTGATATTTGAGCTAAACTTTTTGTCACATGTTTATGTATCAATGCAAAATGAGAAAACTATTTTTGGGAATTTTTAGAAGAGATAAAAGAATTTTTAAAATATTTTTAACCCTAGTTTTTGACCCAGAATTGTGCTGACAGGCCAGGACGGTCGACCGTACGGTCGACCGAGCCAGGACCCGGTCGACCGGGAGGTCGATCGACGTGCACAGACCGGTGCACGTCTGCTGGCACAGTGGGCCGGTCGACCGGGCGGTTGACCGGATCAGAGAGCCTTGCTCTCTGTATCTGGGCGGTCAACCGAGCGGTCGACCGGAGCAGAGAAGTCTGCTCTCTATATCTGGGCGGTCGGCCGGGCGGTCGACCGTATTGCCCCAACGGTCATATTTCTGACCGTTGGCGGTCGACCGGAACGGTCGACCGCCTGCCTGTCAGGCTGACAGATTAGCCTAACGACTAGTTTTCTTTTGGGCCTATAAATACCCCATCTCTTTAAGGATTTTGATAAGATTTTTAGAGCAAAAATTTTCCCATTCTCTGGTTTTGAAAATAAGTTTTCAAAAGTGTTTAAAGAGCCAAAAAGATCAATCTTGTTTGTTTTTAAGTGTTTTGTTATTTTCAAAGAAAATAGGTTTTTGGGAATTGGTTTCTTGTTCTTCATTTCTATATCAATTTGGTATTTTCCCAAGAGATTTTCTTTGATCAAAACACTTGTTTTTTCCACACTTGAGCTTATCTTCTATCCTATTCTATTAGGATCTTGTTTTGTGGAAAAGAGAAATTGTTTGAGGTTATGGAAGCCTCCAAGATTGTAAACCCTCCTTCTATTTGTGTATCCCTCTTTGGTAGAGGTTGATCGGAGTGGTATTGTTTAGGATCCCTCTTCGGTAGAGGTGATTGTTTTTGTTGTTGGCTACGGGTCTTATCCCTCTTCGGTAGAGGTGGATTGTGGTTGTATTGCCTCGATGGCATTGTAAGGTTGAGAGAGGAATTCGTTACTCCTTTAGTGGATTGGAAATCCTTCTCGGTGAAGGCGGGGACATAGAGCTAGGGGCTCGAACCTCGAAACATATATTTGTGTTTGCGTTTGATCCATTGTCTCTTAACTCTCTCTCTCTTTATTTGTGTTTGTGCATAGCATCATTCATTCATATCTTATTTGCTTGTGTGTGCCTTGCATTATTCATATTGCCTATTCATTTTATATGCTTGGTTGTGTTTGTGTGCCTCACTTGTATTTAACCACAAGAGCTTCATATAGCACCTCAACCCATATCTAGGGGAATCAAGAGGAGTTAGTCCAGAGCCCTTCACGGGGAATTCGGTTACACTTGTGTGTTGTATTAAGTATGTTGCAAAATTATTTTAAGCTTCCGCATTTAGCGCATTTAGTTTCTAGATTAGCATTATCAGCTATTCACCCCCCCTCTAGGTGATTTACAGAAGTATGTTGTCTCCTACATCAGTGCTTGCCATAGGCTCCTCCACTTGAGCCACCCCGGTACTCTCTACAATTATAACGACCATGTTAGCAATAACTATGAGAATGGAAGTATATAGAGAATCTTTATTTGTACGCGTCGAAAAAGGAGGATTCGATTGTAAAATTCTTTTGATTGGATAGAAAATTACAACAGATCAGTCTTCCGATTACAAGGGAGGGAGGATGTTGAGTCTTGAATCCTCCCTTTGTTTAAGGCTGGGTTCTTCAAGTGGCGGTGGAGAGTGAATCTTGTTCTCCGTTGACTGGGTGAACGTCGAGATCTTCCGGGGCTTTTCTCTTCGGGTGGTTGACGGAGTAACTCAGCTCTATCGACCAAAACTCTCAAAGAGATTGTCGGCAAAGGCTAACTTGAACACATCAAGTTCTCTGAAGGGTTGAACTCTCTCTCTTTTCTCTTAGAGCTCTTTTCTCTCAAAAATCCTCCGACCCCTTCTTCATAGCGACGGGGCTATTTATAGGGGTTTCAGGGGCGTACGTGCCTCCTAAAAACACTCCATAATGGGTGCTAACTTTCCACGTTATGTGGGCCGTGATTGGCCCCGAAACCGGGATGGTTACAACTGAGACGCGGGTGTCAACCCACGCGCCTTGGAGCTGCTGAGACGCGGGCTTCGACCCTCACGCCATGGTGCTGCTGAGACGCGGCTGTCGAGCTTCGTGCCTTGGTGCGGCTGAGACACGGCTGTCGAGCTTCGCCTTGGTGCGGCTGAGACGCGGCTGTCGAGTTTCGCGCCTTGGTGCAGCTGAGACGCGGGTTTCGACCCTCGCGCCTTGGTGCTGATGAGACGCGGGTTTTGACCCTCGCGCCTTGGTGCGGCTGGGACGCGGCCAAAATTGGCTTTGCGTTTAGAACTTAGAATTCTGCTTTTTAATGGCTTGTCTTTTAGTGATTTTTAGACAGCCTACAGAACCCCCTCTAAAGTTTTCGATATTCCGCAGTTAAGTGGGACGGATTTCGAAATACTTTGGACTCTAGCTGAACTCACCCTTATGACTGGACTGTCAATGCTCCGGGTTGATCTTGTCTGGAGCATGGTCTTCGTGAGTGTACTGTGGAACTCTTTGAAGCCACCAAAGTTGATCGTGTTGAGTGTCTAGATGCACAGTCTAAACCTTCCCGATTGCTTTAAGTCTGTCGTGGGTGCACTTTAAGCCATGAGTGGACGGTCGTCTGCTTGTGCCAGTGTACTGTTGAACTGTTCTGCAGAAGCAAGGACACGACTGATATCCTACAAGACAGACGCGATTCTTGGGCTGATTGGAAGGATGCGAACTTTCGGAGAGACGCATCTTCTTGGAGTAAAGACGCGACTTTTTGGACGCAACAATGGCCTAGCTGAAGAGATGCGTCCATTGAAGAGGCGTGACTGTTGGGTGCGAATCCGTGCCATGCCATGAGTGCACTGCCACGTGTCCTGTGGAGCCGATGGGACACCTTCTTTTTGGCGTGCAAACTTCACGCTGCATTAAATGCACTGTCCACGCGTCAGGTGGTGATTCGGCGTCAAGCCAAGCGTCGCGTATCTTTGCGAATCACCGTGCCTATAAAGGGCGACAGTCATTGAGAGAGTCATTATTAATCTCTCTTTTGTCTTCGCTTGCATCTGTTAGGGTTTTGAGAAAGAAGTTCTCTTTGTTCTCTTCTCTTCCATCTAGCATTAGATTCTTGCTTCGCAATGGCACCCAAGGCCAAGCGAACTGCTTCATCGTCGAAGGCGATCGTCACTGAGGCCCAAAGGGGCGGTTCCTCCATGCAGGAAGCCCCTATCTCAGGTATAACGCCATCAGGCTTGATCTTCGCCATTAGAGGGGTTTATGGAGTTCTTATAACCCTAAAAATCCCTTCTTTGAAGGAGAACCGCCAACGTGGATTCGAAACCGTGCTTGATTCTCAGACGCGGTCTTTGAGTTAACAAACAAAGCGCGAGTTTGATGACCCTACCGCTTTTACCCGCTTGAGAATGTACTTGTTTGTTGAACATAGGGCGCTAGTAAGCCTTGCGTTCCAGAGTCATCACTTAGACTGTTTCTAATTGTGAAAGATCCGAACGCAGACTTGATTCTTGCGTTCTGTGACATCAGACGCTGGTTTTTATGAATCTTGCACCGAGTCCAAGTACTTAAAGATTTTTCATAAGTCTTGGATTTTTAAAATGTAGACTCCCTGCTGGCCTCATGGTCCTCAGGTTTGGACGCGGATTTTGACAATTTTCTGCGTTCAGTATCTCTTCTGCGTCTGAATTATAAACACTTAACGTTTTTGTTTAGATTTCTGATTAGATTTCTGATCAAGTGTCATTTTCTTCTGCAGTGCGACACTCTTCCAACCCACTCTCCAAGAGGCGTCACTTCGGGCACATAGGTGGTGCTGACCATGATTTAACCTTTGTGCTACAAAGGACTGCTCCTGTGACTGCCGACAAGTCGAAGGAGTGAAAGGAGAGGCTCTCCAACGTTGACGCGGCAACCTTTCGGGAGCTTATGACTAACGCGGCATTCACAACGAATGCTCACGCTCCGATGGAGAAGCCTGCTTTTTTCTTTGGAGACCATATTAGCGAGGGCGGCTATTCCTTGCATGACGGAGATTATAAATGGCACCGTCAGATAGGGGATAGAAGGTTCTTTCTTCCGAACATGGAGAGGATGTACCCACTATCTTATCTCCAGCACATGTTCGTCGCTTGAAAAATGACATGGGAGCTTTCCCGACCCATCCCTGAGGTTACTCTCGGCAACTTAGGCTCCAAGAAGGTATATCATGCTGGTCATGATAAGGAGGCTATCGGCCTGTTTCTCGGGCTGTTCAGGACCGATCACCCAGTAGGAGAAACTCCTAAACTCGGCACCACCTTTCTCAACGCATTCATGAAAGTGGGGGGTGATTTTTCGGTCGACTTCCGTGCGCCCGGGTGGATCCATTCCACTGAGAAGTATTGGTGGGGTAAGATGGTGAGCTTCATCCTTGCCGATCTTGGAGGCCTATTGGAGCATGTGGAATTGTACCAAACGATCAGGGCCGTGCAGTATGGTATTCCACCAAGTTCTCAAAACTTCTTTGGGATCCTGGAGCGTTACAATCCTCTGACGGGGACATTCTTCACTCCGGTCGGAGAGATGGGTCTTGCCCTGCACGAGTTGTACGAAGTCTCGGGGCTGGTAATGGGGGACTCTCCCTATGAGGAATACGTCCCGACCACTGAGGAGCTTCACCTTTTGAAGAAAGAGTCTCCTCGGGTGTACGAGACTTATTGGGAGGTGTTGTGTCACTTTCACATTTGTGGCCAGATAACCTCTTGGAGGACGAGGGGAGTCAAGCAGCTGTCTTGGGCAAGCTACTTTTTTAATGGCATCAATCAGAAAGACCATCCAGTGACCCGACTGGCTCCCAGCTCTGACGAGGAGATTGCCGATAGGATCAAGGCTTCTGTAGACTCCTACACCACGGAGTCAAACGAGGATACTTTCGAACCTGACATGGTTTTCGAAAGTTTTCATCATCAAGCCCGGACCCCTATCTCCAATCGAGCACTGTTGGCGGGCTTCTTAATGTTGTGGTTAAAGCGCTGTGTGGTGCCGACACTGCCACATGAAGTGATTGTTACCGACGTAGTGTACCCGGCGGTGCTCCTGGCTTATGGTAGGCCCATAGCCCTCCTCCCGGCCATGGCGGCCGGTATTCAAAGCGGGTTGCGGGCCTTAACTCAGAATCTATGCAAAGTAGAGAAGGCTGTCGACTCCCAGGGTAAGGCGATTGTTGACTCAGAGGGGAGGCCGACGGTAAAGCGTCCCAACCCTCGGGTTGAGCTTCCCTACACGTACCTAATGGCTTGGTACGTTATGCACTGTCCCTCCCTGATGACGCTGGTGTCTTGGAGTGAGGGGTTTACCCCTTTCGTACAGCGGTTGGAGGGTTCAAGCTGGTGTAATACTTATATGTATTTCATTCGGAGGTGCATTCTAACTGCTTCAAACTACCAGCTCAATCGCTGCTTCCCTGAGATTACTGGTGCATCTTTCGGGGATAAACTTGCTGACTTCGTGGGCCCAGATAACTTCACGAGGCTGTCATCGGGAGTTTTCTGGTGGTTGGTCAATATTCGGTCCGGGTATGTGCTTTTCCGACAAGGGAATTCGTGCACGATCGAGCCGTACATGCCAAATCGCTTCGCCCGACAGTTCGGCTATGATCAATTATATGTCGGTAACCCCAATGCTCGACTCGCCTTCAGTGGGAACTTGTTTGAAGGTGCTCGGGCTTGGTATTATAGCGTGGCTGGAGGGACGGAAGCGCTTTTTTGTCTGCCCCCAAGGAACCGAAAGGCTGTACAAGCCTTAGCTTCCGTACCTGGTACTTCCAAGCCAACCAAACGCCTGACTTTGCTCCGGAGTACTCATGCATCGAGAGTATCAATGTATTTTACGAAGCCAAGTTGGGGTCCAACAAACGCTCACGAGGCGTCGAGGAGTATCGGAAGGCTCTGAAGGAGACCGGAAGGGTATCGAGGGAGGAGCCGCGAGCAGCAAAGGGTCAACAGGCGGCGCGTAAGCGTCCTTAAGGCTCTACTTCCACTGTTGAGCCTGCCCCAAAGAAGGTCCGGAGAGACTTGGCGGCCGCAGTTTCTCCGTCCGAAGACATCCCTTTTGGTGTTGAGGAACAGAGGGAAGAAGCGGAAGATGAGGATGACGCCTCCTTAGTCCGTACCCATGGGTTGCGCAGCAGGGGCCCCAGGATTTTAGAGGAAGGGGAGTTCGCTGACAAACCCATCGCCGCTGACGAGGCTGAGCAGCTTGAAGTCGACATAATGAGCGGAGGTGATGTTGAGATTCCAGGGGTCTCAACTCAGCCCGGGTCTTCCTCAGCTCACGAGAGGAGGGATGAGGCACAACAGCCTGGATCCCCTAGTGTATTAATCCCCAGTCCTCGGGTAGTTGACCCCAGCCCTACCACTGGGGTATTTGGTGGCAAGGCCCCGATCGCCGAGGCTTCTCGCATTGCACTATCGTCTTCTTCATCCGAAGAAGAAGGGTATGATTCAGGCGATGAGGTCGACTTTGGCGATGAACCTGCTCCTCCTGATCCGAGTAAATTCTCACACATCTCGGAGGAGGAAATATATGGGTGTAAGCCGGTGACGGGGTCACCACCAGCGATAGTTATTCCTGCTAAAGCTGCTGAAGGTACTCTTTTCGCCTAACTCATCCTTTTAACTAGGAAAGGGATTTTGACTTTTTTTTTTATTTGGCTTCATATCGCAGGGCTGGTCGTGATTAGCGAGGCCGCTGCTTCCTCCCAAATCGACGAGATGATACAGGAGCTGGCCCAGCAGGAGAGAGTTGAGGCTCCTATCACTGGGATGCCTCAAGAGAGGGCAATCATCGAAGTCAGGGAGACCTCCACCCTGCAGGATTCGCCTAAGAACTCGCCATCTTTGGACCCTTAGCTAGGTAAGGAAATTTTGATAAATGTTTTCCTTTTACTGTCGTAGCTGATATTCTTGTAATTTGCAGAGGGCACTGAGAAAGCTCAGGTAGGAGACTTGGCGGTCAGTGCCTACCCGGGAGGCCGTACAGCTCAGACCTCGGCCAAGGACCCTGAAGAGGTCGAGCTTACTGTCATTTCATCGGTTGCGGAGGTTTCTACGGACGTAGTACCCCCAGAAGCGCCGGCGGCTACTCTTGCTCCTGCCGCAACTGTCGTTAGCCCGATTCCTGTACCGGAAGAATCGTTTACGTCCCTCGCCCCGTGATGGAAAAAGGATCGGGGAGCACTTCAGCAGAATTCTTCCTAGGCGGTGATACCATGGGGGAGCTGGCGCGTCAAGTGGTGCAGCAGTTCTTTGCCTCCATGCGCTCATGTTTTGATCTCATCCTATCTGGGAATAGCTCCTTCGAATTTGCCCGGATGTTTCTTAGAAATCTGGTCGAGAACATCAATTTAGCCGGAGGCCCTTCACCAGCCAAGGCGTGTCTGCTGCTGGTGGAGCAGTTGGGACATGACTTGAAAGAGCTTAGATCCCTGGAGAATGTTGGCTCATTTCACGAGGCCCTGAAAACTCTGACCAGGCTCCTTGCTGCTCAAGAGCAAGAGCGAAGGGAGATGGAAGAAAGGATAGCTGAAAGGACCCGTCTTCTCCAATATTTCCAGGCTGACCATCGAAAGCTAACTAGCGAGTCGAAGGAGTCCGAGATGGTCATGCAGGCCGCGAAGCAGGTTATCCTCGATGTTCGAGCTACCATAGCCAGAGCTGAGGCCTTGATTGCTATCAATGAACAGAAGTTGGCCAATTCCGAAAAGAGGCTAGCGGAATTAGAGGCTGCCAAGGCGCGAGTTGAGGAAAATCTCTCTGTTAATTCCTCTGAGCTGGAATCTCTACGAGTGCAGCTGGCTACGAAGAGATTTTTATCCGAGGAGGAGTTACGGGCCCAGGCTCTCATGGAGGCTGAGAAGGCACGTCAACATGAGATACATCGCCTTAGAGAACAAACCGTTCTTTGGCGAACCAGGATTTTTAGCCTTCTTCTTCTTTTCCTTTTTGTAAAGAAAAGGACACTCTATTCACCAAGAGTGTTTGTATTTACTTTTATCATATTTGAATAATAAAAGTCGTTGAAATTTTTGTTCCATCTTCATTGCCCCGCTGTAGATGAATCCAACCTCTCAATCACAGATTTTAGTTGTGCTCCCTTACTGACTGTGGATAACAGACTTAGGTAGAACTAAGTTCGTTTGATGAAATGCAACGTCATTCTAAAGAGAGACGCGATTCTGAGGAACGCGACTTTGACCTGCCAGTGAAGACGCGGTTCAAGTTGACGCGAAAGACGCAGCTTTGAGTGTGACTCACTGGCCGCAGTCCTTAACTTTATCCAGGCACAGGAATTAGGATGCATCAAAAATGTGGTCTTACGCTCCTTAAAACTGGCGCAGACATATAAGAGGACGCGACACTGGGTCTTTGACCCGGTGCAAATCCATCATCATCTCGCCATGTCGACGCAGCTCCAAGGTACCTGTGAATCTGATAGGCCTCTTTGTTGAAGGTTCAAGCCTCAGGACGCAGCTTCTTCTTATTATGCGCTTTCCCACTGAGACCCCCAGAATGGGTCCCTTTTGTTGATGGACGCAACTTTGAATCACTCCGAGAGACGCGGAGAATTTTCTTAAGGGGGACGCCATTTTTTTTGTTTTGAAAAAGGGACGCGGGTTCCTGAACGCGGCTCTCATGTCTGCATTTTAGTGCAACTTCCCAGACATTACATGCAGCCTGTCATAAAGACTTTATCGGATCTTTAAACGTCCAATCGTTGTTGACGATTGGGGACTTGCACCATTCGATGTTTCCCGAAGCGACCATCCACGCGTCGGCTCTTCATTGGGCCTGGGCGTTAATGCCTTTTAATGCCAAACCAGCGCTGGTGGTTGGAGATCTGCGTCTTCGACGCTTCCCGAAGCGACGCTCCACGCGTCAGCCTTCCATTGGACTTTGACACTCGTGCGGTCATTAAGGCCGACGGTTCTGATTAGTGAGCCATTAATTATGGGCATTATGGCTCGCCTATAAATAGGGCTTACCCCCTTCTTTTAGCAGTCCCATACTTAGACTATTCTCTTTTAACAGCGAGTGCTCTGAGAGACTCCATCTTCTCCCTTCAAGGACTTTACCAGGGGCTTGCCTCCATGGATGAAGATGACCCAGAGCTTTCATGCTTCTGTTTGGTCTCTTCAGAAGATTACCACTGTCAAGTGATTTCAATAACAGAAAGCGTCTCATTGAGCACCTTTTATGTCCGCGCTTCAATGCAGAGAGTTCAACTCTTAATAGAGGCCTCTGCGGGTACGCCGTCCCAATTTGCCATGATATTTTTAGTCCAACTAAGTCTGAATTTTGATATCTCTTAAAGAGATTCATCATCTGGATTTTCTCCTGAAGTCAGTTGGTGTCTTCCTCTTTTGAAAGTTGCGCTATTGACTTAAACTTCTCTAGACGCGAGTATAGTAGACTTAGACTCCTGGCCGCAAGCTCTACATATGGAGCTTGCGTCTTGAGGCTGTCAACTTAGGAGAATCTCAACTCAGACTGGAGGTCTCAGGCCTGAATCTTGCAACTCCTGTTCATCCAACAGGGAGACGGCAATTTTCGCGTCTGATTCTCTTTGCGTCTTGCATTTTAGACGTGGGTACAAAACTGTGGTCGAACTCTGTATGTTGTCACAGCTTTGATCGCGTTTGTTTCTGCCGCCGCAGATGTTCGCTGCGCGGGTCATTCCTGCGTCTGACGATTTCAGCAATAACTGTGTCTGTCACTTAGTTTTTCTGTTGAAGTATACTAAGCTTCAGATCTTCTAATTTTGTTGCTTCTTGCAGGTAGGCTTGATCATCCTTTTTCATGTTCGCTGGGCCCTTGGGAGAATATATCAGCCAGCGAACTTGGTCGATGGTCGACCACAGGAGAAGAAGTCATGACTCCTGCCTTCAAGAGATTGGGACCGGACCCTCGCCAAGATCTCTTTGGATTCAATGCACCAGTCATGCTTCTTGGCATGGCATGGTCAGAGTGAGGATGGCGGCGGGGGTAGCGGTGGATATAGTGGTGGGTAGCCCAGAAGTGACATCGAGGGAAACTCCATGCCTACTGAATGACCTTCTGGTGGAAGAGATGTTCATCAACGAAGGATCATACCCCCACTTCGGATGGTCAGGTGGAATCAGAAGACTCTGCTGCCTTTTGACCTCAAGAAACACCATTGTTCTCGATCAACCAGGGACTTCTTCGATGTTTACATCATGCATCGTGGTGCAACCAGCTTCTGATCGTTGCCACAATGTCCGATCCTACTTTGGTACCCTTGCAAACATCTTGTACTTGAAATTGTATGCAGCTTTGAGGAGTGAGTGCAACCTCTGAGAGAGAGAGGGACTTCTTTGTGTACTCCTTAACTGTAACACTCAATCTCATTGTATAAGAGAGCGTTTTGTATCACTTTCATATGCCTGGATATAAATAAAAGTGACACATTTCTTTTTGTCTCTTCTATTGTCTTGGACTCGCTTGTTTCTTTTTAGTCAGACGCATAGAAGTAAAGAATCTTTGGCTTGTCAAAACTATGATAAAAAATTTAACAAGTCAAATTTTGTGGAGAAAAAATCCTATTTCAGGAACCCCACAATGCTGTCAGAGGTGTGATATTAACTTGACAGAGATAAGATAATTTTGGTGGGCCTGCCACTTTATAAAAAGAAAGTGACAGGTTGAATTGGTACCCCCAGGGAAGATGAGCTTTTATCAAAGGTTTAAGCTCAATAGGAGAGTTGATGAAAGCACTGTTAACGGTGTAATGTTAACCTAACAATGTGTTTTTTTTTAAGTAGACTTGTTGTTCTGTTAAGGAGAACAACAAGTGAGACTAAGCTCGCGGGGAGTCTAGGAAAGTCTTTACCGTTAGAGGTGTGATATTAACTTAACGGGTTGAATGTAGTCTTGTCAGAAGTGTAATGTTAACTTGACAAGAATGTAAGTCAGAGGTGTGATATTAACTTGACTCAAAGGCTTTTTCAGTTTTATTTGGGAAAACTAAAAGTGTCAGTGTGTCACTGTCATAGGTGTAATGTTTAACTTGACAATGAGGGTAATGCTAGAGGTGTAATTTTGAACTTGGCATTAGTCATCTCGACTTCAGCGAGGAAGTCCGAGGAAAAGTCATGGCCGTAAGTGTATTGTTGAACTTGGCGATGACCTGGATGCTAGAGGTGTAGTGTTAAACTTAGCATCGTTCATTTCAGCTTCGATATGGAAGTCTGAAGGAAGGTGACTGTCAGAGGTGTGATGTTAACTTGACAGAAACTCGATGTACTGTTTAGAAGTATAATGTTAACTTAACAGTAATTTGTCAGAGGTGTGGTACTAACTTGACAGAAATTGATTTGCGATATGAGCAATTTGAGGACCTGTCATTCTATTGATGAGAATTGGCAAGTGGAGTTTAAAAAATGTCAGAGGTATAGTGTTAACTTGACAAATTTGGATTTGCGATATGAGCAATTTTGAAGACTTGCCTTTCTATTAATGAGAATTAGCAAGTGAAGTTTGAAGTGCCAGAGGTATAGTGTTAACTTGGCAACGACTGTATTTTGTAGACCTACCATTCTATGGATGAGAATTGGTAAGGGATTTTGGAGGGGAGAGTGGAGTCAAGTCCACTTAGGATTTTTAGCAAACCCTCAGCTATCAACGGATTTGAGGTGCCTTTACCAACTACCGTTTGAGTTGGGCTAGCCATGCTATTCCCCTCAGCATGATAAGTTGTCGAAGATTTATGTTGGGCTTAGAAGCCAACATTTTCCTCTATCCTTAGCCGTTGGAGACGTCGGATCAAATGGGAACATGTCCCTTAGGATTTTTAGCAAATCCTCAGCTGTCAACGGGTTTGATATGCCTCTACCAACTACCGTTTGAGTTGGGCTAGCCATGCTATTCCCCTCAGCATGATGAGTTGTCGAGGACTTATGTTGGGCTTAAAAACCAACATTTTCCTCTATCCTTAGCCGTTGGAGGCGTCGGATGTTAATGAAGAAGCTCTTCTTGTTTTGATCAGAGGTGTACTTTCAACTTGATCGGAGGAGGAATACTATTAAGGATAGTACTTTTTCAAGAATCTGCCATTGATCGGCATCATGAGTGTATCGCCATTTGAAGTTATGAGGCGATACGATCCATTTGAGTAGACTGACTCTACTACAAATGGTCTTTCCCATTTGGGCTGGAATTTTCCTTTTGTCTTGTGCGTCATCACCATGGGTCTTCTAATGGCTAAGACAAGGTCGCCTTTCTTGAAAGTTCGCACTTTAACTTTCTTGTTGAAGGCTCTGGTAATTCGAGCTTGGTAAAGCTCGATCTGTTGCTGGGCCTGTAGACGTTTGTCATCTAAGGCTTCCAATTCTTGGAGTCGCTGTCGATGTTTCTCCTCATTCGTCATCTCTGCTGTCAGGGCGACGCGTAGAGATGGAATTTGGATTTCCAGTGGAAGCACGGCTTCACACCCGTATACCAAAGAGAATGGCGTAGCTTTAGTTGGGGTTCGAACAGTTGTGCGATAGGCCCATAAGCATTCACCTAGCTTGTCATCCCAGTCACGTTGACTTTTCGAGACGAATTTCTTGAGACGCTTGCCAATGGTCTTGTTGAAAGCTTCTGCGAGGCCGTTAGCGGCGGGGTAGTATGCTGTTGAGGACACACTCTGGATTCTGAACTTGGCGCAGAATCTCTGCAAAGCCTGGCTGATGAACTGGGGTGCGTTGTCGTGGACAATTTGCCGAGGTACCCCAAACGGTAAATGACGTGATGTTTCACGAATTTAATCACATCAGATGACTTCACCTCCCTCAAAGGAACGGCCTCAGCCCATTTGGAGAAGTAATCGGTTATTGCCAAAATAAACCGATGCCTTTTTAATGATGGAGGGCTGATAAGGCTGACCACATCCATCCCCCATATTTCAAATGGCCAAGTAGAAGCCGTGGAGTGAAGGTAGCCTGGCGCTTGATGGATGAAATCGCCATGTACTTGGCAGGCGTGACATTTTTGGCATAGGTGATGGCGTCAGCGATCATCTTGGGCCAATAATATCCCAACCTTTGGAGTCAGTATGCAAGTTTTGGGTCAGGTTGATGGGCTCCACACATGCCGTCATGGGCTTCTTTCAATACCTCCTGTGCCTCTTTTTGTGAAAGGCAGTGAAGCAAGATCCCGTCATGCGATCGACGATACAGTGTTCGTGTAAGCGCATTATAGTAGATTTCCTTTGAATGGCAGCCGCTTCCTTGGTGTCCTCAGGCAAGATGCCATATAAGACATAATTAATGTAAGGGAATCGCCAGTCTCTAGGTTCTGGACCGGCTGACGACTCGAGCACTTCCCTGTCCTGACGATCTCCTGTTGACTCCGGGTAATCTTCAGGGGCAATTCTCGGACAATACAGGTCATGGCTATGGACAAATACTTTTTCTATTGTTCCAGCTGGAAGAGCTAAGGAGGCAGCGAGGGACGCCAGTGCGTCTACATGCGCATTTTGCTTGCGCGGTACATGGTCGATGTAGAAGTTTGTAAACTTCCCAACCATGTTGACGGTTGTGTTGTAATAGGGTACTAGGTCTTCATGTCTGACTTCGTACTCCCCGCGAACTTGGTTGACGATGAGTTTGGAGTCACCATATGCCTCGAGATTTTTAACGCCAATCTCATCGGCGAGTTGCATCCCAATTAAAAGAGCATTGTACTCCGCCACATTGTTGGAACAAGGTTCGGTTAATGAGACGGCTCGAGGAATCACATAGTTCTGCGGGGAGACGAGTACTACTCCTACTCCTGCGACTATGTGTCCTTTTGGGCTTGTTCTTGATGCACCATCAAAGAAAAGTTGCCACACCTGTCTTTCAAAGGATGTCTGGGTCTGGCAGGCTTCAGTGACCTCGTCTGGGAGATCGTCGTAAAGTTTGGTTGCCCTCGGATCTAGATGCTCAGCCAGGAAATCCGCCACCGCTTGTCCTTTAATGGCCTTCTGTGGTAAAAAGTGCATTTCATATTGAGATAACAATATGGCCCATTTTGCCAGTCGGCCATTTAGCGATGAAGGCTTTGTCATGAGTAACCTCAAGGGGTTGACTTTTGATATGACATTTATGGTTTGGCCTACCAGATAGTGTCGCATTTTCTGAATAGCGAACACCAGTGCCAAACATTCCTTCTCGATCGGGTTGTACCGATGTTCGGCTCCGATCATTGTTCTACTCAGATAGTAGATCGCTTGCTCTCGTCCTTGATCATCATTCTGAGCTAGTAGAGCTCCCAAAGAATGATCCATTGCTCGGACGTATACCAGGAAAGGTTTTTCGGATATCGGAGCTGCAAGGACTGGTGGTTGTATGAGGTATTGCTTGATTTCCTCAAATGCTTGTTGGCAAGCGTCGTCCCAAATGAACGAAACACCCTTCTTCATTAGCTTAGCGAAGGGTTGGCATCTTTCGGAGAGATTTGAGATAAACCTGCGGATGTATGCCAATCGTCCTTGCAATCCCCTGAGTTCCTTGAGATTCTTCGGGGGTTGCATCTCCTGGATAGCGTGAATCTTTTCCGGATCTAAATGAATTCATGTGGAAGTCACTACAAACCCTAGGAACTTGCCGCTGGCCACCCCCAGGAAGGATTTGGTAGGGTTCATCTTCAACTGATGGGCCCGCATGATGTCGAAGACAACCTTTAGATCAATGATATGATCACCTTTAGCGCGGCTTTTTACCGCAATGTCATCAACATAGCATTCCACTGTTTTGCGCATTTGCTGCTGGAAAATGGCGTTCATAGCCCTTTGATATATTGTCCCCGCATTCTTCAATCCGAAGGGCATGACAGTATAGCAGTAGACACCCAATGGTGTCCTGAAGGAGGTGTGCTTTTCGTCGTCAGGATATATTTTGATTTGATTGTATCTTGAGAACCCGTCCATGAAGGACATTCGTTCGAATCCACAAGTATTGTCAATCATGACGTCTGTGATTGGCAGTGGGAATTCGTCTTTGGGACAAGCCTCATTTAGATCACGGAAGTCGATGCAGATCCGGATCTTTCCGTTTTTCTTGGCAACGGGGACGATGTTGGCTACCCAGTCGGGATGTTGTTCTTCCCTGATGAAGCCAGAATCTATAAGCTTTCTGACTTCTGATTGAATCGCCTCCATTATCTCTGGGCGGAATCGTCGCTGTTGTTGTTTGACAGGTTTTACGTCCGAATTGATGTTGAGGTGGTGCATAGCCACTTGGGTATCAAGTCCGGGCATGTCTTCGTAATTCCAGGCGAATACGTCTATATACTCTTGTACAAGAGATATAAGATCCTTTTTCTCCGAAGGTGACAAGCCATCGCTTATGAAGATGGGCTTAGGGTTAGCCTCATCTCCTAGATTGATCTGAACAATTTTGTCTTCTGTGGGTGGCTCTCGCTGTTCAAAAGCGGGTATCCCAAAGAGTATTTAAATGTTTGATCCAAGGATCTGTATCGGATTGGATCATTTCTTCATCTCCGTCTTCCAGGTGGCTTGTTGAAACCATGTTCACTGAAAGTTCTTTGAAGATGTTGCCGACACTAGCATCTGACTCCCACGAGGACGTGCCTGATGAGTAATCATGGCCCCATGTCTCTTCAGAGTCAGAGGCTGATGGGATCGGAGTTGACACATAGCCCAACCCCCTGCGAGTCTGATGATAATAATCAGGTGCTTTCCCTTTCGGCACAAAGGATCGAAGTACCGTTCTCCTTCCTTTGCCGAAGTTTAACCCGCGTCTGCTGGTTAGGTCATACCCCATGTTTTTAATCATTCTGAGTGCCTTTGGCTCATAATGACCGAACTGAGGGGATTCCGGCTCGCTTTCTGATTCTCCATGAGTTATTGGTTCGGATTCAATTCGTCCGAAAAGAATTGGTCTTTGGCCTTTCCTTCTCGCTGGAACCATGAATATTGATTGTGCGCATCGCCGACATTTCGACATGTTTCGAAGGACGATTTCACTGGTACATGCAACGATGTCAAAGCATCCATTGCCGACCAGAGATCATCATCCACGTCGGTACTAGTGTCTGACGGCACTGAATCAGAAGCAAACACAGAAAAATACGCCAGATCTAAATCTTCATTAATATACCATCCGCCTACATCATCGGCGGAGGTATTATCAACATCGGGCCTATTAATGCCCGTTACAGGTGGATCTAGCTCCCACACACACTCATCCTCCTCCAGCTCGGTGTCGGCTTCATTGCCAGAGTCTGGTTCCTCTGGTTGCGGGATTTCATCTGTTTCCACAGATTCCTGATATAGGAGGGAATCTGTGAAATAATTCTCCACTCCCTTGAATGGATGCCTCTCGGCAATCAACGTTCGCACCTTTCCACTCCCGTCAATATATTTCATGACCTGGTGGAGGGTAGAGGGAACGATAGAATTACGATGAATCCAGGGTCTTCCCAGCAGTAGATTGTAGGAGGTGTCAGCATCTATGACGTAGCATGTCACCTCTGACCTTAGGTCTCCAATCTGGCATTTGAGCTTGACCTTCCCCATTGGACGGGTACTATTGGCATTGAACCCATAAATGGTCATCTGGGTAGGGCTCAAACGGTGAGTAGGAATCCCGAGATGTTGCATGACCCTGCGAGGCATAATGCTCAATGCAGACCCGGGATCTACCTGAATGCGGTTCACCTCAGATGATCCAATATATCCTGCGAAGTAAAGGGGTCGACCATGCTTCCCTTTGACTTGCATATCATCTGCCGTGAAGGTGATGCGGGAAATATTTTGGGAGGCGTGGAGGCAATCCTCTACATCTTCCTCCTTTGGTAGCTGGGTCATGAAGACTTCAGCATTGGCCAGAGCTTCTTGTAGAGCTTCTCTGGTCGACTTTGATAGTCTAAGAAGCTCATAAAGCGTAATCCGCGCCGGGATGTTGGCTAGTTGAGCTAGGACATCAAAGCGGTAAGGTGCTGTGGATCCTTCCGCTACGTCCTTCGAAAGAACTCGAGAAAACCGAAGTTCTTTCTGTTTCTCCCCGGGTTGCTTCGTGGAGGGCTTGGCTGGCTCTGCAGCGAGTCTTGGAGGAGTTACCGCCACTTCGCCATACTTTTTCAAATATGGCTGCCCCGAACGGCTTTCTGCCACCAGCTGACTGGGTTCTGCGGCCAGAACTATTGTCTCCTCTTCTGAGTCGGTTAGCGAGGGAATATCAGTTTCCGCTTCTCGAGAAGAGGCACACACCACGTTGCAGGATGAAGCCTTTGCTTTGCCTTTGGACTTTCTGCTGGTTACAGTAGTCCATTGCTGGCCATCAATAAGGTCAAGATGAACCCACATGACTTCTCCCTGAGGTGTGGGAACAGGTACCAAGCCCTTTTCTTGCTGCTGGTGAGGGTCTGTGTTGACCATTCTCAGCTCTCCTCTTGGGATAGGGACTACTCCAGAGGGTGTTGGGGGTTGTCTCCCAAACTGGAGAACTGACATCATATTAGCCGTCACCTTCTTCTGCTCTGGTCGGAGTTTCAATACCTCCGCGTCAATCAGGACCTGAAGGATGTCCTTGAAGACATAACAGCTCTTGGTAGGGTGTCCCAATATCCTGTGGTACATGCAGTAGCTGGGATTATCGGTTTTACCGACTTCCTCGGGGCGCCTAGCTTCAGGAAGCTTCAGTCGTTGCTCTTGTTGAGTAATTTGAAGAGCGAGTCGACATGTTCATCCTTGAAGGAATACTGCTTGTTGGCCCGTGGTTGGCTTGAAGAGCCACTTCCCTTGACCGGTTGAGGTTTGACAGGGGACTTGGTCTCTGCTGCCAAGTTATCCTTCCTTTTTGCTTGGAGGGATGTGTCTGGCGCACGCCTCGTTGACCTTTCAGGCCTGGGTTTGTTTTCTTCCGCTCTGACGCGGGCGACAATCTCCTCAGCCTGTTCACCTTGTTGGACTAATTGCTTCCAGGTGCGGCTTTCAGCAACTCCTATTTGAGCAAGGAGTGAGGTTTGGAGATTGTGGCGGCATGTTTCCACCAG
The DNA here is from genome assembly GCA_038442645.1 of Agave tequilana. Taxonomy (NCBI): domain Eukaryota; kingdom Viridiplantae; phylum Streptophyta; class Magnoliopsida; order Asparagales; family Asparagaceae; genus Agave; species Agave tequilana. Next base: position 97,421 of record JAVJIF010007665.1, read on the forward strand.
GGTAACCTGGGTCATACCGCTCGGACATCAGAGTGCCACGTTCTGAAATCTTTCCACGAAAGACTTAACGGACTCTCCCTTTCGCTGCTTGGTGGCTAAAAGGGTAGGCATGTTGACCTCCGAGTCATCTTCAAAGAAGTGTGTTAAGAAAAGCTTCTCCAAATCACCCTAGTTCTTGATGGAACCTTCTGGGAGCTTCATGAACCATTCAAAGGCCAGCCCTTTTAGGGTGCCGATGAATAAACGCGCCAGGATGGCGTCATTATCTACCACATTCCCAGTTTGGGACTTGAAATAGTAGATGTGTTGGTACGGTGAACCTTTCCATCAAATGCTTGGAGGGTTGGAGCCTTAAACTTGGGCGGGTATGGAACCAGGTCCCATTCGGCTGGATATGGGCGGACCACTCCTGCTTCTTGGAGACCTTTCCGATTGGTAAGGGCTTCAAGGCGCTGCTCCAACTGATTCATTCTTTTAGAATGAACCTTTCCCTGGTCTTGATCGTTCTTTTCCTGCGACGAGGATTTAGACGAACCAGAGGTGGGTTGCTCTTTCTTCTCGGAGTGTTCGAAAGATGAGCTTTCTCCCTCTTTTCGTTTGCCCTTAGACTTTCTAGGGGGAGATTTCCTCCTGTCTTCGAGCAACTGTGCGGCATCTGCTTGAGAGAGTCGATGGATTCTTGCTGAGCACGAATCATCTCTAGTTGTTCCTTCTGGACCTGGGCTTGCAGCTCTAAGCGCTTAGCGGTTTCCTCATGAGTGCTCGTCATGTATGTGAAGGCCTCTTTCTCTATAGAAGAGTTTGAGGCCTGCGACTCTGCAATGGCAGAGTGCAAGTCATAATCTCAATGCCCCGGACTAGGGCATTGTAGTTGATCGGGGGAATGGCCCCGGTCCGGGTGCGAGTGTGTCGGTACACTCCTTCCGGTTCAGAGTCAGACTCGTCGGAGCTGACTACAGGCTGTTTTTCCCTACTCTTGCTCGCCATGTTAGCAGTGAGCTCCGGATACACAGTGTCAGAGAAGATCCTCCGCCTGTAAGAGCGTCTTCTTTTGACTGATGGGGGAATCAGGGTCAGCTGTCTAACTAAGGACTGCTGGTTCACGCCTGAACCGCAACGGCACTCAGAGAGCATGGAGATGAGCCGTTGGCAGCAACATGATGAAGTGGTTTGATTAGCACTTCTTTTCTTTGTCAAGTAATCCCTTAGATCCATGGGAAGAGGATCGAAGAGATTAGCCTCGCAACTTCGAGGGCGGGAGGCATCCTTGCGCTGTACAGCTTGGATGCAGGATTCAGAGACGCGGTTCTCGTGTCGCAGCTTTAGGACGCGTGCCTGGCGTCTCTGTTGAGAAGAGACGTGGCTGTCGCGTTGCTGCTTGGTGCGTCGGGGCAAGGACGTTTGAGAGAGAGTGGGCTGCTGGGCCCTGCGTCTAAGGGGGCGTGCCTCTTGTACTTGACGAGGCGCGCAAGCTTCGCCTTGGCGTCTGGTGAGTAGGGTTTCAGAGGACCTAACTTGGGGAGTCTCGCGTTTGGGCCGCCAAACGCGGACTTCGCGTGCTGGACGTGGCGCGGCCAAGGCGCCAGATTGAACTTTGCGTCCTGCCTCAGTTGGACAATCAGAAGTTCCAACTTGCAGTTGACGCACGCGCCTCCTCTGTCAACGCTCAGCGTTTCGGTTGCGTCGTGGAGGTGGAGAGAAACCAACGACGACTTCGCGCCTTGGTGATGAGACGCGGCTATCTAAAAATCACTAAAAGACAAGCCATTAAAAAGCAGAATTCCAAGTTCTAGACGCAAAGCCAATTTTGGCCGCATCTCAGCCGCACCAAGGCGCGAGGGTCAAAACCCGCGTCTCATCAGCACCAAGGCGCGATGGTCGAAACCCGCGTCTTAGCCGCACCAAGGCTCGAAACTCGACAGCCGCGTCTCAGCCGCACCAAGGCGCGAAGCTCGACAGCCGCGTCTCAGCAGCACCAAGGCGCGAGGGTCGAAGCCCGCGTCTCAGCAGCTCCAAGGCGCGTGGGTTGACACCCGCGTCTCAGTTGTAACCGTCCCGATTTCGGGGCCAATCACGGCCCACATAACGGGGAAAGTTAGCACCCATTATGGAGTGTTTTTAGGAGGCACGTACGCCCCTGAAACCCCAATAAATAGCCCCGTCGCTATGAAGAAGGGGTCGGAGGATTTTTGAGAGAAAAGAGCTCTAAGAGAAAAGAGAGAGAGTTCAACCCTTCAGAGAACTTGCTGTGTTCAAGTTAGCCTTTGCCGACAATCTCTTTGAGAGTTTTGGTCGACAGAGCTGAGTTACTCCGTGAACTACCCGAAGAGAAAAGCCCCGGAAGATCTCGACGTTCACCCGGTCAACGGAGAACAAGATTCACTCTCCACTGCCACTTGAAGAACCCAGCCTTAAACAAAGGGAGGATTCAAGACTCAACATCCTTCCTCCCTTGTAATCGGAAGACTGATCTGTTGTAATTTTCTATCCAATCAAAAGAATTTTACAATCGAATCCTCCTTTACCAAGCTGAGAATCCGAAGATGGTAGATCCTTCGGTATGCTGCTCTGGGATAAGGGTTCTCCGGTCATGGTGGTTGTACCCTCAGTGATTGTGTTAGTAGCAGGAACTTCAAGGTCCCCTGGCTGGACCAGATCCTCAATTATCTCCTCGATATGGGAGAAGATCACAGTTTCGGCACCAATAGCAACTCATGTAGGTGATAATCAAAAGAAGTGTTAAATCAATGGAGTAATGATTAAATGTGATAGAAGAAATATCCTCGGTGGTGGCGATCTCTCCCGATTGTGGAGCCATTGCAGGGACATCAATCTACGTCTCTTCCTCAGAGATGTGCGAATACTTACTGGTGTCAGGAGGAGCAGGCCGATCACCGAAATCGTATCCGTTTTCTGAGAAGTCAACATGTTACTCGAATGACGAACATGGCACTTGAATGAAGGAGGCCTCTATGGCTGGAGCTTTACCACTGAGAAGTCCAGTGGTAGGACTAGGCTCTGCAACCCGAGAAGTTGGCATCAAGATGCTAGGAGAGCCCGATTGTTGCACCTCCACCCTTCCTTCTCGAGCCAAGTGGACTTCTAATTGAGTTGAAACTCCAAGTTGAGTTAGGATTTCAACTTCAGCCCCCTTCGTCACTTTCGCAGCCAACGATTCTGCAACTATCGCCCCTTCGGCCACCATCGACCAGCTTGCAGGCTCTACTTCCACTAGGACTGCGGGGCCCCTGCTGCGCAAACCTCAGGGACGTAGAGCTAGGACTTCCTCTTCTTCTTCTTCTTCTTCTTCTTCATCTTGCTGCTCCTCTATATCAAAGGGGATTATCTCGGGCATCTGTGCTAAAGCTGCAAGCTTAGACTATGCTCTTGTCTTCTTCTGACTAGGCTTAATTTTGGAAGTAGAAGCATGGGGCGCTTAGGCACAATTTGTCGAATCCTTCTAGTGGACTGTTTCTCAGCAGCTCCTGCTCCGGGATACGACCCTGGAGCTGCCTCTATTCTGCTAGCCTATTTTCTGGCCCGACTGCCCTTGGAACCCGACTTGGCTTTGCATGAAAAGTTGATACTCTTAATATAAGAAGAATTCATTCCAAACTAGGTTACCCCGCTGGCAGTAGAGTACCATGTGTAGAAGCGGAGACTCATATAACATTTGGGCACCTTATGAGAGAGGTTGAAGACGTCCCTTATCCCCCAGCTACACTGTAGTACCATGCTCGGGCGCCTTCAAATAGACTACCGCTGAAGCGAAGGCCAGTGTTGGGGTTGCTGACTATAGCTGATCATAACCGAACTCCCTGGCAAAATGGCTAGGCATGTAAGGCTCGATCGTGCAGGAGTCACCTTACTGGAAGATCAAGTATCTGGGCCGAAATGAGCCACCAGAAAACTCTGGAAGGTAGCCGTGTGAACTTGTCCGGGCCTGCAAGGTCAGCAAACTTGACCCGTATGACACGTCAGGGATCTCGGGGAAGCATTGGTCGAGTTGATAGCTTGAGCTGCTCAGAATAGCTTTTTGAATGTAGAATATGTAATACTGCGTCTAGTACGAGCCTTCCAGCTGTTGCACAAAAGGGACGAAGCCCTCTTAGGAAGATGCTACTGTCATCAGCGACGAACAGTGCATAACATACAAGGCCATTAGGTATGTGTAGGGAGTTTGACCCAAGGGCTGGCAGTCTTCACTTTTGGTCTCCCTTCTGAGTCCATGATCGGCCTGCTTGGGAGTCTACGACGGTCTCCACTCAACATAGGCTTTTACTTAACGCCCGTTAGCCGCTCTAGATACCAGTTGTCATCGACGGAAGGAGAGAAATAAACTTCCTGTGCGCCAACAGAACCGTCAGGTACACCACATTGGCGATGATCACCTCGTGTGGTAGCATCTGAACCATGCATCATTTCTGCCACAGTATGAGGAAGCCCATCAACATAGCCCGGTCAGATATATCTTGGCTTAATGATGGAAACTTTCAAAGACCAAGTCCGGTTTGAAAGTATCCTCATTGGACTCCGTGGTGTATGAGCTGGTAGAAGCACTGATTCTTTCTGCAAATTCTTCCTCAGTGCTAGGAGCCAGATGAGTCATAGAGACATACTTATCATTTATGTCATTGAAGAGACAGCTCACCCAGAACATCTACTTAACACCATTCCTCTAACCAGTTGTCTGTCCGCAGATGTGAAAGTGGCATAACACTTCCTAATTGGTCTCGTATATCAGAGGGTCATCATTCTTTAGCAAGTGTAACTCCTCAGTGGTCGGGACATACTCTTCATAGGGTTATCTCCAATTACCAGCCCTGAGACTTCATACAACTCATAGAGAGCAAACCCCATCTCTCCAACAGGGGTGAAGAATGTACATACCCATGGGTTGTAATGCTCCAAGACACCACAGAAGTGGTGAGAGCTCTGCGGGATGCCATATTGAATGGCCTTGACAGTCTGATATAGTCCCACCTGCTTCAATAATTCCTCGAATTTTGCAAGACCAAAGCCCACCATTTTGCACCACCACAGCTTATTTGAGAAATGAACCCACCCGAATGGATAAAAATCGGTGAGAAATGAAAAATCACCTAGAGGGGGGTGAATAGGTGATTATGCTAATCTATTGAACTTAATGCGGAATTTAAGAACTAATTGCAATTACACAAGATGCAAGCAACAAGTATGCACACAACCAAGCCAAGCATATAAGTATGAATGATCAATGTGAAATAATGCAAGGCACAAGAGTAGAGAGAGAGAGAGTAAGAGTCAATGGATCAAGCGCAAACAACAAGATATGTTTCGAGGTTCGAGCACCCAGCTCTACGTCCCCGCCTTCACCCAGAAGGATTTGAACTCCACTAGCTTGTCCACACAGGACTCCCACAAAGGGAACCTCCACCGAAGATTTGGGGCAATACAATCACAAGGAGTACGCAACTCCTCTCTTTACAAACACAACCTCCTCCTTGAGGCAAAGTACCAAGCCAACCAAAACAAACACCTCACAACTTGAGGGATGAGCACAAAGCAAAACAAGGATCACCTCACACCTTGAGGGATACTACCCAATAGCACAACCTCCTCAACACAATGAGGGAAAGGCACAAAGCCAAGCTAAGATTGGGTTTACAACTTGGTGATCTAAGAAACAACCACAAACAATCTCTTTTCCCACACAAAGATCCTATAGAATGAGATAGTAGATGTAGCTCAAGTGTGGAGAAAACCAATGGAATGAAAATCAAAATCACAAAGAAAATCTTTGGGAAAAACTGAAATCAAGATATAGAAGTTGAATCAAAACTCTTTTCCCAAAACCCTTTTCTTGATTTTCCAAACCCTAGCAAAAACACCAAATAGATTGTTCAATATAAAGCCCAAAAACTTCTTTTGATTGCTGTGAAAACACTAGATAAAGCTCAGAAAATTCGCCCCAAAAAAAATTCTTTTAGAAAACTGGCCACTAATGGGGTATTTATAGCCCATTAGAAAATATAGTCGTTGGCAGCAGATTCTGCCAAAAATGACCTGCCGGTCGACCGGTCGGTCGACCGTCCAACGGTCAAAATTGACCTGGCAGCTAACGATCGACCGGGCGGTCGACCGTCCCAAGAACCAGAGAGCAACCGCTCTCTGGGCGGTCGACCGCTTGGTCGACCGGAACAAACAGAGAGCAACCTGCTCTCAGTCGGTCGACCGTGCGGTCGATAGGCTAACGGGGCAGCCAGCGTGCACGTACCCGTGCACGTCGGTCGACCGCTAGGGTCGACCGGCTACCTGGTGCGGTCGACCGTCCGGTTTACCGACCTAGCCTGGCATAGGTCAGAAAAACATGAAATTTTTAATCTTAAAAATTCTTTTAAATCTTGTAAAAATCTCCAAAAATAGTTTTATCATTTTGCATTGATATATAAACATGTGATAAAAATTTCAACTCAAATATCAAGCAATTTGAACTATTTTTGTGTCTTATCATTTTTACCAAAAACCAAAACTTGTATTTTATCAAACTTGAATTTTCCAAATGAAAATCCGATTATTCCAAAACTCATCCAAATACAAAAACATGATATTTAAACACTTTGAAGCATGTTGTATATAGATAGAAATCCAATATACAAGAAACATATACATATTCATGTTTTTGACTTTAAATTCCAAAATATGTTTTGTCAAAAATACCAAAACATAAAATACATGAATAAGTAAGTCAAAACTAAGTTTGTCTAGGAAGTGAAGCATGCATGTATATAGAACAAATCTAATATACATTAAACCATGTAAACTTGTTTTGATCTATCAATTCATGAAACCAAGATCGGTTAAACCAAAAACCGAAAACCAAAACCTGTGTGTTGTGAACTTGAGCATATCATACTATTCTAATCTTTACAATTTGGATCTAAACTCAAAACTAAACTATGGTACCGAGGTCTTCTTGTAGAGCGCCGTCTCCAAGCCGACTCGATCCAAAACACCGTAATCCACCGAGCAAGTGCTATATATGATCTTTGACGCTCGGGCTCTTGAATCAACATGTGAAAGCTTCCAAATCATCTTGTTGAAGCTAATCACCAACTAATATCTTGGTTAATGATCTAAAACTAAAATCACAAGATTATTAGTACATATAACTACATGAGTTAATCATCATCAAAACTAGAGTGGAAGGTGATTGAAGCTTTACCTGCACAAAAAAAATACAAAATTTTAGATTTAAGAATAAAAATGTGCAAGTGCTCAATTCTTACCGCTATAGCAAGTGGCTATGCGGGTCGTGATCCACAAGGAGGGTTTTGCGATAGAAGCGTTTACATTTTTGTATTGAAATCTTTATAAAAACCAAACGAGAGTTCTTCTCTGTTTTTAAGTTAAGAAAATGGAAATTATGTTAAAGTTAGAAGAAAATGAGAGATGAAGAAGGTGGAAAAAATCAGAAAACGATAAAAGCGACTATGTACAAATGGAGTGAATGGAGAAGAAAGTGTTGGAAGAGGTGGTGATTTAATTTACAGAAATGAAAGGAAGGAAAGAAGATGAAGAAATACTTACCTAGGTTGAGTGATGACTTACCTGGAAACCGTTGCATGTTCTACCTTTGCTTCGGAGGCGTTCAACGCATAGATCATAAGCTCGAGCTCAGTCCCCGTGCACATTATATCGTCAAGCCTAGCAAGAACGAAGTGATGCGGATCTTGGAAGAGGAGAGCGTCTTCATGAACTATCGCTGGCTCTCACGTAGCTTAGTTATACTTGCTTTGGAATTCACTTGTAAACTCAATAGATACAACCAAGGTAAAGTAGAAGAGGAAGAGGAAAGCAAAACAAAATGCGAACATAAAAAGAAGCTTTTACCTTTATTAATTGCAGAGACAATGGAAGAAAGGAGGAGGGTACATCGGTGTCACTCTCAACATCAGCCTCTCTCTCTTACTTACATGAATCTTCATCTAACCTAAGCTTACATACAAATTACATAAGAAGAAAAGAAAAACCTAAACTACAAAGAATGAAAACTAGGCTAAATCCTAATCTGCCTTTTTTCCCCTTGCTCAGCTAAAACCAGTATTTATAGGCAAAAAAAACCTAAAGGAGAAGATCCCAGGAAGATTGGGGGAATCTCCTGGTCTGATGTATTTCCCGTATCTTCTTCTGATTTTCTTGTTTTTTCTTCAAAAGTTGACAAAACAGCCTTTGATTGTGCTTGATTCCGGGAGGATTCTTCTCAACCTTCCTTATATGCCAAGATTTTGCCTTGATTCAGGGAGGATTCTTCTCAACCTTCCTTATATACCAAGATTTTGCCCACAGGGAGGATTCTTCTCAACCTTCCTTATATGCCAAGATTTTGCCCTGATTTCTTCATCTTGATTCAGGGAGGATTCTTCTAAACCTTCCTTATATGTCAAGATTTTGCCCTATTTCAAATTTATTCTGAATTAATCAGAATTGGGTGGGCTTTTGGGCTTTGTTTTTCTCTTTTCTTTCATTTAGCACTTGGGCCTACATTTAACAAAGAAAAAGAAGACTATTAAAAGGATTTATTAGCTAAAAAGTATGGTAAAGTGACAATGTAAATGCAATATATGTGACTAATCACACCCCGACACTTATCTTTTGCTCGCCCTCGAGCAAAACAACTAAACTATGCTAAGGATTATTAGACCACTTTCGCAGGTCACTCGATTGCACTGAGCATGTGCAACAAGCCGTTAAACCACTAGGTTTCCCCTAGAGGACGAGTTTTGTCTCGTGAGGGTTTTCAGCGGATTACACCCACAAAATCCGAAATGAAAGAGAAAAAAGTTAGTATTTTCGAAAAGCATTTTTTTTTTATAAAGGAGAAAATATTTGAAGTATATTTGTGAGAGCTTAAGTAATCTATAAGTTATAGGAATATCAAATCTTTCATTCCTAAACTTAGTCTCTATTCAAAAACATGTCATCAATTAAAGTGAGGAGTCAAATTGTACTTCTCATCTAGTCTATTAATTTACCCTGAGTCGTGTATGCACATCGTGATTGTGAAGTTTACTAAGGGTTCTTCAACATTAACTCCTATGCCTTATATTTATTTATTTTTGGTGAGATTTATTCCTCAATTTCATTAGGCTTTCTAATCTGCCCATGTAACAAGCATTCAGTCGGTGACACCCAAACCGGACAGTTTTAGGGCACCAGGTGAGAAAACACCCCTGAGGACTTAAACACTCGAGCAGATAAGGCCACGAAACTAAAGTTTTTATTTATACGATGTTCCCCTTTTAGGCGTGAATACCTATGCTTCATGAGGCATAAATACCCAGCTTAATCAGAAGATTTTTTTTTAAACTTATCTAATTATCTTTTGCATAAATACTAAGGCTTGCTTAGGCCAAAGCACCTAGCTAATCAATAATTAGACTCGTTTTTTTTTTTAATATATATAAGGCATAAGAGTCTATGTTTTTAAACCCTAAGTGTGTAAGTGTATTTTGAGTGCATATGTCATCAAGGTAAATATCAAGACTAAATTACTTTCCCAAATTTTCTTCCTGACCCTAAAAATCAAACAAGTTATCTTATTTTGACCAAGTGTAAGAAATCCTAATTATGATTCTCCGATTCCTTAAAATTGACTTAAATTCTTACAAAATATATCAAAATATTGTCTACCCTTTTCCAATTTTTTTTTTTTTGAAAGTCATGTTAGAACCCTCCCCCACACTTATCTCATGCATTGTCCCCAATGTATGAAAGAAATGTATAAGTGCATGAAATAAAATGGAAAGGAGGAAAGTTACCGATACATTGGGTCAAAAAGACCCATTACCGTTTCATCTATTGGCACCGATTCCAAGAAAGGTTTAAGGCGTTGACCATTTACCTTAAAGTCATTTCCATTCTTGGGGTCACTGATCTCAATTGCACCGTGTGGAAACACGGTTTTTACAACGAATGGCCCAGTCCATCTCGATTTCAATTTTCCTGGAAAAAGATGAAGCCTAGAATTATAGTGTAAGACTTTCTGTCCGGGGACAAAGGTCTTTCTTACGATGTTCTTGTCATGGAAAATCTTGACTCTCTCTTTAGTGATCCTAGCATTTTCATAGGCTTCATTTCTCAACTCCTCCAATTCAGAAATTTGTAATTTCCGAAGGTCACCTAGCTTAGTCAAATCGAAATTCAACTGCTTGATTGCCCATAAGGCTCGGTGCACTAACTCAACGGGCAAGTGACAAGGTTTGCCATAGACTAGCCTATAGGGAGACATTCCTAGGATCGTTTTGAAGGCGGTCCTGTAGGCCCATAGAGCATCTACAAGTTTGCGATAGAAGCGTTTACGTTTTTGTATTGAAATCTTTATAAAAACCAAACGAGAGTTCTTCTCTGTTTTTAAGTTAAGAAAATGGAAATTATGTTAAAGTTAGAAGAAAATGAGAGATGAAGAAGGTGGAAAAAATCAGAAAACGATAAAAGCGACTATGTACAAATGGAGTGAGTGGAGAAGAAAGAGTTGGAAGAGGTGGTGATTTAATTTATAGAAATGAAAGGAAGGAAAGAAGATGAAGAAATACTTACCTAGGTTGAGTGATGACTTACCTGGAAACCGTTGCATGTTCTACCTTTACTTCGGAGGCGTTCAACGCATAGATCATAAGCTCGAGCTCAGTCCCCGTGCACATTATATCGTCAAGCCTAGCAAGAACGAAGTGATGCGGATCTTGGAAGAGGAGAACGTCTTCATGAACTATCGCTGGCTCTCACGTAGCTTAGTTATACTTGCTTTGGAATTCACTTGTAAACTCAATAGATACAACCAAGGTGTTGGCCCAATGGCCTTCCACTCTAGTTTTGATGATGATCAACACTCATGTAGTTATGTCTACTAATATTCTTGTGTTTCTAAGTTTCAGATCATTAACAAGATATTAGTTGGTGATTAGCTTCAACAAGATGATTAGAAGCTATTCATGATGATTCCGGTGCCAAAGCTTAAAGATCATACCTTTGCACTTGGAGAATCATGGAGTTTGGACCAAGTCTACTTGAAGATGGAAGATCGATAAGAAGACTTAGGTATCTAGTTTAGAGTTTGTGTTTTAGATCCATATTTGTAAAGCTTAGTTTAGTTGATATGCTCAAGTGCACAAAACACACACGTTTTATGATTTGATATTTGGTTTTCATGAATAATAGATCAAAACAAGTTTACTTTATACCTATGTATATTAGATATGGTCTAGATATACATACATGCTTTAAACTTGCTAGACAAACTTATTTTGACTATCCTATTCATGTTTTGGAAAAATTAAGTTTGACAAAATACAAGGTTTTGTTTTTGATAAAATTTGCAAGACTCAAAATGAATTGATATGTTGATATATTGTCTTGAAATTTTTATCACATGTTTATGTTTCAACATAAAATGATAAAACAAGTTTTATGGAATTTTCAGAAATGATAAAAAGTTTTTATAAAATATTTTTCCCAAAATTTTCTGACCTTGTTTTGTGCTGACAGGCTGGTCGGTCGACCGTGACGGTCGACCGCACCAAGGGCCGGTCGACCGTTGCGGTCGACCGACGTGCACAGACGTGCACGTCTATTAGGCACAGACACGGTCGACCGGGACGGTCGACCGAGTTGAGAGCTCTGCTCTCGGGTTTTCTCGGTCGACCGGGCCGGTCGACCGCTGTTGCCCAACAGTCATAATTCTGACCGTTGGCGGTCGACCGGACCGGTCGACCGGTGGCCTGTCAGGCTGCCACATCAGCCTAACGGCTAGTTTTGTATAGGGGCTATATAAACCCCATCTCTTTTGGGATTTTAGAAAAGTTTTTCAAGAGAAAAATTTTCAGTTTTCTGAAGTATTTAAAAGAGTTTTCAAAAGAGTTTTAAGTGCAAAAACTTCTCATCTTTATTGTTTTAGGGTTTTTGGAAAATCAAAGAAAAATAGGTTTTTGGGATTTTTGCTTAGATCTTCAATTCTATCATATTGCAAGTATTTTCCCAAAGATTTTTCTTTGTTGCTTGTTTCTAAAAACACTTGTTTCCACACTTGAGCTATCATCTATCCTAAACTATTAGGATCTTGTTTTTGTGGAAAAAGATAAGAGAAAAAGAAAGAGAAGTGTTTGAGGTTGTTTGTTGTAAACCTCATTGTTGTAAACACCCTTATACTTGTGAATCCCTCTTCGGTAGAGGTGATCGGGTGATTGTGTTGTGGATCCCTCTTAGGTAGAGGTGATTGAGTTTGGTTGTGAGCCTCTTCGGTAGAGGTGTGTGGATTGGTTGTTGTATTGGCTACGGGCCTTACCCCTCGGTTGTGAGGTGGTTGTTTGAGAGAGGAGTTTGGTACTCCTAGAGTTGTAAGAAATCCTCTTTGGTAGAGGTTCCCTCGGTGGGAGTTGAGATAGTGGAAATCCTACACGGTGGTGTAGGCGGGGATGTAGAGCAAGGTGCTCGAACCTCGAAACAAATCTTGGTGTTTGCGTATTGATCCATTGTCTCTCTAACTCTCTCTCTTATATTTGTGCAAAGCATCATATTCATATCATATCACATTTGCTTGTGTTGTGCATATTTCATATTGCTATTCATTCTTATATGCTTGGCTTGATTGTGTGTATTTTATATTGCTTGGATTGCTTGTGTGTGTGTGCCTAACTTATACTCATCCAACAAGAGCTTCACATAGCACCTCAACCCATTTCAAGGGGAATCAAGGGGAGTTAGTCCAGAGCCTCGCAAGGGGAATTCGGCTACACTTGTTGTATTGTATTAGTTTGTGCATAATTTGCATTAGCTTCCGCATTTAGCGCACTTAGTTTGCATTTACTTTCTTAGATTAGCACTTACACCTATTCACCCCCCCTCTAGGTGTTTTTCACAAGGTAAAGTAGAAGAGGAAGAGGAAAGCAAAACAAAATGCGAACATAAAAAGAAGCTTTTACCTTTATTAATTGCAGAGACAATGGAAGAAAGGAGGAGGGTACATCGGTGTCACTCTCAACATCAGCCTCTCTCTCTTACTTACATGAATCTTCATCTAACCTAAGCTTACATACAAATTACATAAGAAGAAAAGAAAAACCTAAACTACAAAGAATGAAAACTAGGCTAAATCCTAATCTGCCTTTTTCCCCCTTGCTCAGCTAAAACCAGTATTTATAGGCAAAAAAAACCTAAAGGAGAAGATCCCAGGAAGATTGGGGGAATCTCCTGGTCTGATGTATTTCCCGTATCTTCTTCTGATTTTCTTGTTTTTTTCTTCAAAAGTTAACAAAACAGCCTTTGATTGTGCTTGATTCCGGGAGGATTCTTCTCAACCTTCCTTATATGCCAAGATTTTGCGGGAGGATTCTTCTCAACCTTCCTTATATACCAAGATTTTGCCCACAGGGAGGATTCTTCTCAACCTTCCTTATATGCCAAGATTTTGCCCTGATTTCTTCATCTTGATTCAGGGAGGATTCTTCTAAACCTTCCTTATATGTCAAGATTTTGCCCTGATTTCTTTATTTCAAATTTATTCTGAATTAATCAGAATTGGGTGGGCTTTTGGGCTTTGTTTTTCTCTTTTCTTTCATTTAGCACTTGGGCCTACATTTAACAAAGAAAAAGAAGACTATTAATAGGATTTATTAGCTAAAAAGTATGGTAAGGTGACAATGTAATTGCAATATATGTGACTAATCAAAAGGCCTTTGGGCTAACAATCTCCCCCTTTTTGAAGATGACAAAACTCATGGAGTTATATATGCATGGATTAAAGTTAAGCTTCAAAGAAGCTCCCCCATAACTCATGCATAAACAAATAAACATAAATATGCAATGAATATTAAAACATGAAACATGCATAGATATGCATAAACAATAAAAGGCTCTAGATTCCAATGAAATTTTCAAAAAAAAACAAATAAACATGTTCTAGATACCAATACCAATTAAACTTAATATATGCAAAACAAAACTAATGATCTCTTTTACAAGCTCTTGATACCAAAAGTAAATATGATCTATAAATAATGCTTTGATACCAAATGAACTTAATAAAAACATAAATCATGAATAAATATGCATATATAAACTCAAATTCTTCTCCCCCTTTTTGTCAATCATCAACAAAGGGAAAAACATAGCAAAACAAATATATTCTTCTCCCCTTTTTGTTTGAAACAAGGAATCAATAAAAAGGGTTAAAAAAAATGTTCTCCCCCTTTTTGTCTAAAACAAAAACAAAGTCAATAAGGGGTGACTATAAATATGATACCAATTAAAAATATGTCAATGAAGTGCATATTGATACCAAGTTAAGAGTGAAACTATACCAATTGAAAAAAATCTTGATACCAATTGATAAGTAAACAAATAACATACCAATTGTAAATAAACAATCTTGATACCAATTGAAATTAAACAATACAAATTTTGAATTTCTAAACATAAATTTTGATACCAATTGAAATTATTATTCTTTAAAGCGTAAGATACCAATGAAATCATTATTTTCTGTCATAAAGTAAGGGAGTGGAATGCAAATCCATAGTAAACCAAATACCAATTGAAAGATGAAATACAAGTTTTTCTCCCTCTTTATGAAATACCAAATGAAACAATGAATAAGCTTGTATATGGATACCAATTGAAAACTAGTCAATTGAAACAAGATAGTCATTATAAAACAAGCTTTATCATAATCAAAATTTGCGCTCTAAGATTTATGAATATAATAAGCACAAATAAAAAACATATATATGTATGAAATATTAGATACTAATTGAAATTGATACTCTTGGAAGTGCAAGCATACATATACACAAAAAAATACATGAGTATACAAAAATGTCAATATTGATACCAATTGAAAGAATTTCAATGATACTAATTGAAACAACAATAATAATCAAGTGTATACATCATATAACTACCACCCATTCATGCACAAGTTTAAATGATATTCAAGAAGGGTATACATGGCATGGTCTCCCAACTAACCACCCATAGATGGTAGGGATTTTCAAAAATAGGTTTGAAAATATAGTTTGTTTGAAAATCTCTACCATAGTGAAGAATACGAACTAGTTAAATGGAAAAACTTTTAAACTAGTACGAAATCCTTCAAGTAAGGAATAAAACAAAATTGTTTTTCATGAAACACATGTAAATCACATGATCACTAAACACTCAAAGTCCATAAAGCATATATCATACTCATGAAAGCAAAATCATGAGAAAACTAACAAGGTGAGTGAACAAGTGTTATGTGACACATATCAACATGAAAATATTCAATTAAGCTCATGTGGAATTCCTTAAACATGAAACATGAAAATCTGAAATTTTTCAATAAAACAAATTATACTTCAAGGCATATGTATGTTTTGTCAACACAAAAAGTATACATACATATCCCTAAACACAATTGAGTCCATAATAAAGATTTGCATGAAAAGCAAATGACTCAAGGGGTATACATGTGTATCTTAAGGTTTGACAAAATAGACATATACATGAAGTGAAAACACATAAACATGTCTAAAATGAGGAATACAAGTTAGAATGCATGAATCATCAAAACTAAACTATATTAGAACATCTAATGAGTACAAATAGGCATTCAAGCACAAACATATATAAAGATCTATTTGTGGCCCACTATATGTACAAGTATATATTCTAGTTTTAATGAAAACTAACACCTAAACATGTAATCAAAACATGAAGCATAAAACGACACATGAATCAACATGATAAACTTAAACACGATGATTATGTAAAACACATGTTATTAGAATTATGAAATACATAATAGCCAAACAATGGTGAGAACACAATCAATAAATAGTCCATATTAAACAAGGGTGATCTCAAAAGCTATACATGCATATCACTAATCTAATAAACATGGCATAGGCATAATGAGCTATAAAATAAGACATGCTATAAATTAATGAACATGATAAAGTATGCAAATAAAAACGGGAGTTAGAGATCGATACAAAAACCGATGAAGGCACCTCTCTAGTTCTCCAAACCAATGGTGGTCCTCTCCACCAAACTCCCCTTGAAAGTGATGCATCCAAATTGTTTTCTTTAGGCACGGAACGCATCCTCTTCAAGGCACCAACACTCTCACGTTATGCGAGAGCCCACTCCTACATCAAAAATCAAAGGGGTGGTCTTTGGTACCCATTTTCTCTTGGGTCCACGGGGGTTAGTATCTTTTCTAACCCAAACTAGATTTGTTGCTAAATTTTCATTATAAATACGATCATAACAAAATCTAGCAAGGTGGCCCTTACGACCACAATGTGTACAAATGTACACATGAGCATACATGTGATGGTGGTGACCATGGGAAGCATGTGTATGCCGTGATGGGTGTGCATGCAAAGATGGAACTTATTTCTTACGAACCAAGGTTTCCAAACGTGTATGATTTAAACCACATTGGCTCAAAGTGGAGCCCAAACAATCAACACTTTTCTTCAAAACATTTATATTATTTTCAATAGTTGAAGATAAAGTGGAGCATGCAATAGGTGTGCAAGAAGAAGAAGCTATACTAGCATGGCACACATGAGAATCTATATCAATTTTCAAAGATTCATTTTTCTTTAAAACAAGATCCAATTCTTTTGTAATGAAATCAATTTCATTTTTCAAAACAAGGTTATCTTTTAAAACAAAATCCAATTTTGAAGATAAACCCTCATTGTTTTTCACAACATCATCACAATCATTTTTGCTTTTAAAACATCAATCTCTTTTAGGGCAAGGTCTAGTTGAGATCTTAGTGAGTCACGCTCACTAGTAATCTCTTTCTTCTCTTTCAAAACCGATTTAAAAGTTGAGCACAAATCCTTCATTTTTTCTTTTAAATCAAAATTTTTCTTTTTCAAAAGTTCATGTTTTTCCAAGAATTTTTCAAGCTTGGTGGCAAGTTCTACATTTAAATTTTGAACTTCCAAACATCCATAGCAATAAGAACTAGAGCAATCATCTAGTTGAGAATCCGATTGTACCTCAATGGAGTTCTTCCCTTGGACCATGAGGCAATGCTCGTCGGACTCGTCTCTCCCAGATCTTCTCAACTTGTTGATAATCCTTGGTAGCTCGGGAGAAGTTAATATGCTCCATACTGCAAAAGCCGAATCATAACGATTAAACACATGTAAAAGATCTTCATTAAGAGATGCTCTAAGTGTTTTGAGGGCTAATGCATTGGCCTTTCTATGCTTGCTAGCATTTGGGAAGGATTCTTAAGTAGTGGCTTGATAAACTAGATGTCCTAGGCTTTTTAAATGACTACTCATTTTGGCCTTCCAAATATCAAGTTTAAAAAAGTCAAACATAGGAGGGATATCCATGAGTGCAAAAGTATGTGTGCAAATGAAAATGCAAATGAAGATTAGCAAACCAAGATCTCACTCCTAGGTGGTTAAACCTAATATCAGGAGCGTAGGCTCTGATACCAATTGAAAAATCACCTAGAGGGGGTGAATATGTGATTATGCTCATCTATTGAACTTAATGCGGAATTTAAGAACTAATTGCAATTACACAAGATGCAAGTAACAAGTGATGCACACAACCAAGCCAAGCATATAAGTATGAATGATCAATGTGAAATAATGCAAGGCGCAAGAGTAAAGAGAGAGAGAGAGAGAGAGAGAGAGAGAGAGAGAGAGAGTAAGAGTCAATGGATCAAGCGCAAACAACAAGATATGTTTCAAGGTTCGAGCACCCAGCTCTACGTCCCCGCCTTCACCCAGAAAGATTTGAACTCCACTAGCTTGTCCACACAGGACTCCCACAAAGGGAACCTCCACCGAGGATTTGGGGCAATACAATCACAAGGAGTACCCAACTCCTCTCTTTACAAACACAACCTCCTCCTTGAGGCAAAGTACCAAGCCAACCAAAACAAACACCTCACAACTTGAGGGATGAGCACAAAGCAAAACAAGGATCACCTCACACCTTGAGGGATACTACCCAATAGCACAACCTCCTCAACACAATGAGGGAAAGGCACAAAGCCAAGCTAAGATTGGGTTTACAACTTGGTGGTCTAAGAAACAACCACAAACAATCTCTTTTCCCACACAAAGATCCTATAGAATGAGATAGTAGATGTAGCTCAAGTGTGGAGAAAACCAATGGAATGGAAATCAAAATCACAAAGAAAATCTTTGGGAAAAACTGAAATCAAGATATAGAAGTTGAATCAAAACTCTTTTCCAAAAACCCTTTTCTTGATTTTCCAAACCCTAGCAAATACACCAAATAGATTGTTCAATATAAAACCCAAAAACTTCTTTTAATTACTGTGAAAACACTAGATAAAGCTCAGAAAATTCGCCCAAAAAAAATTCTTTTAGAAAACTGGCCACTAATGGGGTATTTATAGCCTATTAGAAAATATAGCCGTTGGCAGCAGATTCTGCCAAAAATGACTTACCGGTCGACCGGTCGGTCGACCGTCCAACAGTAAAAATTGACCTGGCAGCAACCGGTCGACCGGGCGGTCGGCCGTCCCCAGAACCAGAGAGCAACGGCTCTCTGGGTGGTCGACCGCTTGGTCGACTGGAACAAACAGAGAGCAACCTGCTCTCAGTCGGTCGACCGTGCGGTCGACCGGCTAAAGGGGCAGCCTGCGTGCACGTATCCGTGCACGTCGGTCGACCGCTACGGTCGACCGGCTACCTGGTTCGGTCGACCGTCCGGTCGACCGACCTAGCCTGGCACAGATCAGAAAAACATGGAATTTTTAATCTTAAAAATTCTTTTAAATCTTGTAAAAATCTCCAAAATAGTTTTATCATTTTGCATTGATATATAAACATGTGATAAAAATTTTAATTCAAATATCAAGCAATTTGAACTATTTTTGTGTCTTATCATTTTTACCAAAAACCAAAACTTGTATTTTATGAAACTTGAATTTTTCAAATGAAAATCCGATTATTCCAAAACTCTTCCAAATATAAAAATATGATATTTAAACACTTTGAAGCATGTTGTATATGGATAGAAATTCAATATACAAGAAACATAGACATATTCATGTTTTTGACTTTAAATTCCAAAATATGTTTTGTTAAAAATACCAAAACATAAAATACATGAATAAGTAAGTCAAAACTAAGTTTGTCTAGGAATGCATGTATATAGAACAAATCTAATATACATTAAATCATGTAAACTTATTTTGATCTATCAATTCATGAAACCAAGATCGGTTAAACCAAAACCGAAAACCAAAACGTGTGTGTTGTGAACTTGAGCATATCATACTATTCTAATCTTTACAATTTGGATCTAAACTCAAAACTAAACTATGGTACCGAGGTCTTTTTGTAGAGCGCCGTCTCTAAGCTGACTCGATCCAAAACACCGTGATCCACCGAGCAAGTGCTATATATGATCTTTGACGCTCGGGCTCTTGAATCAACATGTGAAAGCTTCCAAATCATCTTGTTGAAGCTAGTCACCAACTAATATCTTGGTTAATGATCTGAAACTAAAATCACAAGATTATTAGTACATATAACTACATGAGTTAATCATCATTAAAACTAGAGTGGAAGGCCTTTGGGCCAACAAGAAAGTCACCCCTCACCTTTAAAAACTGGTTGATAAAGGTGGCAACTAACTAAGGAGTACCCGTTGGGTACTCAGCCCTGACAAGTCAAGGTTGCAACCCAAGCACGTCTCTCTGGTGACCGGCTGAGTAAGCCTCATTCACGCCCAATTTGCCTAGGGAGACACTAGAAATAGACTTGGAGAGATCCCACTCCATTGTACAGCGTATCAACATTGCTGCAGATACGCCAAGAGATGGGGGTACATCCTTCCATGTTGGGAAGAAAGAACTACCTGTTCCGATTTGGCGGACCCATTTGTACTCTCCGTCATACAAGATCCTATCATCCTCAGCAATGGCGTCGCCGAAAAAAGTCAGATTTCTCCAGTGCGACGTGGGAGTCAAACTCGAATTGGCCATCCATCATGATCTCCCGGAGCGTCAGCATGTTAGGATTGCTGAGTCTGTCTTGATGCTCCCTTGACTTCAGGGTAAATGCTGGAGCCGTGCTCTGGAGCATGAACATGAGGTTGAGATCGGCACCACCTACATGTCCAAAATGACACTTCTTAGACAGAGGGTTTGAAGAGTATCACACTACAAAAAGGACAACACAACAGTTAGTGACTATAAAAAACCTAAAAATTGTTAAGTATTAAAGCTCAGACATGAGGTTCACATTAGACCCGCGTCTAATGAATGTGATGCGAAGCTCAGTGAGATCTGCGTCAAACCTCAGAGACGCGAGATTCACATGAAGTCCGTGTCTGAATTTCACCACTTGAAAATTTTTCTAAGTGTTGAAATTAAATGTAAGGCTCAGTGAAACTTGCGTTCAACAGACAGACGTAAACTCAGGCTGACAAAGCGAAGAAGCGAAGGTCATCAGACCCGCATCTTGCCTATCAGCACAAGAATTGCATCCTAAATCAAACGCGGGCATCAACCTCGCGCTAGCGGTTAAACTTCAAATGAAGCTCTCTGAGTTCTTTGATGGCAAAAGCCAGTCCTTATTACCTGAAATAGGGGCCTCCTGCGTGGAGAAACCTTCCATTTGAACCTCTAGAGTAATAGCGCTCAAGGAAGAAGTCACACGCTTGGTCTTTGGGGCCATTTTAATGGCAAATTCTTTGGAGAAGATGAAGATAAGGAAGAAAAAGCCTTTAGCTTTTTTTAAGTTCTTAAACTCTGGATGCAGAGTTCAACAAGGAAGAAGAGTCAAATGATGACTCTTAAAAGGGCGCTCTGCGTCTTTTATAAGAAGATGCATTGGCTGAGATACGCAGTGCGTATCTCAGCCAATCTAGGCCGGACGCGTGTCAACACACTCAAACGCGAGGCTCACGTTCCATAAAAGTCGCTTCTCCAAATAACCGCGCTTAGAACGTTCGAGAGATGCGTCTCTGTTCCAAGTAAGAACTGGGTCTCTAATTTGAATCAAGTTTGCATTTGTAACGCTCAGAGCTGTGTTTCTACATCAAGTGAAAGAGTTGCGTCTCTCCAGCAAAGTGAAGTCCATGTCTCCACTCTAACAGAGTCGCGTCTCTTCAACAAAGTGAGAGCCACGTCTTCACTTCGATATTCGCATTTCTCAATGAATGAGAGTCACGTTTCTACTTCAGATAAGGTCCGCGTCACCAAGGCAACATGATCTCTACATCTACAAGACCTGTGTTTAGTCTCTTTTTGTGCAATCAGTTCAACGATACACCAACAACCAGCTCAGAGCACCAATGAGGTCTGAACAGCGCATTTAGACACTCATGCGATCATCTCTGGTGGCTTTTAAAGAGATTAACAGTACAATCACAAAGCCCGAGATCTTGACAAGATCAAGCTCAAGGTATCTTAGAAGATTGCCAATCCAGTCTTGAGAGCTGGCTGCCAAAAGAAAAGTCCAATGTATTTCGAAACCTATCCCAGTCAACCGTAGTGTTTTAAAAACTTTGGAGGGAGTTCTGAAGTCTGTCTAAAAATCACTGAGGACAATTCGTCAAATGCAAAATCCATACTTCAGATACAAGGCTGATCAAAGCCATTGGCGCAGTGCCAAAACGCGAGGTTTGAGGCCCGCATCTCAACACCACTCCAGTGCTAAAACGCGAGGCTCGAGGCCCGCGTCTCAGCACCACTCCAGTACGAAATGTGAGGCTCGAAGCCCGCATCTCAACACCACTCTAGTGCCAAAATGTGAGGTTCGAAGCTCGCGTCTTAACACCATAGCAATGCCAAAACTCAAGGCTCAAAAGCCCATATCTCAATATCACTACAGTACCAAAGCGCAGAGCTCGAAGCCTGGATCTCAACACTATAGCAGTGCCTAAACGGGAGCTCGGGGCTCGCGTCCAGCATCATCTCAATCGGTAAACGTAGAATTGAAGCCCGCGTTTTAACTGTAAATGAGCCCTGCAGTTATAACTGCCCTCATTACCTGGTCAATTACTACTCACATAATGAGGGAGTTAATCCTCATTATGGAGGGTTTTTAGGGGGACAGTTTTACCATTAGAACCCCCTACAAGTAGCTAAAGCTGGTATTGAAAAGGGGTTGGATTTTCAGCTAAGAAGTATTGGTATATTCTGATTGCAAAGAATTTAAATCTTCTATATAAACCTGCTTGTTCAAGTTTTGCCCAAATCTCTTTGAGATTTCATTTGGTAGAAGCTGTGCTATTCCATTAGTGATCCAATAAAGAAAGTTCTGAAGAAACTTGATAATCACCCGGTCAACAGAAACAAGATTCACTTTCCACCGCTATGCAAAGAACTCAACATTAAATAAAGAGGAGATTTGAGCCTGGATATCTCCTCCCTCTTGTAATTGAAACTTTTGGAATTGTTGTAATCTTTCATTGGTTCAAAAAAATTTTACAATACATATTTTTAATTTTTCGACGTTATACAGTGACGCCTCGATCCATGAGCTCCCCTCTCTTTAGGGCCGAAATCGAGTGGAAGAAAATCTGGAGCTCTGCTGGCCATATAAGAGCCAGCTCAGATTACTTCCGAGCTCATCGAGGCCTCTTCTGTGTGAACCAAAGCTGAGGTCCTCTCTTTTTCCCTCTCTTCCAAGAAAACAAACACGCCCAAAAACTCGTTATATACTAGGGTGACGTGACAGATACTGAGAAACTATGAAGATTAGAGAAAGCTACAAGTAGTGTTTCCACAGATCTGAAAGAATGAAAAACCGTAAAGTTAAACCAAGATTATGTTTGAGGTTTTAGTTTTATGTTCATGCGCTGATATGCACAATGTATCTTTATTGATCTCCTTTAAGCAAAATGTGAAATGTGATCATCCTGTTTCATTAAAAAATCAATAATAGCACTGCTCCCTGTCACTAATCCCTTCTGTTGTGGGGAAGTTTGTTTTCTCCCTGGTTTGTACTCTTTAATTTTGCCTTTGAAGGGTTTTTTTTATGGCTTTCGTGATGTATTTTGGATATTGATCTTGCATTTTGGAAAGGGTGAGATGTGAGCTCTATTTGTGGGCCTTTGTAGCTTGTCATTGTATCTTGGTTTCATTTTCATTTCCTTAATGGAATAGGTGGGTATCCTCCACTTCTTCTCAAAACTAAAAAAAATTGTCACTAACAGAACTATTAAAACACATAAACCCATAATTTAACTTCTATGTCTATTTATAAATATGATTATTGGCATGAAATTTATGATGAATACCTTCTGCACAGAAAGAAATCTCTTTATCTAAAGTTATTCCTACTATGACTAGTAAAAATTTACACCACCATAATCAAGATGGATGTGATGTAAGAAAGTAGGGCAACAAATAACAGGATTTTCAAATTAACTTCTCATTGGATTTTTGAAGGGACAAGGATTTCTAAACGTTTTTTTTATTTAGAAAACGTAAAGGAATTCTTTAAGTTTATTTTTATTTTATTCTCTTAGGATTAGAATTAGTTTTTCTAAAAGGATTAGGACTCTTTTAATTCTTTTTATTTTCTTTTAGAAATAAGTTATAGTTTTCAAATAGAAGTATTCTTTTTGTAAGCCTAAAAAAGGCCATTGTATTTTTGTTTTAGATTCAATAATGATTCAACTTTGATGAATAAACTTTTAGTTTATCTCCTCAATTGCTCATGGATTCGAGTTGTGTATCTTTGCTCGTGGATTCGAATAAATTGATCATAGATTTGAGTATTGTGCTCATGGATTCGAGCACGTTCCTACCTGAAGGTTCCCTATAGGGTTCATTGGGGCTAGAACGGGATCTAGTCGGTGTCGTTCACTTCCTTGGTCTGCGTCAATTTGTATCAGAGTTTCGGTAAACTTTTCGACGATGGCAGGAGATGGTGATGAATCGCGAAGCCTTTTCGCATGGGTGAAGGGAGGCTCAGCGCTCTTGAATCAACCATAGACAATATGGTCTAAAAATCAAGAAGTTGTCCTTCAAGATTGACGTTCGAGGTCTAGCCGATAGTATTACCGAAGCGAGACATGATTATCAATCAAATCAACCACCACTGATGTGTGAACTGGCAAGTATACCAATCGTTTCAAGTAATAAAGTGATGAGAGTGTCGAACCCATATTAACTACCAATAAATTATTTCTATTCTTATTTGAAAATTTAGAAAATAAGAGAAACTGAGCAAAGATTGTTTTTTCTTATATGAGATGAATACTAGGGCTTTAGGACTTCGGCATATCTATGCTGGACTTGTTTTAGTTAATTGTATTAGAAATTTTATTTAAATATTGTTAATAATCGAAGAATCCTTTACTATTAGCAATCTTCGTCGAGCATCGCTAAATCTAACCCTAGAATAGAACTCACATTCTGTAGATTTGGTGAATTTACTAGCCTACAGCAGTATTAAGAGCTATGATTCTTTTATGAAAGATTACACAATCTATACTTCTCCTGTCGGTCTTATCCTGTATGTAGTGATTTCTATTTTTAAATGTTTGTTAGATTATCTCCTGTCTGTCTCAAACCTAACCATCTTTATAATTGTGGCCACCATTTAATAGTAATTAAAACAAGAATAAAAAATAAAGCAATAATTTAAATAAGACAACTAGATACAAATAATTCATAACAATCAATTATAGATAGCCAAGCCTAAGCCCTAGCTAAGAATAATCAGTTCATAATTAAAAATGACAAAACATGACTTTAAAAGAGAATAACATTGACATAAATTTAATAACAGAAAAGAAAAAGGGAAATTCAATTGAAACTTCTTCTTCCTCCTCCGATTTCCTCCTCCAAGACTCAGCAATTTGCAGAAAAATTAAAGCTTTATTGAAGAATAAGTCTCCTAATTTGGATCTCCCAAAATTACATATTAAAATTACATATTCAATACAAGAGTATTCTGGTCTTTATATAGGCCTCAAAAAGCCTAGTCGGCTGAACGAGATTCCAAAATTAGAGAAGTAATCCTAGGCAAATTTTAGAAAAATTACGTCAGCTACCGCTCAACATAATAGCGAATTCGCTGTATAATACGACAGTTTCAATGTCAAATGCAACACAGAACTGAATTGAACTCAGAGAACAGCTGGTTTTACTACATCACCTCCTTTAACTAGTCAACGACGAATTCACTGAAAGTACGACGGATCGCTGTACTCCCTTTTATTTGTCATCTAGAATTTTTCTGGCTTTCTTTTCTTCATATGCTGATTTTTCTATGCTCTCTGGCTTCATCTAAATCTTCTCAGAATTCTTCCTCTGAAACTCTTATTTTTATCATTTTTTTTCACTATTTTATCCAAAACTGCTCTTTTGACTATAAATCTGCAAAATTTAACAAACAAAACTTCTAATGTGGCAATTAAGTGGCAAAATTAGGTAGAAAAGGAAATAAAATATGCATACAATATGACATTTATCACACTCCCATACCTTAGTTTTTCTAATCCTCGAGCAAAGTCTAAGCTAAAAAGAAAATTAAAACTCCTAAAAACAAAAGAAAAAAATACCCTAACTCACTTTCGTAGGAATCACGATTGCAATTATCATGTGCAATAAGCCATTAAACCCCCGGGTTGTCCTGATGGACGAGTGTTGTCTAATGAGGATTTGTAGTGAATATACCCACAAAATTCGGTTAAAGAAATAAAAGATAAGAAAAGATTAAGATAAAAAAAAGATAATTGAAGAAAAACAAAAGATTTTTTCTTTCTCACAACAAGTGTCACTAGTAATTAAATTCATAAGTTTTTAACAAATTTGAGCATAATCATGTTCAATCACAAAATAAAGAAATCTAATCATATTTCTTTATAGATCTAAATTCAATATTTTCATACCAATCGCTCCGAAGTCTTCCAATTCTATGCATCTTTGTGTAAGTGTAAAATAGTCTTAGCTTGAGAATATTTGAGTCAAACTTTACCATTTTAAATATATATATATATATATATATATATATAATATATTATATATATATTATATATATATATATATATATATATATATATATAATTTTTTTGAGAAGTTCGAAATATTACCACTTTGTTGCCCTTTAAGAAATTTTTTAATATATAAAACTTACCTAATAATCTTTCATATAAATATCAAGGCTTCTTGAGGCCCTAATACCTAACTAACTGATTATTAGACTTGCTAATACATATATATTAATCTCTTTTTCAAACTTATCTAATTATCTTTCGTGTAAATACCAAGGCTTGCTTAGACCAAAGTACCTAGCTAATCAATAATTAGATTAATTTTCTAATTATATATATATATATAAATATTATATATATACACAAAATATTCAAAATAGGATAACTATCACCATCATCCCAAATAAAAAACTTTTGTGTATAGTGTGTAAAAGATGCATATCCATGTCAACAAATTTTATATGGTGTTTATTTTTCAAATTTTTATCTCTAAGTCAAAAATCATAGATTTTTTCAAATTGATCTTGCCATCAAAATTTCAAACTTTGTTGGATTCTTAATTCTTTAAAAACTAGTGAAACTTTTTGCAAAATAAAATAAAAAAATTTAGACAAGAAAGAAAATAAAAGAAAATGAGAAAATAAAAAGAAAAATGAAATTCTAAACCTAAATACTCAAGATCTTCGCTGTCTCTTACTCGATCCCGCACCCTCCGATCTTGTCCTCCTAATGTATGGTGGTGAGGATTTCTTCTTCTTCTTGTAACCCTTAACTGAAATCACCTAGAGGGGGGGGGCTGAATAGGTGATAATGCTAATCAATGCACAAATTTAAAATGAGATGATGCAACGATCACTCAAAGAAAGATTAGAAGCCGAATACCCCGTGAAGGGCTCTGAACTCCATCCTCGTGATTCCTCTAAATAAGAGTTTGAGGTGCGCAATGCAATCTTGTTGTGAGAGTATTGATCTACAATATAAGAATGAATGGAAAGCAAGTAAATAAAACAAGTAAACCAATCGCAAACACAGAGATTTGTTTCGAGGTTCGAGCACCCAGCTCTACGTCCCCGCCTTCACCCAGAAAGATTTCCGATCCACTAGAACTTCCGCAAAGGATTACAACCATTAGGGAGTACCCAACTCCTCAATCACACTCCTCTAGTCTAGAGGAAGTGGAGCCACAAATACAATAATCACTTGGTGATCAAAAGACCACAAACTCTCTTTTGAAAAACTTTTCTTTACAAAACTCTAGAGAATAATATATAAGATTGAAGCTCAAGGTTTTGTAAGTGATATAAAAACAGATGAGAGATTTTAAGAATAAAAAACTTTCAGAAAACTTTTGAAAATAATAGCCCAAAACTTAAACAAAAGCTCTTTCTTAAGAAAACTCAAAACTTTTGATTTTTGAATTTGTTGTTGTGAAAACCTCTACCCTAGTGACCCCTTTATATAGGATTTAGGAAGAGTAAACATAGAAAACTTTTACCTAAATAGAAGAGGAAGAATTGATTCTCTAATACAGCTAACCATATTTTTTTAAACTTAAACACGTTTTAAAAACATGTTAAAAATCAGCCTCCAGAAAATTAGCCATTACTGCAAATCTGGCAGGTTGGTCAACTTTGAGCATATGTTTTAGGCTGTAAACGTCCGAATTCAGAATTAGGTATATAGAATAATTTGTAGATCTTTAAGTCTTCTTTTTAATTCAACTGAAATCAACTCAATATCATTTTGTATTAGAAAGTTATCAAACAAACACTTACAGGTGTCAAATCAGAAACTGTAAGCTGTTTTCAGAACAAGAATAAAGTTCAACCAAATATTGGACATCTTTAAAATTTGAATCTGAAAATTATTATTGAATAAGAAATTTAGATCTGAAAGTTAGCTTTGAAATTCAAGTTAAATCATGTTATTTAAATATAAGAATAAAAAGTTATAATAACAAATATAAAAGGGTGTCAAGCAGATCAGCAGAGCTAAAACTGGTTCTAATCTAAAACCTGATATATGTACTTGAAATTCAAAATCGGTTAAACCAAAAACCAAACGTATTGAATTTGTGTGTGTATTTGAGCTTCAAACGTATGTACTATTCTTTAACAAAACAAACTATATGAGTCTACAAGCAGGAGTCTCTGATAGTTGTTGTTGAGCAACGTTTGAGGTAGACTCTAATATCCCATGCTTGAGAACTCTTGAGCCATCAATACCTGTATCAACCTGAAATTCATTCTTTAACTTCTATTAGTTCCAAATAGATTTTATATGATTTGTTATTATCAAAACACATAACCCGGGATTATAACCTTTGGGCCAACAATCTCCCCCTTTTGATGATGACAAAACATAAAAGCTATAAAACAAAATATAGGAGGGAGGTAAAAACTCCCCCTCAAATGATATTCTATTTTATCAAGTAAAACATGAAAACATATACATATACATATATAAACATGTACAAAACATGAAACCTACATATATGAGATAAACATGTACAAAACATGAACATGTACAAAACATGAAAACGTATACATATATGAACATGTATAAAACATGAAACCTACATATATAAGATAAACATGTACAAAAACATGAACATGTACAAAACATGAAATCAAAACATGAAACCACCAATACTTCTCCCCCTTTTTGTCATACATCAAAAAGAGTTAGGAAACAACCAATAAACAATAAATGCATAAACAAGATATAAACATGCATATATGCATATATAAACTCAATTATCTCTTTACCTTTTTGTCAATTCATCAACAAAGGGGCTAAGAAAAAATAATCAATTGTCATATCATCAAATCTTAAAGATCAAAACTTAAGTTTTTTTTATACCAATTTAAAATTTTTGATAAACATATTGATACCAATTGAAAAATATTGATACCAATTAAAGGTGAAAACTAAATTTTTAGATAAACACTAAAATTATTTTGCAATAAGGATACCAAATGGAGAATAATACCAATTTAAGATCATTAATACTAATATTGAAAATGTTAGCATATATCAAACCAAAGTATTTTACATCATATATGGTGAGAGTAAGATACCAATTTAATATGAAAACTGATATAAATTGAAATTACAACCAATACCAATTTACATAAAACCATTTAAAAACAAGAATTTTTCTCCCCCTTTATGAAATACTAAAAGAAACAATGCATAAGCTTGTAATAGATACTAATTAAAAATAATTAACATGATGAACTAAATCAAGCTTAGCAAATATTATTTGTGCTTTTACAAAAAAAAATTGTAAAGACATGTGAAACAAGCACAATAATATCATATATATGTATGTATGGATATACCAATTGAAATATGAGTCATATATAGAAAATACATATGAGTATACAAATATATGAAATATCAATTTTGATACTAATATAAATATAATGAGGATCAAGTGTATAACTCAACCTACCACTCTTATCATGACAAGTTTAAAAGATATTCAAGAAGGGTACGCAAGGCATGGTCGCCCATCCAACCGCCCTTAGAAGGTAGAGGTTTTCAAAAATCATGATTTGAAAGTAAATAGGCATAGATTGAAAACTCTACCATTTGAAGAATAGAAACTAGTTTTAAAGATATTTTTAAAAACTACTAAGAAATCCTTTAAAATATGAAACCAAATCATACATCCCATGAAAATATGAAAATCACATAATAATTGACATTCAAAGTCTATAAAGCACATATATGCTCATGAAAATAAAGTCATGAGTAAACACCAATATAGATTGTAAGAATCATGTAATCAACAAAATCATGGAAATAAGGCATTTAAGCTCAAATCAAATTCCTTTACAAACATGAAAAACATAAAAGTTTAATTTTCATCAAAACAAAATAAACTTCAAGACATATGTATGTTTTGTATAAAGTAGAGTATACATACTTATCCAAGCATAAACGAGTCCACAACAGTATATTGCATGAAGGCAAGTGGCTTAAGGATATACATGTATATCTATAATTTTAAACAAAATTAACATATACATGAAACTAAATACATTTATATGAAAAACATGTACAAAATGGGGAATACAAGTTGAAATCCACTAATCATCAAAACTAGGCTATACTAGTACATCTAATGGGTACAAATGAGCATTTAAGCACAAACATATAAGAATCAATTGTGGCTCATTAGTTGTACAAGTATATACACAAGTTTTAATGAAGGTTACATTTAAACATTTAATCAAAACATGAATCATAAAACAAAATATAAATCAATATGATCATTAGGCTAAATGTACAAGTCTTAGAGCAAGGATATATATAATAGTTAAAATAAAGTGAGAACACAAATATGAATCCATATGAACATGGTGTATCTCTATTACTATACGTGTATGTCACAAGTCTAATTAACATGGCATTTAACATAATAATCATTAAAACATGACATGCTAAAAAATTACTAATATGAAAGCATGTAAACTAAATGAGGAGTTAGAGATCGTTACTAAAACCAAGAGAGCATATCTCTATATCTCCAAACCATAGTGGTCCTCCCACCAAACTCCCCTTGAAAGTGATGCATCCAAAAGTGTCACCGTTTAGTTCAGAACGCATTCGCCTCAAGGCACCAACAACTCTCACGTCATGTGAGAGCCCACACCTACATTAAATAGACTAGGAGTGGATTTTGGTACCCATATTTTCTTGGGTCCTAATATGTTAGTGTTTTGAACCCAAACATGATTATTCATACTATTTATATGATCATAACAAAATTTGGCTAAATGACCATTCCGGTCACAATAAGTACATTTATAAATTCTTCCATATTTAAAAGCATAATGAGCATGTGATTTGTGAGCATGGGGTGTTTTAGCATGATTGACATGTGATGTGTTGGCATGATGAACATGTGGAGTTTTGGCATGAGATGTTTTATCATGTTTAGCATGAGGAGTATGCAAATGCTTCTTTGAAAATATTTCTTCTAATTTAGTATTATTAAAAGCACATTCTTTTAAAACATTTCCCAAATCATTTATTCTAGTTTTTAACATGAAAAACTCATTTTCATCAATTTTAGAATATTTAGCTTTGCAAGCAACTCTATAGGCATCAAAATCTCTTTGTGTTGAAATAAGAATAGAAGATAACTCATCCTTTTCTTTTGAAGAAATAGCAATTTGATTTTTAAGCATTTCATTTTCCTTTTTCAATTTTGAACAATCTTCCATTTTAGCATCAAAACTTTCTGAAAGTTCAATGAAAGCTTGTAATAACAATTCTTTACTTATTTCACTTTCATCATCAAGTGGTTGGGTAGTTATCTTAGGTGTGTTTACCATGAAACACACATTTGCCGTGTCGACTTCATCTTCGGATTCACTTTCCGAGTCCCAAGTGGCTTTGTACACCTTCTTTTAAACCGGCTTCTTTTGCTTCAAGGAGAAAGATATCTTTTCTTAAAATCTAGACAATCGGCCATGATGTGTCCGGGTTTCCGACAGTTGTAGCATATGATCTTTTTCTCCTCCTTCCCTTCCCATCGTCTTCTATAGTTGAGCTTATTCTTGCGGTACATTCTCTTTACATTTCTCACAAGAAGAGATAGCTCTTCATCATCTTCTTCATCTTCTTCATCATCGTAGTTGGTGGAAGAAGACTTGAAAGTTATAGACTTTTTCTTTTGAGGTACCGCTTCTTCTCTACCCTTTTTCTCCATCTCATGAGTCTTAAGATTTCCAATAAGACTTATGAGCTCCATCTCGTCTTTGTCATTCAATTCCTTCAAGGTGGTAGCTTTGATTTCCCATGATGAAGGAAGAGCACGAATCACCTTACGCACCTTTTGGTCGTTGCTTATTTCATCACCTAGAGAAGTAAGAGCATTTGTGATCTTAGTAAACTTAGTAATCATATCATCAATAGATTCATTTTCTTACATTTTAAAACTTTCATATTGGGAACGCAAGAGATCTATGTTAGCTCTCTTGACTTGTGATGTTCCCTCATGAGTGACCAATAAGTGTTGCCAAATCTCATAGGCGGATTTGCAATGGATAACCCGTGTTAAGTCATCCTCATTCAAAGCTAAAAGTAGGACATTTTGAGCCTTCGAATTAGCATCAAATTCCTTGGAGGTAAGTTCGGACCAAGTGTCCTCCTCACCTTCGGGTTTGCTAAATGGTTTGATCAAAGACTTAGCAACTAGGCTACCTAGAGATTGTAGAAAAATGTTCATCCTAACTTTCCATATGGGAAAGTTGAGTCAATCAAATTTGGAAGGGGTCTTAATGTTATCGGCCATCTTTACTAGTGTATGAATGAAGATATGAAAATAGTGATTAGCAAATTATAGGATCTCTCTAAGGATGTGAAGCCAAAAACTAGAGTCCTAACTCTGATACCAATTGAAATCACCTAGAGAGGGGGTGAATAGGTGATAATACTAATCAATGCACAAATTTAAAATGAGATGATGCAACAATCACTCAAAGTAAGATTAGAAGCCGAATACCCCTGAAGGGCTCTGAACTCCTTCCTCGTGATTCCTCTAAATAAGAGTTTGAGGTGCAATACAATCTTGTTGTGAGAGTATTGATCGACAATATAAGAATGAATGGAAAGCAAGTGAATAAAACAAGTAAACTAATCGCAAACATAGAGATTTGTTTCGAGATTCAAGCACCCAGCTCTACGTCCCCGCCTTCACCCAGAATCTTTTCCGATCCACTAGAACTTCCACAAAGGATTACAACCAGTAGGGAGTACTCAACTCCTCAATCACACTCCTCTAGTTCAGAGGTAGTGGAGCCACAAATACAATAATCACTTGGTGATCAAAAGACCACAAACTCTCTTTTGAAAAATTTTTCTTTACAAAACCCTAGAGAATAATATATAAGATTGAACTCAAGGTTTTGTAAGTGATATAAAACACAGAAGAGAGATTTTAAGAACCAAAAACTTTCAGAAAACTTTTGAAAATAATAGCCCAAAACTTAAACAAAAGCTCTTTCTCAAGAAAACTCAAAACTTTTGATTTTTGAATTTGTTGTTGTGAAAACCTCTACCCTAATGACCCCTTTATATAGGATTTAGGAAGAGTAAACATAGAAAACTTTTACCTAAATAGAAGAGGAAGAAATTGACCCTCTAATACAGCTAACCATATTTTTTAAACTTAAACACGTTTTAAAAACATGTTAAAAATCAGCCTCCAGAAATTAGCCATTACTGCAAATCTGGCAGATTGTTCAACGTTGAGTATATTTTTCAGGCTGTAAATGTCTGAATTTAGAATTAGGTATATAGGAATAATTTGTAGATCTTTACGTCTTCTTTTTAATGAAATTAAAATCAACTCAATATCATTTTTTATTAGAAAGTTATCAATAAAACACTGACAGGTGTCAAATTAGAAACTGTAAGCTGTTTTTAGAACAAGAACAGAGTTCAACTAAATATTTGACATCTTTAAAATTTGAATTTGAAAATTATTATTGAATAAGAAATTTAGATCTGAAAGTTAGATTTGAAATTCAAGTTAAATCATGTTATTTAAATATAAGAATAAAAAGTTATGATAACAAATATAAAAGAGTGTCAAGCAGATCAGCAGAACTAAAACTGGTTCAAATCTAAAACCCGATATATGTACTTGAAATTCAAAATCGGTTAAACCAAAAATCAAACGTATTGAATTTGTATGTGTGTATTTGAGCTTCAACATATATACTATTCTTTAACAAAACAAACTATATGAGTCTACAAGCAGGAGTCTCTGATAGTTGATGTTGAGCAACATTTGAGGTAGATCCTAATATCCCATGCTTGAGAACTCTTGAGCCATCAATACCTGTATCAACTTGAAATTCACTCTTTAACTTCTATTAGTACCAAATAGCTTTTATATGGTTTGTTATCATCAAAACACTTAACCCGGGGATTGTAACCTTTGGGCCAACATTAACAAACTTAAAGGTTCTCTTCAAACCTTTTCAAATTTTGAACATGAATTTCCTATTATCTTTGGGTGGCTCTTTCTCAAAGAAATGCTCATTATCCTCATCTTCTTTGGAAGACTCCTATTGAATAACATGAATGTTG
Source organism: Agave tequilana (assembly GCA_038442645.1). Classification (NCBI taxonomy): domain Eukaryota; kingdom Viridiplantae; phylum Streptophyta; class Magnoliopsida; order Asparagales; family Asparagaceae; genus Agave; species Agave tequilana. The sequence continues at coordinate 131,516 of JAVJIF010007665.1, forward strand.
GCATGAGCTGTTTCTTCCATCCAATCAATTTATATAGATGCAAAATATGGTGCAGTTTTATTTTTCAAAGCAATCATGATTCTTTCATTGTACACATCAATATATTCATCATCATGCATCCAACTTCTACAAATTTGAGTGATGAGAATAGGCAAAGAAAATGTGATCTTGTGTTTCTTTGATTGCCTATCTTTAATGTTGCATATGGTGGAAATAATTAGAAACACAAGCAGAATTGTTAATTCTTTGTCATTAAAAAATAAACAATATGAAGCATTTGATTATAAAATATGATCATGTGTATGACACCAAATACATTGGAACTCAACAATTTACATGTAGCATGCATGTTTCGATAAAGAGTTTTTGCATCTATTCCTATGTGTAGCCATTATACAATTTTCACCCATTAAGATCATGTATTCTTCTACCCGCATAAGAACTTAATCCAAATCTAGAGTAAGAGGAATTCCAGTCAAATCGGATACCATTTGGAAAGTCAAAGCTTTCCTCTCTCCTCTTTAATTTATGTGAATCCTATGCACATGATCATCAATATCATTGTTGGTGAAACTATCATAGGATTCTACTACACGGTTAGGGATGTAGTCAGTGGTACCCTAATGAATCAAGTAATCTCAATTCCTACGCATGATTTCATCTAAGAAAAATGTACCAAATGCTTGAAAGATTGTGAAGAAATTCTTCTCAGAACCGAACTTTGTCATGATGCAGAAGAAGGAAAAACAACAACAAGGAGATGAAAAATCTTACAGGCTTGTGAAACTATGACTTCAGAAGATGGAATCGATGGTGGATTAGCTGTCAGAATTGCGGTTTCGCTATTGGATTTTGCCTTCTGTTGTCGATCTTGGCTACAGACTGCTTCTTCTCCACTCCTTGCTCCTTGGAACATCTGGTCTCCAAGAAAAAAAGAAGGTTAAGGTTAGATTTTATAGACTCTAGGAAAGGAATCCTATATCTATTTAAGTTTCAAACAATCAATCAATCCAAATTCAAAATTGGAATTTCAAATCCAATCAATCTTTGAAAGAGATAAAATTTTTCTAAAAATAATGTCTAATAAAAAGGAAACCTAAAGAAAAGAAAAAAAGAAAACTCTAAATTTACCCTAAAAGTTAGTCAAAAAAATTCAAATTTAAAAGAAAGAAAGAAAGAATTTTTTCAGTATTAACCCCATGCCTAAACTGAAGCATGTCCTCATGCTAAAAACTAATCAGATTAACTCCCCACAATGTTTTAAAAAATATGGCCAAAAGCATAAAAACTCTTTTTCCAATCAAATATACCCTAGTCTGCCACGTGGACTTTAACATTCAAAAACAAAATATGTCTAAAACTGATGAAATTATTATAATCACTGTGCAAATTTTGATATCAACTAGTCATATTGGATGGTAGATTAACCGTATGGACATCCTATTCACTGTCAATTTATGCTTAGATATTTTCTGTTTTGACTATCAGCTCTGGTATTTTTCTCTGGTTCATTATTTATATTTGCAGTTGGAAACAATACAGTCTATTAATCTTGAGGAATATATAATAGAAAATAAAAAACTAGGTTAAAAAGTTAGGTTAAAAAGCTTGGGTTGCCTCCCAAGAAGCGCTTTAAGTTATAGTCGTTATTTAGACTATCTCTGCTCTTGTCGTTCAGTTGTTGCCATCCTTATGGCATATAAAGACTCATCCAGAAAAGAATGATCTATTGGTCTCTTCATTGGTTGTTCTTCCCCATTGTTTTTAGTCCTTGATAGATGATCGGTGATGAGATTCTCCACACCCATTTTTCTCTCTTATCTCCAAGTTAAATTCTTACAGTAATAGTATCTACCTTATCAATCTTGGCTTGGCATCACTCCTCTTCAATAGGTACTTGAGAGCTGAATGATTCGTGTACACAATTACCTTTGCCCCAATCAAATATGAACAAAATTTATCAAATGAGAAAACTACAAGAGGATGCTCTCGAATTACAATAGAGGCCGACAGAAATGGAGAAAAAGTTTGGAAAAAAATGAATAGAACATCGTGTGAGGTGATTAGGTCGTGTCTATACGATGTAATGAAAGAGACTTCTTTGAAGAAGATTTGAGATACTCTCGCAGGCAAGTACTTGACGAAGAGCACTGAGAACCGCTTACACTTAAAAAGGAGACTGTATCATTTCAAGTTGAAGAGAGGGGTTCCAATTAGTGATCACATAAATAAATACACTAAGCCTCCCGTGAATTTAGCGAATGTGGATGTTGTTATCGATGATGAGGATAAACCCTTGATATTGTTGAGTTCTCTACCTGTTGAGGGTTATGAGACCTTTGTTTTCACCTTGATAAATAGAGGAACATCACTAACCTACTCGAAAGTTACTATCACTCTTGTGAATCTCGAGTTAGGTTGAAAGGATGAAGAATCCTTAAATATCACACTAGCGGAGGTATTGACCGTGAGAGGGAGGAGTCCAAACCAAAGAGGAGGAAATCGTGTGTAAAACTCCGTTCTCAGACTACGTACTTAGTTGCGTATTTAGATTTTTTTTGATCGTATTTTTAATTTACTTCCGATATTTATTTTGTATTATGAAATATTTATATGATCATTTTGCCTTGGATCGGGATTCATGGACTTGGAGTCAGCCGTAGTCTGAACCGGGGACCTGATCCTAATGTATTGCTTGATTTGTTCTTCTGGTATTCATATTTGACCGATTTCAGTTTCAAACTTCATTTTCCAATATTTTAGATTTCCTATGATTTTCTGAATTTTTTCTGAATTAAATTGTAAATTTTCAAAACCGGTGTCGACTAGTGCTGCTAATCGATTCTTGGATTTTTAATTTACAACTAGAGTTGAATTTCTAGATCTGAATTTATTAAAATTTCACCGGATTTGTTGTCGGCCAATATCGCTGGTTGATTCTAAGATTTTTAGTTTATAATTGGAGTTGAATTTTTGAATTCTGCTTTCACATTACATCTTATAATCATATTTTCTCCTTTAATGCATTTTCTTAGATTTTTCAGAATTTATTAAAATCCGGCCTAACCGGTGCAGACTAGTATCGACAGTTGACTCCAAAATTTTTAGTTTGAAAATGGGATTTCATTTATAAAATTAGATTCATATTATTTCTCACGGAGATGTTTTTACCTCAAGAAATTTTTGGAATTTTTCTGGAACAGTCGATTTTTCTGACATTATTATATTATTATTATATTTTGGAATCTTCTCATTTCTTTCTTTCTTTCTCTCTTTTTTCTTTTTCTTTTCCCCCACTCCCCTAACCACCCACACCCCTTCATTAACTCTCCCTCCCATCCCTCACTCCCCTTCAATCATTCTCTTTCTTTTCTTTTTTCTTTTCCTTTTTTCCTTCCTTTTCTTCTTCTTATCTTTTCCTCTTCTTTCTTTTTCTTTTCATTTTTTTCTTTCTTCTTCTCCCTTGGCGCTAACAAGGGCTCCTCTTCCTCCTCCTCCCTTTCTCCTCTAAAATTCTCTCCCTCTCCCCTCTTATCTCTTAATTTCTCTCTCAAATCCTACTCTCCATTTCTTCCTCTCTCTCCACCACTCCTCAACTTCATCTCTAACCCTCTCTCCCTCACTCTCCACCGGCCACCACTGCACCCTAGGCACACCGCGCCCTCCGGCTAGCCTCCGGCCTCCTCTTTCTCCCCTGACCATCTTCATCTCTTCTCCGTCTTCGTCAAACAACACCAACACCACCAATGTCACTATCTTCACCACCAAACCAACATCCCCTCTAAGGTTTCCCCTCTCCTTCTTGGGTTGGCCGGCGCCACCCCTGGGATGGGCGCCGTCGGCACGCCACTGACGGTCTCGCGGGGTCGGTGGGCCTCCTGGCCCCCTGTGCGTGGACAGAGGAGGAGGCAACAACTCCCTCTCCTTTCTCTCTCTATTCCCCCTCTTCTTCTCTCTCCCCCTCTTCCAGTTCTCTCTCTCCGTTTCTCTCTACTGTTTCTCTCACTCTCTTCACTATCTCTCTCTTTCCCCCTTAGTTTCTCTTTCTCTCTCCTATTCTCATTCTCTCTCTAGATTCTCTCTCACTCTCTCTTTCTCTCTAGATTCTTCTCTCTCTAACTCTTTTTCTCTCTTCTCCCTCTCCTCTTTTTATTCTCTTTCTCTCTATAAATATATATGTATCTTTATTTTAATATATTACAGCGCGTGTGAGAGCTCCTGGGGTCCGAAATTTTTGGCTTTTCAAAGATTTTGGCGAGTGTCCTCGCCTTGGGTTTTTCGCTTCATCGGTCGACGTGTATTTTATTCTGTATTTAAATGTATTTTGTATTGGGCGGTGCCCTTTTATTTGTATGTGGCCGAGTGCCCATGATTTTACATTTATATGCCTATGACGAATGCTTGAACTAGGTAGTTTATTTCCTGTATATGTACCATGCCTGCGATGTTGCTCACTATTGCCTTATTACGTGTGTGTGATTGACACTAACACTTTTGCATGTACTATACCCAGCCTCTGGGCTGCGTCCAGCCTCTGGGCTCTCATGCTCCATCTTGTAGGCGAGCTAGCGCTCAGCTCTATCGCTAACTCCGTCCGAGTGTAGTTACGCTGCGAGTGATTGCCGTATGTTACCGTGGCTTCGCCGCGAGCGATAACTACACCGAGCGTGATAGCATTTAGCGCTGTGCGTTAGCCTTATTCCAGGATGTCTAGCTCCGCTTGATTGTTCACTTGTCGGCTCAATGATCTTATTCCTGTCTCTACTCAGCCTTCAGGCTTCACCACTCTATGGTAGTCTAGATATTATCATGTCTATGTGCATGTCGCGTGGTACTAACATCTCATGCAGGTACTCTTGTACCGACTCTGGTTTATTGCTCACTCTTGGGCTAGCTACCTAATTGGTTTTAGGCCTGCACCCTTATTGGTTTCGTGATAGTTACCGAGAGTGCCCTTAGACCCTAAGCATACTTTAGCCTCCGGCTCTCTCGCCCACTTCCTCGAAAGAGAAGTGTGCTTAGACCATTGATCAGGGAAAACCACGCACAAAAAGCGTATATTTTGAAATTAAGATTTAAAGTGAGTGTGCTTTGGCTTCCTCGATACTTCCGTTATAGCATGAGGCTAAAACGAGTCAAATTCACTAGGACGGGAGTCGACAGAAGCTTTACCGGTTGATTCACGTGTATGTTAACAGTTCTTCAATGTTTGAAAGAATGAAAAGGAACAAAATAAAGAATGAAAAGAGAAGTACGGTGAAATACAAAGAAGTGGGAAACATAGAAAGAATATATTTGTGATTTTTGATAGTATTTCTAAAACAAAGTGAAAAAGAAAGAAAACTCACGGCTACTAACTACTAATGACTCCACGAACATGCTAATCTCTTAGTTATAGTTGTCTCACATGTATCATTGGCCATTATTAGTCCTTGGTTCAAGAGCGATTCAAAGCATGACTCATATGTCAACTTTCACATTCAAATTCAACAAACAAGTGCAAGCTACCCTTAAGCCATCAAAACCCAACAAGAGCAAGCATGGAATAAAGTAATGTTAGTTTGTTAGAGAATTAGATGTTATAGTGTTAGAATCTATCATCATGAGTCATCAATGGCTCTTGCAAGAGCAAGGCCAAGTAGAGGCAATTAGATTTATGTGGATTATCAAATAAAAGTTAGACTAGTTAGTGGTTAGTAGTTAGTTGCCATGAGAGAAAAGATTAGCTAAACATGTAAAAGGAGTTAGAGAAGAAAATAAAGATAAGTTAAGAGAGCACCTTTCAAAGATTGTCACCTTCTATTACAAGCACTCTTGCTTCCCAACCATGTACCACTCTCTCTCCTATTACAAGATCTACAAGAAATGAAATACAAAAGAGGAAGAAGAACACTAACCTAAATTACCCTAAACTACAAAATGGAGATGAAACTCCTAAATATTGCATATCTCCTACTCTGAAAGTCGAGGGGGCTATTTATAGCAAAGTGGGGGCATGGGACATCACGTGGGAGGTATGGCCCCTGGCATCACTCGAGTGGTGCCAGGATTGCCACGGAAATGCTGCCCATGCCGCATTTTCACGGCCATACAGGCGCCAGTCTGCTGGCGCCAGCTCTAGCAGACTGGTGTCAGTATGGGTGGCATGTAGGTATCCCCATACTTTGACTTCTGCTCCCTAGTTCAGCAGATTTGGGCTTTATGTGTGGGCTTCTCTTTTGATTCTAAAAATCCTCAAATATTTGGAGTTTTTGGGCCTCTCTTCTTCTTCAAGCCATGGACCTAGAAACAAGGAGAAACACCCATTATTAAACAGAATTTTATTAAGATTAAATGTGAAAGTGTAGTATGAAATATGCAATATTGGAGACTAATCAACTGTCAGGTCTCTCAGCTTCGCCTAGTTGGCATGCTTAGCGATCAGTGCTTTACCACTAGATTCATTTAGGCAGGACTCTGCCGAATTTAGACTCGCCTTCTAAGCTGAGTCATTCTTGTAGCTCCGTTAAGTGCTCTAATGATTAAACACTGTTTACTGACTGTACCTCCAGCTTGCTTAACTCCGCTTAGATGCTCTCTTGCTTGCTTATTCCCTGCTTATCAGTTATTAATTATTCTATTAATGATTGTGAAAAGTTTGAAATCTTATCTATACTATTTTTCTGAAACTACATGATTTTTCAGTATTCGTACCGATCCCTTATATCAGTTTAGTTTTCCTGTATCGCTTGACATGCTTTCACTTGATATGCTAATATTTACCATGATGTCTCTTATCACGTACCTAATATTACCCTCCTGTCATGCTTTCACCTGACATCTGACATGACGTACCTGACTCTTATAGTTAACATGATAATGGGAACAATGACTTGACATCTTGACTACATCTTGATAAATTCTGATATATTCCAATACAAAACGTACTCCTGAGAGACCGTACCCCTGATACTCTTGACTTGTTCCTGCTCATTCCCGAAATCTAATAATTATCTAATAAATTATAAAAGGGATAACTTACATCAGGTCGGGGGAAACTTATGGATAACAATATATGTTCGTGTTTACAGTAGTATTAGGTATGTTGTGCAACTAAATCTTCCGGTTCGACCTAAGGGCCTCCAGGTGACCGAGAGGAGCGCTGGTTCCCTCCTTGGTACCATCTTGAAAAGGGCATCCTATAAGACCCTCATATACGCCTTGCGGCCGGTTCATACACTAGCAATAGAACACCCTGGACCATGGTCCCTGGCACGCACGGGACCCACTGTAAACATTGTTCGTTAATACCCTCGTTGGTTTCCAATAACAACCTTGCTTTGCTCAGATGTGGATATATGTGTGCTGGGATGCTAGTCTACATGTCTAGACATCTGGGTAGGACGAGTAATAATAATAAAAGATGCCAACTATATTTCCGTTGTATGTTTTGTCGAGTTTGCTTTCATCAGGTTTTACATCAGATTTCTAGTTTTATGATTATTATTATATTATAGCTACTTACACCCTGGCTTGCCAATTGTGTTCTATTCCACCAGTCTCCTGCCCTTATCTTATTATACCATGCGTATTCCTATCTGATATCTCTTGCTATATCTCCACTTGCTCCTGTATGCTCGTGCTCATGACATGGTTTTCAATGCATGTTTATGAATCGGATTTACTGATACACGTGTGCTTATCTCTGCTATCTCTGCCGCCACTTGGCATTCGCAACATCATTCTTGGAGAGTTCTGGCTTTCCTAGATCCTCATGTCTAGATCTAGGAGCTTGGAGCTTGTGGATTCTTCCAATTGCTGATCAAAGATGCGCAACGGTGGCGTGGATCATCGGCAAACCATCTGAAGCCCTATCATCCCCTCCCAGGCCCCCTGCTCGGCTCTCGAGTTTACCTTTCGTGACTCGTGAACGCCCTTTGTACTATTCATACTTTTAGATCTATTTGTATTCTTGCAATTGTGCCTATCGGTAATGTAATATTCTTGTAATATTTTATCACATCTAGTTATAACTTTGTAATTGTACTCATATATTGGAATGTGTAATGTACCATGTAATTTTGAACTCTGATTCTTATCTGCACTGATGCTTAGCATATATATGTGAGGGTATTTTTACGTATATATGTCACAGTAATGTCTCTGTACCCATGGAATCGGAGTGTTATAGGGTGGTATCAGAGCCTAGACTCTCATATCCTCAGTATGTCTAGACGACAAATTAATGGTAATGAAATTTGTACTGGAATGCATGAGTCCTGATTATACAGTCCAATTACAAGTGCAGAGTTATCTATTCTTTTTGATTGTCCTTTCCTTGATTCCTGAGTCCTTTCCATCTTTGTTTTCTTATTTTCGTCATCTTTATACCAACTTAAGATATGGATAGACTAGAAATGTAGCAGCAGGTTCTAAATGAAGCTATATATGATCCCTTCGGCCAACTCTATGAGGCTCGGGTATTCACGGAATTGATCCATGATCGGGTTATCTTTCAAAAGTCAGTATTCGGGTTTTTCAATAGTTATTCTCTATTCTTGGCTATATCCTTCACAGTGATCGATGCCTGGTCTTTGAAATTCTTAACTATCGGTCTTTTATATTTATCTCAGTATTATTCAGCATTGTTCGAAGATTTATACAGTAGGATGTGCAGACGATATCTATATTCTGATTATTGTTCAGTCGAATTGTGAGTGTTACCCTTAATTATTCATATCTTGATTGGTATAATTCCTATCCATGTCCTTTTGTGTTCATTTATCCCTTATCGAAATCACGAGGACACAATTTTTGTAAGATGGATGGAATGTAACATACCATTCCAGAAATACGTACTTAGTTGCGTAATCAGATTTTTTTGATCATTTTTTTTATTTACTTTCGGTATTTATATTATATTATGAATTATTTATATAATCATTTTGCCTTGGATCCAATTCGTAGACTCGGAGTCAGCCCTAATCTGAACTGGGGACCCGATCCTAGTATATTGCTCGATTTGGTCTTCCGGTATTCATATTGACAGATTTCAGTTTCAAACATTATTTTTCAAAAATATTTTAGATTTCCTATAATTTTCTGAAATTTTCCTGGATTAAATTGTAAATCTTAAAAACCGGTGTCGACTAGTGCCGCTAATCGATTCTCAGATTTTTAATTTACAATCGGAGTTGAATTTCTAGAAACGGTATTCACATTATTTTTTAAAATCATATTTTTTATCTAAATGCTTTTTTGAGATTTTTCTGAATTTATCAAAATTCTACCAGATTTGGTGTCAGCCAGTATCGCTGGTTGATTTCAGGATTTTTAGTTTACAATCGGAGTTGAATTTCTAAATTTTTCTTTCACATTATTTCCTAGAATCATATCTCCTCCTTTAATGCATTTTATGAGATTTTTCAGAATTTATTAAAATCCAGTCGGATCGGTGCAGACCGGTATCGACAGTTGACTCCAAGATTTTTAATTTGAAAATAGAAATTTATTTCTAAAATAGATTTCATATTATTCCTCAGGGAGATGTTTTCTACCTCTAGATATTTTTTGAAATTTTTCTGGAACAGTCGATATTTTCTGACATTATTATATTATTATTATTGGAATCTTCTCATTTCTTTCTTTCTTTCTTTGTCCTTTTCTTTTACCCCACTCCAATAACCGACCCTCACCCCTTCATTAACTCTCCTCCCATCCATCACTCCCCTTCAATGACTCTCTTTCTTTTTCTTTTCTTTTTTCCCGTTCTTTTTCTTCTCCTTATTTTTCTCTTCTTTCTTTTTCTTTTCATTTTTTTCTTTCTTCTTCTCCCCTGGCGCTAACGAGGGCTCCTCCTCCTCCTCCGCCCTTTCGATTTTAAAATTCTCTCCCTCTCCCCCCTAATCTCTCAATTTCTCTCTCAAATCCTACTCTCCATCTCTTCCTCATTCTCTACCACTCCTCAATTTTATCTCTCACCTTCTCTCCTCACTCTCCACTGGCCACCACCACAACCGGGTGCGCCGCCCCCACTGGTGAGCCTCTGGCCTCCTCTCTCTCCCCCAACCATCTCCATCTCTTCTCCTTTTTCATCAAACAACAATACCACCACCAATATCTCCACCTCCACCTCCAAACCAGCATCCCCTCCAAGATTTCCCCTTTCCTCCTTGGGGTGGCCCGCGCACCACTGGGCTACGCGCCGACGGCGGCCATGCATGGTCAGGGGGGCCCCTGTTCATGAATAGAGGAGGGGCAACAGCCCCCTCTCATTTTCTCAGTATTGTCCCATCTCTTCTACTCTCTCTTTCTCTCTCCAATTCATTCTCTTTGTTCCTCTCTTTATTGTTTCTCTCACTCTTTTTCTTTCTTTACTGTCTCTTCCTCCCTCAGTTTCTCTTTCTCTCTCCTATTCTCATTCTCTCTCTAGATTGTCTCTCTAACTTTCTCTTTCGCTCTCTAGATTCTTCTCTCTAACTCTTTCCCTTTTCTTTCTACTCTCTTTTATTCTCTTTCTCTCTCTAAATATATATGTATGCATTTTTAATATATTACATTGCGAGAGTTCCTGGGATTCCAGAGTTCTCAGCTTTTCCAAAGATTTAGGCGTGTGTCCTCACCTCGTTTTGGGTTTTCCCGCTTCGTCGGGTCGACGTGTATTTTATTCTGTATTTGAATGTGTTTTGTATTGGGCGGTGCGCTTGTATTTGTACGTGGCCGAGTGCCCCTGATTGTACATGTATATGACTATGACGAATGCTTGTACTTGGTAGTTTATTTCCTGTATATGTACCATGCCTGCGATGTTGCTCACTATTGCCTTATTACGTGCGTGTGATTGACACTAACACTTTTGCAGGTACTATACCCAGCCTTCGGGTAGCGTTTAGCCTCCAGGCCCTTACACTCCGCCTAGTAGGCGAGCCTAGCGCTCATCGCTTTATAGCTAACTCCGTCTGAGTGTACTTATGCCGCGAGCGATTACCGTACGTTATTGTGGTTTTGCCATGAGTAATAATAACTACACTGGGCGTGATAGCATTTAGCGCTGTGCGTTAGCCTCATTTCAGCTTGTTTAGCTCTGCTTGATTGTTTGCTTGTCAGCTCGATGATCTTATTCTTGTCTCTACTCAGCCTCCGGGCTTCACCACTCCACAGTAGCCTAGATATTATCATGTTTATATACATGCTCGTGTGGTACTAACATCTCAAGCAGGTAATACCGACTCTGATTTCTACCCACTCTCAGGCTAGCTACCCAATTGGTTTTAGACCAGCACCCTTATGGGTTTCATGATAGCTACTGAGAGTGCGCTTAGACCACGAGCGTACTTTAGCCTCCTGACTCTCTCACCTACTTCCTCAAAAAGAGGAGTGCTCTTAGATCGTCAGGTCTCTCAGCTCCGCCTGGTATTTAGCGCTCAGCGCTTACCGCTAGATTCGTCTAGGCGAAAATCTGCCAGATTTTAGACTCGCCTTCTAAGCTGAGTCATTTCTGTAGCTCCATCAAGCTCTCTAGTGATTAAACACTGTTTGCTGACCGTACCTCCAGCTTGCTTAACTCCGCTTGGATGTTCTCTTGCTTGCTTATTATCTGCTTACCAGTTATTAATTCTTCTATTAATAGTTGTGAAGAGTTTGAAATCTTATCTATACTGTTTTTCTGAAACTGATGATTTGTTGGTATTCGTACCAATCCCTTATATAAGTATGATTTTCCTATATCTCTTGACATGCTTTCACTTGATGTGCTAATTTACCATGTTGTCTCTTGTTACCTGCCGATATCACCCTCTTGTCATGCTATCACCTGACAATCGACATGAATAGATAGAATCAAAATCAGTTTACATGGTTTTATGTTTTGTTTGATTTCATCCATATACATCTATAATTCTATTATCTAAAAACTTATTTTGATGATTCTAGTTCATGTGTTTTTAGTTTTGTTTTTAACAAAACTTAGTTTTGGATTTAATGTCAAAAGCATAGACATCTTTTATAGGTGTATTGGATTCCATTCATACACACTATATTTCAAATGTATTTCAATATCTTGCTTTTGAATTTATACAAGTTTTTAAGAATAGTTTTTCATTTTAAAGTCTTCTCAAAAACTCTTGAAGAAAAAAATAAAATGAGTTTTTGATATTACAGTTTTGGTTTCAAGCTTAGTTTCTATGCCTCAAAAAAAGTTGAAATGATTTGTAATATGGGTTGATCTTCGATCAAACATAGTTGTATTTCAAGTGCTTATATGAACTTATTTTTTTAGATTTTATGTGATTTTATGAGATTTTATGGGTATTTAAAAGACCAAGATTTCAAACCCTAAAACTCAGCCTGAGACCACTGGTAGTCGACCGACCGGTCGACTGGACCAGATCTCAGTTGACTGGGCGGTCGACTGATGTGCACAGGACGTGCACAAGGCTCTGGCCATTAAGTCGGTCGACTGTCAGGTCGACCGACCAGAAAATTTACTCTCTGGTTCTGGCCTCGACTGGCCGGGCGATCGACCGACATGCAAATTGCCTTGGGGCGGTCGACCAGGCGGTCGACCAGAAAATCCAATGATCAAAAATTTGACCGTTGGCCGGTCGACCGGGTGGTCGAACGACAGATCATTCTGGATCTGTTTGGACCCCCAACGACTATATTTTGAGAATCCTATAAATATGGGTTCACTTGGCTTGTTTCTCCCAAGATTTTTGAGTGCAATTTTTCTCACATTATCTAGTGTTTTTTAACAAAGTTTTCAAAAGAGTTTTTGTGCCAAAATTCTCTATCTTTATTTGTTTTCAAAGTTTTGAAAAATCAAAGAAAATCAAGTCTCTGCGAATTCTATTTTGTTCTTCATTTTATATATCCATCAAAAAGTTTTTTCCAAGTTTTTCTTTGTTGTTTTATTTCCAAATACTTTGTTTTCTCATATACATGAGCTATCATCTCAAATCTATCTTTAGGATCTTTGTATTGTAAGAAAATTGTTTGTGATCCTTTGAGATCACCAAGAGAGTGTTTGTGATCTTTGTGATCACCAAGTGTATTCCTTTCTTTGCCTTGTGCTCTCTCTTGTGTAGAGGTGATTGTGTAGAAGAGAAAGAGTTGTGTACTCCGGTGTTGAGTTGTAATTCCTCAGTGGAGGCCCCTGTGTGGAAGATCCTATAGTGGATAGTTGAAATCCTTCTGTGAGAAGGCGGGGACGTAGAGCAATGGTACGAACCTCGACACATATCTTTGTGTTTGCGTTTGGATCTTTCTCTCTCACTCTATCTCTCTTTATATCTTGCATTGTTATTACTTGTTCATATTCATATGTTAGATATTGCTTGTGTACCCACACTTGTGTTGAACCAAGAGAGCTTCTAATAGCTCCTCAACTCTTAGTCTAGAGGAATCTAGAGGAGTAGTTCCAGAGACCATGGAAATTCGTCACTCTTGGTTACACATAGTGTGTTATCAATTAGTTTTTAAATTCGCATCATTTGTCCTAAATTAGCTTGTACACCTATTCAAGCCCTCTAAGTATACCAATAAAAATGAAAGGACACTCCTTACTCCTCATTGGGGATACATCTCCAATGATTTGATCAGAATAGTATTTTGAAGAGATACAGTTCCTCCCAAAAGAAATACCGGGCTTGAGACAAGTATCGGTATACTTCTTGCTTTGACAATTGAGATGGCTTTAGTTTGTGACCAAGTAATTTACTATGTCTACAAACCAGGGTTCCTAAAGGTAGGTAAGAGTTTTCTCATTTGGAAAGTCCTCATTAATTGGCAACTCGCTGGACGGAGCGTTTGGAATACGTGAGAGGTGATCGACAATGACATTTTCTACACCCTTCTTATTTTAAATTTTGAGATCAAATTCTTGAAGGAGGAAGATCCAATGAATGAGTCGGGCCTTGGCATCCTTCTTATGCATGAGATATTGGAGTGCAGAATGGTCAGTGAATATGGCGTTTTTGGTCCCAAGTAGGTATAGGCGAATTTTTCCAACGCGAACATTACTGCTAGGAATTCCTCTCGGTTGTTGTATAGTTCAATTGGGAATCATTAGGAGTCCTACTTGAATAGTAAATCACGTGCTTTTTGTTATTAACAGATAGTCCTAAGACAGCGCCTATGAAAAATTGAAAGCGTCGCACATAATCTCGAATGGTTTGGACCAATCTAGGGGAGAAATTATGGGTAATAGATAAGTTTCATCTAAGCTTCTCCTAAGCGGTAAGATATCTTTCATTTAAGATGAAGGGTACATCCTTAGATAAAAGATTAGTTAAGAATCTAGCAATCTTGCCAAAGTCCTTAATGAACTGACATAGAATCTGACATGTCCTAAGAAAAACCAGATGTCTTTCAAACATTTGGGTATAAGAAGCTTAGCTATGACATTTATCTTCTCTTTGTCCACTTCAATCCCTTTCTTGAAAATCTCGTGACCTAGGACAATCCCATATTGTACTATGAAGTGGTACTTCCCAGTTTAATGTTTAAGTTTTCCTCGGTACATCGTTTGAGGGCAAGTTTAGATTGTGGAGTCATTGATCGAATGAGTCTCCATAAATAGAGAAATTATCCTAAAGATCTCTAAAAATCTTTCAACCATGTCAGATAATAAGCTTAAAATACAACGTTGAAATGTCGGGGGGGCATTATATAGACCGAAAGGCATTCGACAATAAGCGAAAGTCCAAATGGATATGTAAATGTTGTTTCTCTTGGTCCTCCAGAGCTAAAGGGATTTAGTTATACCCCGGGTAATCGTCCAAGAAACAGTAATACTTATGGCCGGCTAGTCGTTCAAGCATTTGATCGATAAATGGAAGAGGGAATGGTCTTTGCAAGTGGCAGCATTTAATTTTCGATAGTCAATGCAAACTCTAATCTTTATAGGGAGTCGTGTTTGGAATAACTCTTGGTTTTCATTCTCTACCATGGTAAAACTAGATTTCTTAGAGACCGCATGGACTGGGCTGACCCTTTGACTATTAGAAATGGGATAAATTATCCCGTTATCTAAAATTTTCACTATTTCTACTCGACGGCTTCTTGCATTATAGGGTTTAACCTACGCTGCGGGTCCCTCTTTGGTTTCGTCTTTCATTTAGGTGAATGCGGTGTTGAACTATAGCTGGACTTAATCCCTTTATGTCGGTCATCGTCCAACCAATGGCTTTCTTATGTTTTCTAAGGATCATCATGAGGTCCTCTTCTTGCCCATCAGTCAAGTCGGATGCAACAATAATGTAAGAGTCTCTTGTTCACCTAGGTAGGCATACTTGAGAGTTTTGGGTAAGGTTTTGAGTTCTAGGGAAGGAGATGACTTAATAAATAGAGGAGTCAAGCTTGTTGTCTCTGGATAAAATGACTTGGGCTCGATGCCCTCGACTGTAGGATTAGGATTGGCAATCTCGTTAAGGCTTAAATCATCGGATCCTAACTCGTTATTACACTCAGCTTCTAGTTTTATCTCTTCATTGTGCTCACTTCGTTAAGTTCTCAATGAGGTTCACCTCAAAAGATTGATCGTCCATATCATCAGGTTGACTTCTTAGGTTGAAAACATTGACATCCTTAGTCATGTCCC